>WEDG01000804.1:0-90000 GCA_017591395.1 Schistocephalus solidus | reverse complement strand
TCTTTTACTCACCATATAAGATATATATATAAATATATGATAGTATTTTGCTCACCGATCTGCTTAAGGAACATGTATGTTCCGTTGTGCCCTGAGCTCACACTAGATCCTCGCAGGCCGTCGCACAGCGACATGTAGCATATGTTGTTAAAGTGGAACTGACAAAGACAAGGGAGACCGGAATGGCCATTTCCGGCTTATTAACCGTCATCAGCCAGTCATACCCAATCCCAAGTGTGGCACACCTGGGATTCGAACCCGCGACCTTTGATAATTGGAGTCGGACGTCTGATCATGTTGACACGTCGTTGTACATCGGTTGCAATCGGGTTTTATGATGATAGTATGTTGCTCACCGAACTGCTTAAGGAACATGTATGTTCCGTTGTGCCCTGGAGCTCAGACTAGAGCCCTCGCAGGCCGTCGCATAGCGACATGTAGCATATGTTGTTATATATATATATATATATATATATATATCTATTCTATTTCTCATTACCCAAAGCACAACGGAACATGCATGTTCCTTAGCCATATCGGTGAACACCTCGCTATCATAATTCATATTCCCGTTCGCAAACTGACAAAACAACGGGTCTGTATCAATGGTTCGCAATGAAAATTATACTCCCTGCCTTATTTGAAGGGGGCCTCTGACGTAATCGCTCGGCAGTTGAATCGCCTTGGTATACACGTCGCTAACAAACCAGCATCCTCACTGCGCACCACACTATCCCGAATAAAAGCATCCCATCCCCAAAAGTCAACAAACCAACGTAATTTATCGCATCCCGTGCTGCCAAATTGCTCTTTGTGTTTATATTGGGCATACGGGTCGACGCCTCTGCACCCACATTAATGAGCACAAACTAGCCGTCCGCGCCGAGACCCTTATTCCCTCGTCGCGCGCTCGAGTGCGATCATCGATTTAATTGGGATGAAACTGAGGTCGTCGCCACATGGCCAACACAAAAGGAGCGAGAGAATTCCTCGAGGCCTGGTACTCCTGTGCGGGCAGTATCAACCGCCATGTTGACCTGGACATCCATTATGAGGGTCTACGATTACGACTCACCGCCCCCCGTCTAAATGCCACATCATATATATATTGCTAATTAAAGCGAAAATGCGCGTCCCCGGGCATAAATCAGAAGAAGAGGCGATCACGGGAACAATAGGTTTAATATCCTGACGTTTCAAAATCAAACAAGATTCCATCGTCGGAGGTAGGTTCAGTACGGCGCCTCACAGTATTTATGGGTTCTGAACAAGCTGACTCTACAGCTATATATATATATATATATATATATATATATATCATATATATATATATATATATATATATATCTTCTATAATATATTGGAATGGAACCGACAAAGACAAGGGAAGACCGGAATGGCCATTTCTGGCTTAGTAGCCGTCATCAGCCAGTCATACCCAATATATATATATATATATATATATATATATATATATATATATATATATATATATATATATTCTTCTTCTCATTACCCTCACGCGCCCCCTTCCACTCTCCGTCTCGACCGTTACGCGGTCACCCCCATTGTGTCCCAAGGGTCTCATGCCTGTGCTCTGAAGGTGAACTTTTGCTATCTTGGCGCCCACTTGTGCTGGTGACTGCCGATTACGCCAGCAGCACAGTCAAGGGAACCCTTTTGTCTCCTAGTCAGGGCGTCAGTTTCCTCTCAATTACCCCCAACTGGTGGTTGTGAGCATCCGCCCTACCAGAGCTTACCCACTGCCGTGTGTCCGCTGCGTTCCCCCGTTGGAATTGGTCAATTGTCTCCACCCCTCCATCGGCGTGAAGCGCTTTCTCTGGTCACACAGAGCGCCTCATCCATCCTAGTGTGCGATTTTTTTTCTGAACGTATTGCACCAGACGAGTGCCACATGCGAGAGCCGCCGACGCACGAGCACACGTTCCGATCTCCTCCGGTCGCCCCTCCTCGCGCGCATGCACGTGTGGGTGTGCGTGTGTGCAGGCGGGCGATGCGCACGCAGTTGCTTAGAGAGTGCCGTGTTGGAAATTGAAAACCCTCCCCCCCCACGGTACCCTGTATTACTTTGCGTCTTCACGACACGTAGTCTGGTGCGCTTGGTAGGATAAAATAGACTATATGTGTTCATGACAGGCGTGACCAAAGGCTTTATGGAAGACCACCCGACTGTTCAACAGTGAAAAGCAACGACGTCAACACATGGAGTGTGCGGATCAATGGTGACTTCGGCGTGAATTAATTCATAGTAGACTTGCGTATCCCTACCTTCACGCAATTGACGATTGATAGACAGACGGTGTAAAGACAACCTGAGGCAGGCGCAGTGGCGAGACCAATGTAAGCAACCCGCTGCCACCGTCCTGTCTCAGTTTTATCTAACAGGGTGACCCGGAGCTCACATGTGTGACAGTGCCATAAGGAATATAGTGAGGAACCGTAACCATTAGTCTTTCATTTCACTGTACTCACCAGTAAGACCTAGTTATTCCGTCAGTTGAGAGCCTTCCGAACCACGACTCCTAGTACGTCGGATCCATTATAGTGAGGAACGCCCTAACCTGTCATACTGATAGATCACCTGTGTCGACCTTGCTCTCTGCCCTCTTCCATCTATCACTAGAAATCCGACCCTTTCAATCAGTTGATAATGAGATTGGGCGCTTGAAAGCCTGCTTCTTCTGTACGCGCATTCACGGCTGTCATTACGACCTTGCTCGGACATAACGCAACCCGATAAACGCGTGTCGTGAGCCAGTTGTGGGTTCCATCGAAAGTCACCCTGTGCTCCTCTCAAATTTTAAAGTTCCATGGAGACGGCAGCACGCAAGCCGTAGGGGCTATCCAGATCGGTTGACTTTGTGACTTAAGTTCACAACTGGGGGGTCCCTCTATCCAATCGAAAGACTAGTTTCTGTGAGGCATGTAATTTGAGACGTATTTGTGTCACGCGTAAGGTGGAGCTACAAGTCCTGCTCTGCTGCCATTCGGCCCCAGTATATTTGACTTCTTGCCAATGACTATTGCGACTAGACTGGCCTCTTCCGTCTGACTTGCCATCATCGGCCACGCAAGTTTGACCGTCAGTAGTCCGACGATGTCCACCGTATGCGTGGTGGTGCAGGGACGGTTAGGGGGGTGCCAGTCCTGCCCCGACCATAAACCGCTAAGCCTGATATTTGAACCCAGGACAATTTTTCATTGATAATTTGAGTTAAATACTACCATTAGGCTATACGGGACTATCTTTTATCAGCTAAAATCGGGATTTCCACGGTCACATGAAACAGGCGTCGGTAAGGATTACTTATATGGCCCTCTAAACAGCACGAACATAGTTGGCTCTGCGCAAAATTCCAGAAAAATTACGACTAGCTTTAAGGTTAGGGTTAGTGTTAACTGTAGTCATAAGGTTTCGGCTGGGGTTAGGGTTACGATCAAGATTATGATTTAGGTTTATGTTACGGCTAGTGTTAGGGTTAGCAGACGATAATATATTTACTTTATGTGGAGTTTTGCGCCTGTCACCTTTATTAAGTGGAAGGGTGCTCCTATTTACGGGGCCAGATGACCAATCTACCCTTCGGTTGTTAGTGCTCCTTTTAGTGAATCGACTACAAGTCCGCCTGTACCATTCATGTACCCCAACAGAACAGGGCGCTAATGAGTGAGTGAGAGAGAGAGAGAGATCTGAGCGTCATTCCCTCAGTGTGCTCAGTCGGACGACTGACTCCGGCTTACTTTCTTGTTGGTGGATAGGCAGCCGGCCTTTCATTGTCATTGATCGACAGAAAGTCCAACCAAAGCGCGCAGATCACAGCATGGTATTTGCATGTGACGACTTGCTCTAGCGATGGTTTCTTGTAATTCCTGAATTCAGATACGCACGTTTTAGTCCCCACCTCCGACAGAGCAGTTTCCGGATGAGACCGGCTTGAATGACGGGAAAATTTATCGCGTCATAATACCGTCGTGGTCCGGGTGGTTGTCAACTGGAACGCAAACATAGACGTTGTGTTTGAGATACAGACTGTGCGATGGCTCCTTCCTATGGCTTCTGTGGCCTCTCTCACTGTATAGTCTGTCTCGGTCGGTATGAGAGGCCAGCAGGTGTTTGACATACTTAAAACTCAAAGGATCCGCCTGATTGGTCAGTGCGCACAATCTCATTTTCAGCGGGTTTGAGTGGATCTTACCAGTGGAGAGGACTGAGGCTGGAAATGCCTTCCCCCCACCCTGCCTAGCACTATCGTAAGTATTGCAGTTTCAGCGGTTTCACTACCACTGATGCACCTCAGTTTCCTGACGCGCGTAAAATATATCGTCACAAAAACCCTCTCTGCTACTTGCAGTCGGAGAGCGCGCCAATAGACCGCACCAGTACGTTGTTCTTGGCAGCGACTGCACGGCAAGTAAGAGGGAGGGGGGAGTCGGTGGGCGGCCTGTTCACGCCTCTGAAGACCCCACCTTCCCTAATCTGGTGCCTGATTCTGCACCCTCGTCGTCCTTAAACGACCACCATGAACACTGTCACAACTATGTTTTTCCTCGTCTGGCCCGGGGCCAATTGATACTCCACCGTTGGCAGGCGAAGCACGCGCGTTCACGCACTTTCGTAAACCCGTACTCTCACGCCCATTTCCTCTCCGTCTCTACGGCCTCGCGTGTGCCTGATGAAAGGCGCCCTCATCTTTGTGTCTGATTTTTTGGCTGCCTCTGTCCGTAATGCCAGTCATGGGCACGGCTTCTTTGACGGTGTACGTCACCGGTGTCTCCGGCACTATCGAAGTGATCGCTGTTTTACTTGTTGCCTTCCGGAGTTTCATCCTTACCAGCCATCTTTTGGCGTACCTTGGAGTTTAAAAACCGAGTATGTTAATGAGACAGAGGGAGGCGGTTGAGGTGCTTGTAAATCACATTGACTTGCGCGACACACCTGCGGCAAATAAACCTTCCTAACATGCTTATGACGAAAACAACCTGTGGTTTTGCGTCAGACTCGAGCCTAGAACGTGGGTGAGAACTCAAGGAATCAGTCCGGTGCCGAGTTACAGAATCCTACGTAGTCGTCTCCGGGCCTGTATAACTTGTGCTGCATTGGCTCATACCCCTCATGACTGTTGATTGTTCTGTTGCTGCGTTTATCTCTGACAACGGACTCCTGCACGAGTTCGAAAATACAGGAAAATAAACAAATGATTCCTGTGATTGAATACTTCCTCTTCTGCTTCTTCTTCTTCTTCTTCTTCTTCTTCTTCTTCTTCTTCTTCTTCTTCTTCTTCTTCTTCTTCTTCTTCTTTTCTTTCTTTCTTTCTGTCTTCCCTACACCTACGTCGACCTGAACTTCACTCATTCGCCTATATAATCTGTTTTCTCGATGCAAGTCTCAAATACCGTTGAAGAGTCTGCTCTCCGGTTTTCCGATAGGTAGTTATCAACGGTGTTCAAGGTTCTTACTGTCTAGACCACTCCGAACATCTAATGCACCGGCGCCGGACGAACGAAAGGTCGTACTCTCCTCCTCCTTCTCCGCTTCCTCCTCCTCCTTCTCATCCTCCTCCTCCTCCTCCTTCTCATCCTCCTCATACTTCTCCTCCTCCTACGTCTCCTCCTCCTCCTTCTCATCCTCCTCCTCCTCCTCCTCCTCCTCCTCCTCCCTACGTCCTCCTCCTCCTCCTCCTTCTCCTCCTCCTCCTCCTCCTCCTCCTCCTACGTCTCCTCCTTCTACTCCTCCTTCTCCTCCTCCTTCTTCTCCTCGTGCTCCTCACTCCTCCTCCTAATCCTCCTCCTCCGCCCTTCTATTCTCCTTCTCCTCTCAAGGCTTGTTTGTGGAACTTCGCCTTAGATGCCCACTGATCTGCGTTTTCAGTTGTAATTGCTTTTCGGCCTTTATTCTGAGACAGAGCAATCTCTTTAATACGATGAAGACACGTATGGAAAAGCTGATGTATTACGGTGTTTTCCGGGTAGCGCTATAGAGCGTCCCAGCAAGAAGTCCATGTTTTCGAAGGGTAGGTATCGAGGTAGCATAGTTTCCTAATAATTAGTTGATAAGGATAACCTACATGGCCACGGGAATAGGGCTGCCCCACCCAAGTCAAAAACCGTGACCCTGCACGATTTTCGTGTACTAATACTAGCATTAAACGATACCCTAAATCCTAAACCCGAAGTTGACCCTAACTTACGATAACGCTAAACCTAACCCGGCCTTGAACTTTACCCTAAAATCAGTCATAATCCGGGAATTTGCGTGAACGCCGGTATTGTGGGCAGTTTCCGTTCTTATGTCCTCTTTAGGAGGGCATATAAGCCATCGTACCAATTAGAAATTTTAATAAATAAAATGTTACACACTCGATTTCACGTGGGACCGTCGAAGTTGATCGTGGTGGAAAGCCAACATGCTACAGTGTATGAGCTAAACCTCTAGGTTATGAATGCATTTTCAGTAAAGGTCATATCTCAAGATTTCAGCTGCTGTTTCGTGGTGTAAACTCATGCCAAGCATATCTTCTGCACCACAGAGCACAGACATTTTGTGACCAAGCACCTATGCACATTCGTATTTTGGTAATTGATGCTGTGAAATGGAGTAATCACATAAATAAATTTCGCTTCTAATACCGTCATACAGAGATGAGGTTTGAGCATCAGAGGTCACGTCTGCCACCACTTAAAGATCTTCCCTTACTCCTTCCTCCTCCCCCTCCCTCCCACCCTGCACCTCTGAGATCCTAACCCTGGTCACGTACGCACCAGCTCATACTACGTCGGGTCTCTGCCGCCGCCGCCACTGCCGTAGTTACTGCCCCTGTCGCGGGTCTCTGATGTCTTTTCATGATTAATACTCCGGCAAGCAGTTGCCCGTCCTCTCCCACGAAATCACTCCTCCATTCCCCCCCCCTGCCCACCATTCACCCTAATTTACACCATAAGGATCTCTGTCGGCCGGGTAGGGGTGGTGACGGAGGCGTGGGGGATGGGAGGCGGCAGGACACAGCAACCGCCGAAATATTTTCGCCCTCTGCGTGCAATTTGTCCTTCTCACGCAAACGGTCTCAGTTCCCCCGCTGTGTCAGTCTTGAAGGGCGGCGGAGATGGGGAGGGGGTTTCGATCTACTAGAGCGTTATCCTGTTAGGTTGAGAGGTTTTAACTCCGGCGATGACACACTTGCAGACAGTTATGAAGTATATTTTCGATTTTAATCATCAGACTTAACAGGAATGTGCCTCACGGTGGGACAACGAAAAGTGAGGAATGACAAATGATGGGGAAAGATGGGAGGGGGTTATTGGGGCGTGCCACACAGGTGGGCTTATGATCAAGTTCGTAGCCCAGGAGCACAGGCGAGGGCTTTCATCGTGATGTGCTTGGGTTTTGTGGTAGCATACCGGCAGGAATGTATGTGGGGCTCAGCTCCAGCGCCGGGGGTAGTTGGAGGACTTGCATAGACGAACCCGCGACTGACTGACCACCGTCGCTGGTATCCGTTAGCGCAGGAAGTTGGACTACTCCACCAGCTCGTCGGAGTTGTCTCGAAGTGCTTAACTAAGGCCTGCTCGGTAACCCTAGCCAAAAATGTGGACAATTATTGCGCTAGAAGGAGACTTTAACAAGCCCTGCAGGGCGGGGCTCGTGCGTTTATTTGATTGTAACTTGCTCCACGCACATCAAAGCCATGACACCCATCCCCCTCCGCCGTGACCTCTGTGCCCAGACATAATAGCTTCCATCTATTTGGAAGACACAAATCACCCTTAACTTCCGCCCTTTTAACATCCAACTGGCAACTGACTGTTTTTCACCCTCACTTTCAACTGCCCTGTCATGAAATTAATCACTGGGCAGACATGGCGATAAATAATCTGAAACGCACGCTTACCGAATTGCTGGCGTTAAAGTAGTTTAAGTCGAAATTTTTGCGTCATCCCACTGACACCGTCTCCCTTGTTCGTCGTGAGTGGTGAAGCCTGCTTAAACTGCTGCCCGTCCACCCAGCGTCATTTGGTTAACAATCTTGACTCGCATCGTTGCTTCCTCGCCCCCCTCCTCCTCCTCCACTACCTCCACCTCCTCATCCTCCTTCACCCTTCTCCTTCCCCCCCTCTTGTCCTCATTCTCCTCCTCCTCCTCCTCCTCCTCCTCCTCCTCCTCCTCCTCTCCTCCTCATTCTCCTCCTCCTCCTCCTTCCTTCCACTTCCTAATATCTGTCTTTATATGATGAGTACTATCAGTCCTCATCCGTCTGGTGCGCAGCTCGACGAACTTAACTCTCGTTCGGCTGTAACGAAACTTCGGACTACTTGAGTGTAGAGAGGCGGGAACACGGCGAATACGGGTACATTGTGACCCTCTGTTTCGGGTTTATTATGCCTTCATTCGGCCAATCGTAACCCTTAATACCAGCTTGGACTGGAAACACAGGCATGCGCTCGAGTGCGGGGTAGTTGTTGCACAGCCTTGGTCTAGCAGATGGACCATAAGCACTTCATCGAACCGAAGTTCATCCGTGTCTCGCCACCTGCCATTCTCTACCACTGCAACTCTGGTATTTATTCAATCAGAATTTGACGCACACCAGTCTGTCCTTTCCTCTACCCTCTGAAAGTATCACTTGACCGGCTTCCGCCTGATAGTTGGTTGTCTGGTTCTGACCTTTGCCACCCAAACAGAGTTTGTTTGCTTCGCTATGCGGCCATTTCTGATTATACTTCAGTTATAGTGTTTTTTCCTCCCTGAATGTTCTGCCACGCTCTGCGAGACCTCACAACCAAGTGGAGCGCTTTTTTGAAAATGACGCACGGGAAGTTGTTTTGTTAAATTTCCGACCACCTGCATCCTGGTAGACGGGCATCCGAAGCCGCACTTTAAGAGCGAAATTTAACAGATACCATTACTGTACAGTATCATGAAAATTACAACGCCTCTTCCTCATCATGATGAATCGGTGTGGTGAAGTTTTTTTCAATCCTTGAGCGCGCCTCCTCCAATCAAGACAGCAAAAAAACAAAACTATCGGTAAAACAAGAAAACAAACCTTGTGTTGCGGTAAGCCATTGTTTCGCGGGTATATATTTGCTGGCAAGTTAACACTGTGGTAAACTGATGAGGACGCTACCTTCCGATTGGCAGACGTCCTCTGTTTCGCACGTCAAGCGAGTATGGAAGAAAACTGGGCTTAATTAATGTTGGAGTGTGCGACCTTGATGTCCTCCATTCATATGCCTTCCGTACCCAAAAGTGCGGCTTCAGTTCCCAAACCATCAACTTAGCTAATGGGATCCTCATCCTCTAGACATTCTCTTGGATAACCCCCTTTTTTCCCCTCCTCTCTCCGGTCTGTTACCCCCGCTGAGTAACGAATGAATGCGAAGGTTCGAGTCCCAGGATATTGCATGGCAAAGGTGAAGACTGTTTGAGCACCGAAAAAAAATTGTTTTTTATTCTGAGCTTTCAAACGCCCGCAGGAGTAATCTATCATCAGAGAGAGCAGCAGCAATAAAATGTGCGACACTTACAGGGGTACATACTAATTAATTATCAGTGACGCAAGCCTGGACGTGACTGCACAGGGTGCCAAATCAATACATCGATTGATTGAGTTCCATCGGTGGACCAGGATTCAACCAATTTTCAGCTCGTCTAGTTTCCGGCGCGACGATTGTCTTCACGGCTGTGAAGTTGAACTCATGACCCGTTTCGCAAGTGTGAACCGCAACTTGCGATACTTCGTCGCCCCATTGCACGGCTTACTTATGTTCATGTATGCGCGATCCTATTCTTGCGTTCAGTCTGACTCGGAATAATGAACAAATTGTTCTGATGCTCGAACAGATTTCGCCCTTTGTCATACTCCTCTGATTCAACAACTACCTGTGCATTCGGTGCTTCCTCTTCTAAATTATCGATGGTTCAATTCTTGACATTCTTAGCACCCACTTAGATCTTAGTCAGTAAAAACATCATGTATTCTTACATACTCTGCCTTTCTGATGTAACGGAGCATCGTCAGTGCAGTTTCTAGTGGCTGCTTGCACGATGGCCACTTTGAGAATGGCTGGGGAGTCATACAGGGGCGCCAGCTGACTGCCTTCGTTTTCCTCCCTATGCCCTTGTCCCAGAGCAATGCAGTGAATCATAGAGGCTACAAATTACACACCTGCGTTTTGTTCCCTTTATCGTCTCAGTCCACCCCTCACCCTCGCCCACCGCAACCGAGTTGATTGGCAGCTTGAAACAAAGAGTATAGCTGCTGCTGTCTCCACCTCTCACCCCTCCTTTGCCGTGCGGTCAATTGAGAGAGGGGTGAACCACAATGTCGCTTCTGACACACCGACGCATTTCGCGTGCAATAAAACGTATCCGGTCCACGCGGGCTAGGGCTCCTCGGACAACTTGATTCTTACTCCGCGCCTCCAGCTTTTCAGCACGAAAAATGTCCATCTCTGGAGACTGACGCAACTCCCATCCTGCCAGAAGAAAACCGTTTCGCCAGTCGAAGTGGAATCTCAGACCCGGGGAATGCCAGTGCTTGTTTTTTGACTAGGTGCATGCGCGTGTCAGGCTGCTTTGAGTCGGCACGATTTAATGCCGCACAGCCAGGTGACACGTTTTAGACGTAGGTTTACAGATCACCGCGACGGATCCCAACCCTCCTGTTGGTTAATGGGTTCGAACAGCTGACTGATTCACGGAAGATTGAGGCATCCCCCCGCCGCCCAACGGTACCTCATGGCATCCCTTACTATAGTAAATCTCGTACGCTTGATAAGAGTTGTGACTAGGAAGACTCCGTCCTTCTCAGAGCTGAAAATCCGTATGAAATGGCCGTATTTTAGTGTGGCCCTTAAGATGATGCCACTCACATTGGATCCGAGTCGTCTTCACAGGCGTCTGGTGCATTATAAGGGGGCAAGCTCGCGTAGATGGGCTGCTTAGCTTTAGTGCAGTAGGCGCTACGCAAGCATGCTGTCGCTTTATTCTAATCACATCACCGGTACTGGGTCAATCTACTGGGCATAACACAGTGTTGGCGACAGTCGAGGTATCGCATGTGGTTTAGAGAGGCACCTACTGAACAACAGCGCATGTGAAGCCACTGTCTTCTACAATAATTTACGAAACCGCCGTGAATATGTTGTTGCGTACGAAAAGACGCAAGTTCAAGTCGATTTATGCACCTTGGTGTGTCTCTTCCCCATCTATGACCTTCGTCAAGGACTCAATCCCAGACAGAATCAAGAACCTCGTTTCTTACCTATTTTGATATTTTTTTATTGGTTGTCAGTTAGGATGAGCTTGGTTTCCTTGCAAACACAACCGTAACCGTTCCGCTCCTCTGCACCTCTGGGTTCGCATCGCTGACTTCCCCTCAAGCGGTAACGACGGACCTAAGTTTCGCACAAGCTCACTCATTGGATGGTCGTTTCACGGGTCTACGAAATTAACTACCTCTAGGCGTTGCTGCTAGCTGGTCCATCCTCTCCTCAGATGCTTTTGATTTCCGATCACACCGTTTGCGCTAAAATGCATGTACAATGGATTTTGATCTGCCTTTTTGATTGCTATCACTTCGTATTCACTGAAAGTTTCATTATTCTTTTCAAACTAAGGTGTTTGACGACGAAACCTTTCAAAATCAGTCCACTGAGTAGAGGCACATTTAGGAAATTCACAGGTGTATGTAGTTTTCCCTTTCAGCAGCTTGGGAACGTCTCCTCCTATGTAGTTCACACTGTTGGCATTACTAATTTCGTTCTTTTTTCTTCATTTATATTTATCCTTTCTTCATTCTTCTTCTTTTTCTTCTTCGTCATCTTATTTTGACTCCTTCTGGCTCAGCAATCTACGTTCAAAGACTCCGTACTGTGATTTTAAAAATGTATCGTTTTAAAGGGGTTTTCAGTTCTACACTATAGCTGGCAGTGTCGAAACAGTGAACTTTTTCGCGACCGGGTAGGTTGTTAGCAATCAGGTCTTCGACAGGATGTGACATTCGGTCTGACAGCTGATATCGCCGCGACGTTCTTCTCAACAGAGAGGACTGACAAACGGACTAATGATAAACATAAGAGCTAACCCACCTCCATCTTAGTTGTTTTCGAAGGATAGAAGGGGTAAAACAACAGAAAGGGATCCAGGCTACCCAATTAACTAACCACCCCCAATGAGAAACATCCCACTTTCATCTCAGCTGTTTTCGAAGGTTATAGTAGGTAAAATAGCAGGCAAGTATATGTAGCCCATCGAGGCAGTTCCAGCTTCGAGGACTGACATGCGTTTGGCAAAGTGACTCTTCTATGGAGACGTCGCCACAGGTGCTGACCTCTGTTAGACGTACGGATGTTAGACCTCCTGAAGTGGCTGCAAGCTGGTCAAGTGCTTTGGCAGGCGGCTGTGGTCAGGTACCGAACAGTCATTAAAACTAGAGCCGCCACCCTCGACGCCAAGCGAGTCGAGCAGGCGAAAGTGAAACGAACTGCTGCGGTTGCGGGTGGGGGGGAGCGGGTGTTTGCATAGTTCCGGCGCCAAATCATGTGTCGGCCAAGTAGTCGGTGTCTCTCATCAGTAAACTGTCACCTTCGATAACAGTCACAATAAACAAAACTATTGCCGCCATGTATGGCGGCTGCATAGAAGAAGTGTTAGGACCCGACACATGGGTGTGTTCCGAGGGTTCCATTTGTGTTTTTTTTCTCTTGATATAAATCCGTTATCTGTGATCTCGCTGCAATGCTCAGCAGTATAGCGCCCCCCCCCTCCTATGCGCTTGTGACTGAGGACACCTGCGTATAGTTGGCAACTGTTGTCTCGGAAAAATCCTTTGTTTTTCTCGGACAGTTTGCTCGTCAGAAGGCGACTTCCTGTCCTATCTAATTACAGTTCGCACATGTGCCTTGCATCATCCTCGGTGCTGTGAATGGGTGCGTGTGTATGTATCACCGGCCTCGGATGCTGTAGAAGGCTATAATTGGCTGAAAAAAGGTTGAAGAAACCTGCAAGTGCGCTGTCTCAATTTACTTTCTCCTTATTTATGTCGCCAGCCTTATCTGTTTGCCGCGTTTGGCCTAGTAGCTGGCTGCCTATGCATCAGCTGTGTCACACATTCAGTGTGTTTTTTTGTGCATAGTCCCCACACCGGAAAACTGGCCAGCTCGGACGGAGACTGCGAACTGGGAATGGGAAAAGAGAGTAAGCTCGTGGGCACAGCTCATTTTCCTCCCTATGAACAATCCGACACGCTTGAAGCTATCACGCTGGGCTAAAAGTCCTGGCTCGGAAGGTTGCCAACTGACGAGATAACTCGGATCGTGCAGCCAGTTCAGTGTGTGGCCTCTATGGTACTCCCACTTGGTGTACTCCGAGTCAGGTGTGCCAACCCGCCTAGGGACCGCTACGCCGCGCCAGCCACCTGTGCGCTCTCCGCCTTCAGTCTTCTCGACTTAGTCATGACAACGGGCTCAGGTGGTGAAAGGAGAAGGAGGAGAGAGTGGTGTGAATGTAACGCAACGAAAGCACGCGCAAGTCACCGTCCCCGCGCCACCATGCTATGCGGCATATGGTGGCTAGTGTCGAAACCGACGGTACAACGGGTGACGCGGCAGATGCGCTTGACCAAACACGGGGACCAGATCACGGCACGACATGCGTAATTGGGATGCGCACTCAGGACGGAGATGTAGGTCGTAATAACTCGCTCTAAATGTGGCCTCCATGGCTCTTCTGCTTCCTTCAGGTGGGTTCCGGGCAACCTTGTTCTTATTTCTGTTGAAACCCGGTCCATTGTGAGCGGACCAAAAGTATATGGCAAAAAGGAGTCGGATTGTTTAGCTACATCACGCACTGCCCACGATCTCACCTCCAGCCATCTTGGCTCTCTCTAGACTCCGGGCCCAGATTGGAGGGGAGTGCAGTAGATGCTGTGAAAGTCTAATAGCACTACGACAGTTTGACCGTCGTATTTCAACGATGTCCCTCGTGAACTCCACAGCGGGGTGATGCAGGGATGGTGAATGGCGTGTGGGTTAGTTTTGAGTCATAGTAGACTTGCAGTGCATCTAGCGCGCTCTCTCTCTCTCTTATCTTATCAAGACCGAGTCAAGAATACCGGAGGCGGGATCGGGTGCTCCGGACCGTGCCACCACACCTGAATCAGATCCCACAGAGTGTAATAAATGGCAGGAATGGCAGGTGCGCCCCCCACCCCATTTTCTGCATTTGTAATGGAAACGCAACCCAAAAAACGTCGGCCGCACCCTCATTTGGCCCCCGTGTTGGTCCAGCGCATTTGCCGCCCGGCCCGTTTCGGGGGCACAGATGGAGACGAACATGCGCGACTCACTGCCCCCCCTCCCCTCCCCCTACAGTGAACATCCTCGGAATCGACAGTATCTGTGGGTTGCTGTCGGAGCCCTTGCTGACCCTTTTGATGTACAGTTGAGATTATAATTACGCCGGTTCGCCTGAATGTACTTCGAATTATCCCCGCCCTGAAAGTTTGCAGCTTTATTAAGCGACACGTTTGTGGGGTAAGCGTTTTGTGCCTGAATCTGTGGTCTCTATTTCTCACTCCTTCTGTGTGTTTGTGTGTGTGTGTGATGAATCAGTATTCGTTACCCCGTTTTTTTAGGACCAACCAGATGCCTTAACGAGTGTTACCCTTTGATCCCGCCGGCGAATACTGACTTGTCCGGAAGTTTCCGTTTTTCCTGCAAGTTTCACGTGACAAACGCATTCTCGCCGCATCTGGCCCGACCGCAACTGTGAGTGACTTTTTTAGAATTCCAAATGTTCTGATTATACGCTCGTCCAAAGCCAGACTAGACATTATCGTGAAAATAACATCGAGTGCACTGACACAGTGATATTCAACTGATTTTCTTGCCGTTCCTGAGAGTCGGACTACTTGCTCTGCGCCTCAACCAGCTTTTGCATGACGCACTGGGAAATTCCTTCTTGAGTACTGATTAGCAGTCTTTTTAATTTCCAGGAAATTTCAGACCAGTTTTAAGCGTTCAGCCAATCGATTTTGCTCTAAAAAATTCCTTAAATCGGCCTGGGAGGGCGAATATGACTTTCGGGGATGCTTTCCATTTACTCACGACCTCAGATGGGCAGTCATTTTGGGAATGGCTGGCCGACGATCAATAATAACACAGGAAGGACTTTGAGAGAGAGAGAGTTACGCTTTATTTTGAAAGTAAAATTCCAAAATTGTCAGCAAAAATTCCACCGTTCACCATGAATAAGGTTGGGCACACAAACCACCTATCACCGGAAGAAAACAAACGAATGACCGAAGACTGCAACTATCGACTTCACGATGACTCGTCGTTCAACTACTCACAAAATGTAGATCAAATTAGATTTCCTTCAAAACACTGCCAGCGTCCCGCGCTGCTGAAATCATTATTGTAGTTCGAATCGATAGAGACGCTTAAAAAACGGTATATAATGGGAGAAATAGGCCAACCGATGCATAAATAAGAAAATTTATATGCAAATGGAGAGCAGAAACAACGGTAGCTCAATTTCAAAAGCCCGCTCTATTCAAGGGATGTTGTTTTGTCACTACACGCGTTCTACATGTGCCTGTGGAAACTATTTATTTAGCTCAGTCAACTGGGACCAAAATTTGCTGTTGCTTCATTTGCGCCCTTTAATGACATCGCCAATCGCCCACGTTCGGACGTTGTAGATAGAACTGAAGTTTCGACGTTTACTGTTTACTGTAGCAATGATGGACTCCGTATTTTTAGATTCGATTGTTTAAGGATGTTTTCGATGCAAATATGTTCTCTTTCAGATTTACAGCAGCCACTTATTAGTCAATTTTGCGTCCATGAACAGGACTAAGTTGTGCGCTAATGCGCACTGAACATTGATCACTGTTGCGCACCCTCAACGGAGACGATCGAAACTACCACTGAACAGAAATTACCTGACCGGCTACACTACTTGTGTGCCTTCTGTTTTCTTATCTACAAAACCTTTCCTCTTGAAGCCGAATTTCGCTTGTCCTGCAATCATCAAACTCTTTTTTCCTTGTCTCGTCTCCTCTTCTTTCTGATCCTCATCTTCCCACCCTCCTCATCGTCCCGGTTCGTTCCCACCGTTTTCTGTTTCTTCTTTTTTTTTCAAATCTTCTTACCATCGCCCTCATCTCCTTTTTCTGCACAACTTTGGTATCCTCTTCTGACACCCTTGCGTGTCTTCTCTCCCACCTCTCGCCGCCATTGGCTCCCCTGCCTGGCGAAAGTTTTCTCCTCGTCCTCGTCCTCCTCCTCCGTCCCCGAAAAGAGTGAATCAGCGTTTAGGGAATTTTCGGTAGTGAAATCTTCGTTTCTAACGCTTCACGTGTGCATAAACAGCAATGTGGCCAAGGACGAGGATGACACAACGGTAATCTGACTGAAGCAGGTCTGGCGTGAACACACGAACTTTTCGTCTCCCCTGTGGGGACCAGAGGGATTGTAACCGTTTGCTATTTATCCACACTGTGCACTCCTACCCTTCCCCCCCGCCCCCATCCTGGGAACGGAAGTTGTCTTAAGGTAGTCTTGAACTTGCTTAACGCAAAAACTGAGACGCGTGTAAGCAACCGGTTTTCGTAATGTCCTGCCAACTCACCGTGCCCGGCGATCGCCAACTGTGCAGCTGTACGGCGCGTCGCTACATGCAAGCAAACACACGATCGTGGGTTTTGTTTAGTAAGATGCCTTCCTCTTTACACCTCACCTACCTCACCCACCTCCTCCTCCCCCTACTGCTACTACTACTAATACTACTACTACTACTACTACTACTACTACTACTACTACTACTAATATTACTACTACTACTACTACTACTACTACTACTACTACGTCTACTTCTACTACTACTACTACTACTACTACTACTACTACTACTATTACTACTAATACTTCTCCTACTGCAACGACCGCTCCTTCCCCTTTTCTCTCGTCTTTCTTCCCACCCCTTTATCTCCGCCTCGTCCTTTTAATTCCCCTTCTTATACTTTCTTCGTTTCTCATTCTCTCTTGTCCCTCACCCACTCTCTCTTTGAGATCTTTGTTTTCTTTCCATTTGTACTTTTCTTAACCTTCTTACGTGTTCTCTTGTCTTTCCTTCTGAAACCTTTCTCTTCGAGCATTCAATTTAAGTTTCTTGGGTTTCGCCTTATACTAGAGCATTTAGCGTTCTCTTTATCCGTTCCCTGTAGTTGCCAGTTGTCCTAGCAGGCATGGACGTTTCCTCGGGCTGTTCCTATGCGCGTTTTATTCACTAACCTTTAGCAATCTCAGCCACAGAGGTGACAGGTGGTATCTCCTTGAAGAAGAGAATTGGACCTCAAGTCCTCATCTGACTAAGGCGTTTTGAACTGTCTGATTGTAGCTGCCCGGCTGGGATGCCGAGGTGGTGGTCAATACAGGTTCATGGTTGCGTTTGTTAGACATTCCCGCTGCAAAATCCTCGCGGTGTCCATCGAACACATTGGTGAGTTTGCTGAATGGTTCCGCCTTGCCCTCATCCCTGGCACCCTCCGATCACATCGGGCTGCAGGCAGCTGTTGACCCATCAAGGTAACTGATGCAATCTGGGGCTTCTCCACGTCGTGTAATCGCTTTCACCTACAAAATTCCTACGGCTAGCGTGTTAGGCCACCCCATAGGCGCTTCGAACTTGTTCAAGTTATCGTTCCGTCATATCAGAGCCCTTACTCCTGGTAGATTTCGCAAGTCGTCATCCTAGTTAGGGCTGCACTGACTACTTCTCGGGGAAAGGGGCTAAAAGATGTGCCCTACATGGTTCTTTAAATACGACCTCCCGCATTACCCTATCGCATTTTATGAAGCAATTGAAATTGGGAGTGGTTTTGTTACATTCTGGGTCAGGCGCATCTTAGCCGACCTGCTCCGGGAAGCTCGGGATCCACCGCCAGGTTAGGCCCCATTACTGTCCTTTCAAGAGGATGAACCGGTATGATAATTTTGTTTACCAACAATTCAGCATGCCTCTTCGACTCAAAACAACGAAAAAGGAAACCGTCGGTAAAATTCAATCTCTCCCTGTTTCACAAGCCAAGCAACTACGGGGAGAGACTTGACTTGTGTAATGATCTTCATGTCCACCAATAGTATCCCTTCGATATCCAGCAGTCTCTGCAAGTCACCCGTCGCCTTCGGTACTAATCATAAAACAGTTGTAAAAATGGTAGGAGTTGATCTTCGAGTAGTGTTCATCGTTTAGCTCTCCCAAACCAATCAATATCTTTAAATCTCCTCAATTAAAATGAGAGAACAGTTAAATATGAACACCACCGTCGGTATTCATGAGGCGGACACAGACAGTACTGAGTCGAAGTGAACGCCAAGAAGAGGAATAATGAGGGGACATACATAATTGGACGTTCAAAAACATCATTGAGTTCTTGGCCGTTCGTAGCATCGTCTTAGACACCTCTACACAAAGGTGTCAGTCAGGCGCGTTCCGGCACGAAAATGAGAATGCAACCGGAATGTAGATAGTTGCTCGCAAGCATTCACGTAACAAGGAACAAAGAGGGAAAGGTATTGTGTTTAAGTGGATCGGATGGGAGAGAGAGAGAGCAATGCAAAACAGACGATCGTGCACACCAGATTAACTCCCATCCGGCACCTTAATGCCAGAAAATCGTGAGAGGGACTTTTAACCAATAGCTTTATAGTATGCACGCACAACAAACGTTGGTTCGGATATACTTCTCGTTTTGAGTAAGCCTTGATCCTCTAAACTACCCAATTTTTACCCATCCACGGTGGGGTAGTCTGTTCTTCGGTCTGAAGATTTAATACTTACCAGCCAAACTTGTGTTGTCAATTTTTTTCGGAATTTCTGTTGGCATTGGAGGGGAGGGAGTGTAGGCACATGAGTTCTTTTCTCGTGCGCCTTCAGTAATGCAGGTTGCTTCCTCTCCTGAGTCCATGGGATCATGAACCGGTTAAATCAATGCTCTGGGTTCCTGAAGCTCGACTGTCAGAAAAGACGCTTTTCTCACCATTTGCTTCCCACCTCTGGTGTGTCTGCGCTAGCCCGGGCAGCTTTCTGACTTCTGACCACCATAAACGACCGGACGGACACTGCAAGCTATCCACTCAAAAAACTATTGGTGCATTTACCGTCTTTCTTAAAGTTATGTCAGCCTATTCTACTGCCCCCTGATCCGATCCAATGAGGCCTAATTATATGATGAGCACTCCATAAACTGGTTTAAATTAAGCCTTAAGCATCGTGCCGGCAACAGTTTTATGCCCTTCCCTCTGCCTCGCCATTGCGTTGAGATCAGTGATAATTTGAAGTCCGGTTGTACTACTACGCACACACGAATTTTGGTCGGTTGGGTCACTTGTGAGCTACCGGAGTTTACCATGGTCGATTTAAAAGGTCTCATCTGCTCGCCTTTTAAACTTGTCAGGAAATGCCCTTCTCGGAAAATCCAAACTTTCACCTTTCAGCACACTTTAAACTTTTACTGTGCTCTTGCCTGCATGAAAAGCAATGAGCTGGGATGCCATTAGGGTTTACACTGTTTATCAGCTGATCAACACAGTGGAATTATCAGTATCACGCTCTATTTTATGGGCCAAATGACAACTCGTTCTGTTTAACTCCTCACCCCCCCTGACTGGTGTTTTGACGACGACTTTGACGTATCCGCGGAACAATAATTGGACAGGGATTTTTCAAAGTTGAATCACATTGTTGCCTAACTGTTTGGGCATTTTGTGTGTGTGTCACACCCTCCGCTCCTGCTATTCTTACCGCCACTGCCATCCTCACTACCATGAATGACACCCCCCAGTCTCTCCCGATTACTCCTGCCCACACTGCGCCCGCAACTCCAACTCACGTATCGGCCTGGTCGGTCACCTGCGAATCCATCGAACGGAGGCTGGTGAACCAGTGCCTGGGGCTCCGATATACAGTCGCCGCGCCCGCCTCCACTGCCCTCACTGCTCCCGCACATTTTCACACCGCATGAGCCTATTGGGACACATTTGCCTCCACGACAACCTGTGGTACACCACCGGAGGCTTTGGCACATCAGCGCACACCATCTACACTAATACATAGACAACACCCTCATAATCATCACGCACCTGAGAATATCACGTTTTCCTAGAAACCGTGGCTTGGAAAGCTGCCTATCTGACGCTTACACCAGACCACTCCGTCGGCCTAGTGTACGTGCTGTGGGTGTCGAGTGGCTGAGCAGTGGACTGGAAGTCAGACGGCGATGGCTCCTCCATATTCCCTGAGCCATAGGTTGTGCTGTGGTGCGCGAAGACGGGTACGCTGACCCGTCAGCCAATGCACCCACTCCCACATCAGGCAACTCACTGGCTCGGATGGTGGTCTGATTTTGGGGGTGGGGGAGAGAGTGAGATCGACAGCTCAGCGCCTTTTCCTCATTATAAACAATCTGACGCGCTTGAAACTATCACGGTGCGCTAAAAGCCGAGGCTTGGAAGGTTTGCCAACTGACGGGGTAACTCGGACTGCGTGGGATGCCCAATGTGTGTTTCGTGTGGAGTTGCTGACTGGCGGACTGAGAATCAGGCTGCAATGGCTCCATCTTAGTGTGGCCTTTATGGTACTCCCAATCCGTGGGATCCCAGCCAGGTGTGGTGTTACACCCAGGGCGGCTCCGGCCATGCCAGTCACCTGCGCCCGATCCCATCTCCGGCCTTCTTGAATCTGTCTTGACACCGGGCTCAGGTGGGGGAGGAGCAGGAGAGAGTGTGGTAGCTGCAGCGCAAGACTACTATCACTTAAAACTACTTCACGCGCAAGTCACCGTCCCTGCACCACCTTGTGTGGAGAATACGGTGGACCTCGTGCAAATCGACGGTCGAACTTTCGTGTGGAGAAATGGTGACTACCGTGTAGCATACAGTGTAGCTGGATGGAATTGAAGAGTGCCAGCGTTATCATGGAAGAGAAAGTAGGCCAGACTGGTATTTTCTCTCTCTCAGGAGTTGCCATTTTCATCCCGCTTATCTTGTCCGCAAAGTATTCATGATCATTGATCACCCATCGTAATGCTTCGGCCTGCATGCACTCTAGACGGCAGGAATTGCCTATAGTCCGTTGTGCACTCCACTCTACTCCACTCTGTATTGCCAGTCACTCGCCCTTCTCGAGGCGGTGGCGATGATCCAGGTGAATCGTTCTTCCTCACGCGTGATGATCTGCGGCAGCAATCCTGGTGTGCCCAACCAACTCTCTTCTTCAACGATAGGAACTGAATACCAAAGGTCAGGGAACTATATCCACGTCATGGTGGACTGTTTTATGCGGGAGTTCAAATTGACCGTATCTTCGACACCTTTGCGTGGACAGCGAGGCCGAGTTGAGGCCAGCCGGACTGGGTTCGAATGCCAAAGAACGTGCCTAAACCGTCGTCATCATCTTTATTGGATGGCCTGGGAAACCCTTTCATGTTGTTGTAGCGAGTTCGAAACCTCTCACTCGAGATGGGGTTAGTGTACCTCACTCAGACCACAGCCTTAAGACAATGGTATTTCAATGCTTTAAGTTTTCTTACGTCTTCCGAAGTCGAGCAATCACGGTGATAGTGGAGGATCAAGCGGATGGGTGTACGATAAATGCCGATCTGTATCCATTCGGAGCCATATGCACTTCCTGGAGTTAGCTAAAACGCACGAGCAGCATAGTTTCAGGAGACGACATCGTCTTTACTTTGTTCATTCAGTATAGGTTTTTAAGGTCCGTTGACTTCTTTGGTTCAACGGCCATCCTTTGTGAGGCCTCTCTTCTCGTGGTTGCTAATTCGCCCCCGAACTGCCTCTGTCTTATCAACGTTTGTGGATATAGTACTTATAATTGGATGATGGTAGGGCGATGTCGTTAGGGTAATCGGACCTAGCGCAGCGGCACTCAGACACAAATTCGCTGTCGCTCAATGCTAGTAGCACCCTCTTGAGAACCCAATCAGTGACCAGGAGGGATCATAATGGTAACAGCTCACTCAGTTATGGAGGAAGATTTCATTTGCGCTGTCGCGCTGGGTCGAATATGCCGCGAAAGGAGACTGTCCTAGTTTTTAATTTCCGTGCCGCGTTCCCAATCCTCCAAAGTCAACTGTGCCTGCCGCATTTCTTTCCCGTACCGCTGGTTTTCTGGTCTCTTTCTGGTGCTCTATGCGTGGAGGAAGCGGTATCTCTGCTGCGACTTGCTGCAGTAATTACTATTATCGCACTTCATAGGGTGACCACAACCGGTCAGTGTATCACCACTGTCTACTCTGCCTTCAGTCCAGAATGGACCCATCTGTGAAGTAAAAGGCCGCCGCCCCAGACTCCACCAATCTGGTATCCTTCCGCAAGACAGGTTAGATTTCCGCTGACGCCTTACTTGATATCGATACTGCGCCATCCGTTTCTTGGCGAGCCTGAAACTGAAGCTTAGATAAGGCAATTAAAACATATGCTAAACGCAAGAACCTACATCTGTTCCTTAGCCCCAAAGGAACAGTTTTAAGTGGTTTTTCTGATATTCACTAACTGTGACCATCTGGCGACTTACATTACAACGCCCGGCGTTTGCTGATTCACCATAATGCCCAGACGCGTATGTAACCGAATTTATGTCCCTGCCAGACGCACTGGTAAGCGATTTGGCTCAGCAGTGCTTTCTTACAGCATTCTCCATGTGCCTTCTGGCATTCGAACTCCAGTTTTGGTAGAGGCACATTAGCCGGACCCAATGAGAACATAGGCTCTGGATTAACTGCCTCGGATTTCATTTGCATGCTTTTAATTTTTGTCATTCAGTCACCTGCTTTCCTATTTAACTCTGTTTAACGCTGGTTCGGATTTGTTTTTCCTTACACCGATGCGAGAGGTCGGTTCCCTTGCCCTTCGCCCATGGGATAGCTGTTTCCTTTCCCTCAAATACCACGGGTTCAACTTAGCCAATTTATAATAGCTTGCTTGGATGTTATTGCCTCTACCTTATTCGTTTGCTTTTCCCAGATTTGTTGCTTCCTCGTTCTGCCCTAACCCCTTTCACCATGGTTCGTATAAGATTGTTGGCCTTGCTTGCAATGTTCTCCGTGAGTCCGACTATTTTGCTTCCATCCCAGTAGTTGTTTTCAGTGCCAGACATTTTGCTTTCCTCGGAAATGAATACGTGACAACTTGTAGGAAATTCTTCTGGGCAGGCTTTTTCCGAATCGGCCCGAAAGTTGACATCCACAAACTTTAACGGACTAACCGTGTCATATTCAAATTCGACCAGCCGTGAGTCCGTTATATACAAACGTTGATTGATTCGCTGTATTGCCATTAAACGGATGTTTCACCAACGTTGTACTCTGCCAGTCTTCCGTAGCTGGGACAGAACGATGACCAGTCGGGTTTTCTAGTTCTGTTCTACCATTATCTTTGTTACTGATGGCTGCATATAACGGAAGTACGGTTATTTTTAACTTATCCGTGGCCACTTAGGACTTCAATCCGCTGGATACCACGGGAACTCTTGTGATTCGGTTGGGGCAGTATTTTTCTTATTCTTCTTCGTCTTCGTCTTCTTCGTCTTCCTATTCATTTTCCTCTCTCGCTTCTTCCCCCTCCTCCTCTTCTTCTTCGCCTACTTCCTCTCTGGGCTGCCATGGTCTTCTCAGTTGGTTAAGCTTTATGTGGGCCGCTATGGCCGTTCTCGGACACTTTTCACAAGAGCCGCCGTGTAGAATTCAACGCCTTTTCCTTTGTTCCTACAGCTGCGCCATATCTGCTCTATCTCCCCCCCTCCCTCATCACTGCATAGATTGACTCCCAGCCGTAGTCTCAGCTTCCGCGCGGACGTGCACGTTTTGCGTGTCTCACGCGATACACATTCGGCAGCGTAGCCTAAATTACTGTCTTCAGGGTCTGATGAGCAAACTGGGTATGCCTAGGAACCCTAATGTCTGCAGGTTTAAGTGTGTCTTTGTCTTCTTCCAGTCGAGGCTTGAGCTGTGGCCGTGGATTTTTGCTCTGCCCCATATGCCTGCCGGCTTTGGTGCTTGAACTACGGCGGCGACAGCCACTGTCGATCTTTCTTGGCCGCGCCACCTAAAGATGTGTCTCCCTGCGGACGACCGACTGAGCAGCCTTTTTATAAGTCTTTTTTGTGCGACAAATGATGCCCTCTGCTTCCTCAAGATTCGAACAATTCAAAAGTATTGTTTCCAGTATGCTCCTGTAGGCTTTATGTGAACATTTACTCGCTATTTTTTATCGGTGACAGTTCAGAAACTAAAAGGATGTTATGTCGTAAAGTCAAGAGAGAAAGGTTCAAATAAAACCACTATCTACAAAACAAATCCTATACTTCACGTTAATCCAGAAAGGGTGAACATTAGATCACATAATTCATGGTCTTAGGAAGCACTCCCAAATTAATACTATCTTCTGCGCTGGAAATGTTCCCCATAAAAATTATCATCTGGACGTATGTTCCCTTTACCAAGGCATATTTTTGGACTGGTTTATGAGGCTTAGTGATAGTTATTACTTTTCGTTCAAACGATAAAAACATATCGTTCTACGATTCTTGCGGTAAAATACCTCGTCTTCTGGGATGGAAGCCATTTAAAACCGCGAAAAGGTTTGGCTTAAACTGCTGAGGCTGTCGGTTGCGTGCATGAGTTCTCAAGGGAAATATTTTGAAATGTATAAGTTATTAAACTGATTTTGGAGGAACTGGGTGTAAAAACTAGGTGTTGCTTATATCAAAGTGCTTCTTGTCTCTGTGGGCAGAATTTATTGTGAATGCACACTGCATTTTAATGCAAAATAACGATGGGCTGTCATTGAATTCATGCCAATTTAGATTCAATAGAACATTGAGTGAAGCATAAACTGACGAGATACGGAAGGTGTGCGATAATAAAATGCATGGGGTTGTCACCTAGCAAATGCAATAATATGATATTGTGGAGCCTGAGTCGCTTAGATGCCTCCCCGCTTACCAAGGAAACGCTGGAATAGGGACGCAACACAGATGGCCATGTGCTGAAGTCCAGAGAGACTTAATATTCCCGTCTCCTTCCACTAACCCTAGCCCCTATTTAACGCCAAGCTACAGGCATGACGGGAACGGGGACACATTTAAAGTCCCTACCCATTTTAGTCATTTAAATATTTTCCGAAAAGTGGAGCCACGGTTTGTACTGTGCTTTGTTCAAGTCATTCCACAGGAGACCTCCTGAAATCCACGGACTATTCGGGGTTGCTGTTTAAATTCACTCTAGTGACCCTTAAGAAGTTTCACTGGAGCAGTCTACGCAGAAATAACCGAATCCATGGCTACACAGGTTCTCACGTATATGTCCAACGAAAGTAACATAATGATATTACCGACAAAGTCAAGGGAGACTGGAATGACCATTTCTGGCTCATTAGCCGTCATCACCCAAACCCCAGGCGTTGCGGCGCCCGAGGCTTGGACTCGCGACCTGTTGGTTAGATCCGACGCTCTACCGACTGCGCCACGAGTTCTTTGTCTTGCTGATTTCGATCGGTAGTATTAACAATCGTAGATGGGCGCTCTTCGATCGGTTACAGGACTCACTCGCCCCCTTGTGTCTTGGGGCTCACTCTAGAGCCCCGCCAGTAGCCGCAGAGTGACTAGTGATATAGGCAGAATGATATTACTGACAAGTAACAGACGAGCCTGAAATACCCTAGCGATAGGGAACAAAGCTGCCAGCAAATTAAATGAGCCCTTTCGGGTGTCTGGTGTTCTCTTTTCGGTGATGCATCTGAAAATGTAGCTTTTGCAAGCTTTCGCACGAAATTCTTTCATCAAAGACTTAACGCGCACGCGCACACACCGATGCTAACTAGGCATGCTTAGATCGCAGGTCGACGTGCACTCTTCCGAGCGCAGACTCGAAGATCATTATTGAATTCTGCCTCGCTAAATTGATATAGCACCGGCGCGCGCCGAACTCAGCTTCGCCCAACAGATCCTCAAATTTCCATTGGCTCGTATACGCTGGCGTGTAAATAAAGCTTTCTCGTCCAACCGCCTACATGGCCACAAGGTTAACCCTACTAGTAAGCGTAATGGCTTGTTTCATAAAAGCTAACAGGCGGAATTCGGGTGTAAAATACACTTTGATCCATGGATGCATCTCAAGTGTGTTTTAAATTCAATGGCCAAAATGTTGCGTACTTTCAAATACTGCTGGTTAACAAGCTTTCAAGTGGAAATGATTACATCCGTTTGATTGCGGTGCTCCTGCTCATAAAAGACAACTTGCTAGTGGACTTTTTACGCATAAATGTTCTATAATGTAAGGTGCGAACTTTGTTTTTACGCATAAATGTTCTATAATGTAAGGCGCGAACCTTGAGGAAGACGTAGGATCCTGTAAAAGGAACGTAACGAATGATTATCGGCCTTTTTCACGCAATAGAGAGAGAGCTTTATTTTGAAAGTAAAATTCCAAAACTTTCAGCAAAAAATGTCCTCCATTCACCGTGAATAAGGTTGGGCATACAAACCACACAACACCAGAAGATCACAAGTGAATGGCCGAAGAATGCATACATTGACCTCAGGACGAATTGTCCTTGAATGCGCTTCCAAATATCGACTTCTTTCAAAACTGTGCCAGCGTCGTGCGCTGATGACCTCATTTTTGTTCAAATAAACCAATTTTGTTAAATTCAAGTATATAATGGGTGAAATAGGCCAATCGACGTACATATAAGAGGATTCACATGCGAATTGAGAGTAGAAAAGATGGCGGCTCAATTTCAAAAACCCGCGTTAGTGCAGACATCGATAATGAGTGGGATGTGATTCACGCAGTGCCCTGGGAAAATTCTAATGAAGTGACCGGCATTCTACCGTGCAGAGCACAACTTGAGCTTATGATTCCTGCTAATCAAGTTTCCGCTTCCAGAGCATTATTAAATTTTGAAAACTTATATAAGCACTGTTTCATAAGAAGTGACACAAGCCGTATCTTCGGGTTGTAGGCTCAAAAGACCTAAACATTGTGATTTTTTAATCTGAAATCTGTTAACTTCCTGAAAGGAGATGTCTTTAGGCACGAACTTGAGGAAAAAGAGCAGGTCTCCGTGAGGTTCGTGTTGCATCCATATGGCATTTTGCACTTTTGACTGTTTCTTTTTAATGAGATGCCCGTGAATGGTCTGGAGGCTGATCCACCAGATTCTCAGTAGAGCAGTTAACCGATCGAACCGTTTTGCCTTCGGCCTAAAGGCTATTGGCGGTACGTTTGCTGCAGTCAGCGGCATTGACACTTCCTGACTTATCTCGGCGACAGTCCACTCCCTCGGCTAAACCAGCAGTTGAAGGGTCAACAGCTAGTATGATATGCACAGGAATATTACTGAAAAAGATAAGGGAGACTGTAATTACCATTTCTGATTTATTAGCCATCATCAGTCAGCCATATCCAGCCCCAAATTTTATGACACCCGAGACTCAATGGTTAGACCGTTGGACATATACTCAACTGGTCGCGTGTTGGAGCCTCTGGTTGTGCAGCACAGGGAATTGGGTATGGCTGGCTGATGACGGCTAGTAAGCCAGAAGTGAGTATTCCAGCCCCCTTGTTTTGTCATTTATTTTCGTCTGGTTTCTGGTTTGTCTGTAGTTTGTAGGTGGGCTCCGCACCAAACTGACGTAATTTTTCAGCCGTGACCTGGTCGCTGCGCTGATGCTTAACTTCCTTTAGGCGGAAATACAGTTTTATTGTGGACCAGTGTGACGATATTTTTCTTCATGCAATAATAAAGCAAGATTCTACTACAAACAGGGCAAAGGAGGAGTTTATTTGCCTTTCCGCTCCATTTGCTGACCGTCCGGACACCTGGCCGCATCTTGTGAGAGCCCATACTCGCCCCCACCCCTATGTATGCTCGCTGAGAACCTCACATTGCTCCCTTCCGCAAAGTCGAGGAAGCAGGCGGCAGGCGGCAAATTCTTTCCGATCTTGTTGCATTATTAAACAGACAAAGTCGGTCTACGCAACAACAATTTTGGCCCTACCCTTCTCGTGAAGGCACATGTACTGCGACATAATTGTTGCTTTCGAAGCTGAGGCTTAATCTGACCGGTGCAGTCGTCCTTTCGCGTCTGGCACAAGCGAGAAGGACAAACACGGTCCGCTGAGGAGGGCGATTTTGCTGAAAGTCTGTTGTATCCAGGTTCACATTCGTAGCGCTCTCCTCACTCTCTCCTCCGACGCCCACCTTGTCGGGCGGCAGGGGAGAGAGAGGGAGGGGGTATGAAATGTGCGTTCACGCGTGCCATGGACGTGCGAGGCGAGTTGCCATGACGGGTGCATTATCAAGTTCAGGGAGAGCTGTTGACTTCATTGTGGGTTTTTCAAACATCCTCCACTACCACCACCGCCGACGCCTCCCATTCGCATTTCGTCCTCGTTCCGCTTAAATACCAAACTTTTTACTGTGACTGTGCGTTTTTACAGTGATAGACATGTAAAAATCCCTAGCGCCTTGTCCTAGGCCTTGGCGAACGGGCTTTCGCGCGCAGGCATGGTCACAATTGCACAGTGAAAGTTGCTAGTCCGTACCTTTTCACCACTGCCGTTATCCATCTCCCGCTCAGCGTGACATGCAAGCCCATTCCCCACACTCACCACTTCCAACCACCCACCCAACACCCCGTTCCACCTCAGTGCTCGTGGAACGAACAGGACTCCTTTTCATTTACATTTCAACATTCGTTACGCAGACCATAAATTGGCTTGCCTTTGCGCGTTAACTCATCGCAAACATCGCTTTCCGCAAACACCTGTCGGGCAGTTTTCTCATTTTCCACCCTCCCTTTCCCCTCTTTCTGACGTCGTCGATCGCTTTTTATCCATTATCTTCTGCTTTTTCGCATCGTGGGTCTTGGTTTTGCCTTCCATCTTTCGCAATTTCTCCCTCCTTCGCTTCTTTTTTTTTAGTTCTGTGCTTTTTCTCCTGTCATTCATTCCTAATTCGGTACCTTCCGTCTCCCTACATGCCTCTCCTTCCACTTCCTTTCCTCAACTCCCCCCTCCCTTCCGCGTGCTTCTACGCTTTCTCATCCCCTCGTCATCATACTTTCCTCCTTTACTTTTTATATCTTTTTTTTCCCTCAATGTTCTTATATGTTTGCTGTCCACTTTTCCTGTTTTCCTTCTCCTCCTCCTCCTCCTTCTCCTCCCCCTCCTCCTTTGTCATCTTATACTCCATTTCTAGCTACCGTTTTATCCCCTGCTCTGCTTTCCTCTGTTCCCCTCCACGTCTTTAACTTGCGACCTCTCCCGTTTTCTTGTGACCTCGCTGTCATCTGTTAACTTAATTTGTCTCGGAATGTCCGTCTTCTCTTTTCCCCTTATGTATTTTCCCCTGCCCTCTCCTTCTACGCACTCCATTTTCTTTCTTTCTGTACTCCTGTCCAAACAAACTTGATCTACTTTCAACCTGTCTGTCTTACGATTTCTGACCAACCCTTCCAGGGCTCCACGCAACAGCTGAATGTTTCAGTCTTCGTCCTAGTTTAACCCAGTTTACGTTTTCTGATCAGCAGACACGAAAGCATCCACTCCGGACGTTTTAGTTTAAGTGCTTCCGTGTCAGTGAAGGTAGGATTTTGATTATGACTCCGTGACAGAGCTGGACAGACCCGGCTAACTAACGCGGAGAGGACTCCCGCTACTTATACTGGGAAGTAGGCAGGTCTTACAGGCAGTGGGGCTGTGCTTTTGAGGCTTACCATCGCACCCCCCCTTCCCAGTTCGTGCCGGATGATTAACCACTGAACTACCTTAGTAACGCCTGTAGCACGAGCAAGTAAATTAGAAGACACAATCCACTGGCTAGATTCGTTGACTTTGTGTCAGCCGGCGATGGAGCTCCCGCTTGCTTCCGTTTAGGGGCTCTGCTTGTTGCAGGGAAGATACCGGCCCTCAACTTCTACTCGGAATGTCTCCTCTCACGCGCTTAGTGCTGTTACTGCATCAAAGTGAAGTAAATCTGCAGCGGAGGCCTTTTAAATTTGAACCGCCATTTTTTCATCATTCATATGTTAATTTTTTTAATGTACATGGGCTGGCAAATTTTTCTCGTTAGATACTGCTATGTACCAATTTTTTTATATTAACTTCAATAAGGAGGTCAATCGCAAACGACGGTGGCACCGTTTTGAAGCAAATATGGCGCAAGTTTGCGGAGCATTTACGGATGATCGTTGCAGCTTTCGGTCACTATATATCTTTTGTTTTCTTCTAGTGTTATCTCTGTTGCATACTAATTTTATCCACAGTGAATGGTGGCCTTTTTCGCTAAAAATTTTTGAAATGATACAACTAAAATAAAGCGTCTCTCTCTGTTAAGTCTGCATGATACCGACACGACACGAATCTTAGACTAAATGTAAAGTCCTTTTCGTTGGCAGTCTCGGACTTTGATTGCGCGTTATCATTTTGGGAAGTTAAATTCCAAACTATGTTTCGCATTTAGATTAACTTTAAGGTTAAACACCGTCTTACGAAAGCACTGAATGAAAATAGGAGTTTCCTACGTTCAACCTCTACTTTCACATGCCAGTCAAAGTTTCGAGTGCACGTGGACCAATTTGTTTGAACGCATTCCAGCTTTAGGCGGGAGGGAGAGAGAGAAAAAGAGAGAATGGCTAGCGCATTCAACATCAGGAAGTGATATCGATAAAGTCAATTACACTGGAATGGCCCTTTCTGACTTATTTACCATAAGTTGGTCGAAGGATGCCAACCTCGGGCATCCTTTCAAAGTCACTGAGGGCTAGTAGTTGGAGGGCCTTCTTCATGCAAACTTAATGACTTATTTTGACTGGGAGGAACGACTTTGTTTAAGTCGCTCACTGCGTACCTAGGGGTCTCATGGTTTTCACTTTACGGGGCGTCACCTCCAACAGTTAGCTCTCGATGCTTTATGTTCTGGGTTTGCATTTCTCTGAAAATGGTTAGGGAAATCTTCCATGGTATTAAGTAGAAATACCTTACCATGATGTGGTTGGAGGTTATATAGACCACCGTTTCGCCTTCTCATCAATTGACCAAGGGAGTGGTGACAGAGTTAACCCGCTGGGTGTGGCAGTAAAATAACTCCTTGCTTGTCTACAGGGAGGTGAGTGTTTTATCCCGAGAGCTGTCTATCTTTAAAAAGGAGCCAAGCAATAAAATGTACGCAGACTTTGTGCTCATAGCACATTCCTCTGAATCATCAGTTGTGGTCTTTACACACTGCTTGTGTGTCAACATCGTTGCTGAATTTACCGCCCTTTCCCTCCAAACTTCTGTATGTACTGCTCGTTTGACTACGTAGACCAGTCAGCTCAACCAGACGTGCTCACTCCTTGCCAGGCTTTTTATCCAGCTGCAATCCCGCTCTCGCTTGGCGGGCTTTAATTTCTATTAATGCGATGGGCGTTGTCCTGGGTTGTTCGGAGCATTACTCACCACAGTTCCTCAGGTTGAGAGAGGGAGACACTCGTGACAAGTGCCGGTACGCGTTGTTCTCATCTGTATGTCAGACAGTGTCCACGTTCAAGACCGCACTTGAGACTTGCTGATATAAGAAGTAGTAATATTATAAGTAGTATCAGTACTAATAGTAATAAGCATATTAAACTAACAAGAGAGGCTAATTGCCCCTGGACATATTAAGGTACTTTATGCGTTATGCAGTGCTCTCTCGTGGCCGAGCGAATTGTTATGGACAACGATGAAGGGCCGTTTCCGACCCATCGGCTATCGTCAGCCAACCACAGCCCAATTGCAGGTGCTTGCGCACCCAGACTCTGAACTGGGTCAAGTTAAACGATGACCACTTTAAGCAAAAACTATCTCACCGTCTGATATACCGGGCTCAAATTTTACCGAGTACATTCGGCGATAGCATCTACTGACTTATTCCAATTGCTTTCGCTGCATCTGAAGGATATTGCATTTTGGAAGGTTTAGTGTTGTCAAATGTCATTCCAACGTTTGCACATTGATATCAACGCTTCTTACTTCGCCTCCAACAGCTGTTTGTACACACGCTTGTGTCCTAGTAAATATTTATCGGAACTGTCAGGTGGGAACTCTCTCATCCGTTGGAGACATCGACTACCTTCTTGGAAACTTAAGTTGTTCCGCGGTCGTCGATCTTAAAAAAGAAGATGATACGATCTTTTGGGGTTACAGGTGGAACCATATTCGCTTTCAGTCTATGCCAATGAAGCTTCAAATAGACTGCTTTACTCAAAGTTAGCAATTAATTCATGAGGAAAGTAAAAGGCAGCGAAGATGTGACCAATGGAACAAGGAGTTGATTGGTCTGACGATTCGGATTCTCACTCGAACCCATGATCAGAGACAGACATCGACCTTTCGCAATTACTAATCTCCGTTTTGCCTGCCTCGTTGCAGTACTCTGTTCATTTCCCTCTCAGTGAATTGGCAGCTGGCTTGACTCTCTTCTGGACCCTGTTCATGCTAAGTCATGACTTTATTTGCTGGCGTTTCCGGCTAGAGTTTCCAATCGGAGTTTAGCTTATTGTTTCCCATAACCGGTCTTCCTCATTGATGTTGATATCTGCCTAAGCACCCTTCTTCTTCTGTCTTATTCGGTGGAGTGGAGATGGATGATGACCTGCCACCTGCAACCCGCCAACAGGATTTTTCTTCCTGCCCCATCCATCTCTTAATCACAAATACTGTCTGACCCGAATTGGACAGCCCGCACTCACAACCTGGTGTTTCCTTCCTGACGCACCGATTTTGGTCGGGTCCTTCTGCATCTTAAAGTGTTAGATTTTTGCAGTGATAATTAGGTAACCATTAGAGAAGCCAAGGTCGGCAAACGTACGTTTTTGATCGATCATTCGGCTCTGACATACCGACGTCGTCAGACGACGGGTTGGTGTCACCAACTTGAAAATTTACGAGTACAACTCCATTTCCCGAAGTGCATTTTTATTTTCATTATACTATCTCGGGATGCAAACCACCTCTGTTATTCAATATATATATATATATATATATATATATATATATATATATATATATATGGCAAAGTCATTTTACCGTACTTCCGACCTAGGTACTAGCTTAAAGCCCAGACACGTGTTTCTCCGATGTTTCTGCTGCTGCGTGACGCAACAACGAGGGGTTCGGCTCCTCAGTGGGTCCCCCAGTGTTCTCTATGCGGTTTCTGGTATATGGACTCCAGAGAATAATCGGGGAAATAATTTCTGAAATTATTTATTGCAGGACATTGAGTCAGATGAATCGGACATGACCTTTTAGGGTCAGACCTGAAATTTCAATAAACATTTGGGTCGAAGACAATCAACCTCTGTGGAATAACCACGTAAAGCCCATTCTACAAACAAGTAGTACTTCAAGTAGTATGAATCTTATATGGCAAAGGCGTTATACCTTACTTCCGACCTGGCAGTTCGACCGTCGATTTCGACGAGGTCCACCGTATGCTCCACACCAGGTGGTGCAGAGACGGTGACTTGCGCGTGAATTAGTTTTAAGTGATAGTAGCCTTGCGCTGCAGCTACCGCACTCTCTCCTCCTCCCCACCTGAGTCCGGTGTCAAGACAGAGTCAAAGAAGACCGGAGATGGGAGAGGGCGCAGGTGGCTGGCGCGGCCTAAGCCGCCCCTGGGCGTGCCACCACACCTGGCTCGGATCCCACGGAGTGGGAGTGCCATAAAGGCCACATTAAGAAGGAGCCATTGCAACCTGACTCTCAGTCCGCCAGTCAGCCACTCCACACAAAACACACATTGGGCTGACCACGCGGTCCGAGTTATCCCGTCAGTTGGCAACCTTCCAAGCCACGGCTTTTAGCGCACCGTGATAGTTTCAAGCGCGTCAGATTGTTTATAGTGAGGAAAATACGCTGAGCTCTCGACCTCACTCTCCCCCACCCCCCACAATCAGACCACTGTCCGAGCCAGTCAGTTGCCTGATGTGGGAGTGGGCGCATTAACTGACGGATTGGCGTACCCGTCTTCGCGCGCCACAGCACGACCTGGCCCCCATAACGCACACACCAGGATTCACAAACTCAGGGGATATGGAGCAGCCATCTCACCATAGTGAAATATATGCAAGTGCATAGTACGAATGTACTTGCTTTCTGAGATCAGTCTGTCTAAACGTGCAAATGAGGGACAAAAAGGTTTGGAAAGAGAGGGGCAATACAAAGAAGCTTTTTAGACGATTACAGCTACAACTGTAATCAAAAAACTAACCTTTTGAACGAGATATTTAAGGAAACTCTCCTGCTCTTTGTCACATAGTCGAATAAGATGCGAACAAATTTTGATTGCGATGGAGATAATGGGATTCAAATTCAAAAGTAGTCGTTTATCATAGTCGGCCAATCCTTCTGCCTCAAAATGCTCCAGGAGAGACCTGTGGGACCCTTCTGCAAAGCAGTCCAACTGAACACGCTCGAGATGATGCCCAGATAAGACCAAGACCTGGAGCAGTAAGTCTGCTAACTCCAAACGCATGAGAACCTGTTCTAGGAAGTTTATACCAAGGAGTCGCTTTTTCCAAAAATTGCATTGGGATCACGCTGAAGAACGAAGAGCTCATCGAGGTCGAGGCTGTGGAGGAAACTTACCAGGCTATTCGCCATGGCAACACCTGCCCGATCACAGGTTATGAGTCTGAGGAGACTGCGCAAAATGTCTAATCAATCGGAGACCGGCCCAAATCTTGCGACCGACACTTGAAAGTAATGATGAAGGGCCTTCAGCTAGATGAGAATACTATGTTGGGTAAAAGTATATATATATATCGGGGAAATAATTTCTGAAATTATTAAGTGCAGGACATGGAGTCAGGTGATTCGGACATGACGTTTTAGAGTAAGACCCTACATTTCAATGAAACTTTGGGTCGAAGACAATCAACCAATGTGGAATAACCACGCAATGCCCATTCTACAAACAAGTAGTACTACAAGTTGTATGAATCTTATATGACAAAGACATTATACCGTACTTCCGACCTAGGTACTAGCTAAAAGCCCAGACACGTTTTTCGCCGATGTTTCTGCTGCTGCGTGACGCAGCAACGAGGGGTTCGGCTTCTCAGTGGGTCCCCCAGCGTTCTCTATGCAGTTTCTGGTATATGGACTCCAGAGAATAATCGCGGAAATAATTTCTGAAATTATTAATTGCAGGACATGGATTCAGGTGATTCGGACATAACGTTTTATCTAGTACCTATGTCGGAAGTACGGTATAATGTCTTTGTCATATAAGATTCATACAACTTTGTAGTACTACTGTTTGTAGAATCAGTGCGTGGTTATTCACATTGGTTGATTGTCTCGACCCAAAGTTTCATTGAAAATGTAGGGTCTTACTCTAAAACGTCATGTCCGAATCACCTGACTCCATGTCCTGCACTTAATAATTTCAGAAATTATTTCCCCGATATATATATATACTTTTACCCAACATAGTATTCTCATCTAGCTGAAGGCCCTTCATCATTACTTTCAAGTGTCGGTCGCAAGATTTGGGCCGGTCTCCGATTGATTAGACATTTTTGTAAACTTGACCCTATTTCATGAATTACCTCAGGTGCGGTATGCTTCTAATCATTTGGAGTGTTTTTCATATAAAAGGTGACTTAAGAAACCTTCGAAGATTTTTCTGCACCTGTGGGTCTCAAATACTTCCCCTTCTCTACTTTATCACCCGAAATGTTATCATTTTTCAAATGCTGTCTTCGAGAGATGACATTTTCTGCAAAAACAGAGGATCCGAAAGGCCAATTTGTCACAACTTTCTTGGTAGAATAATCGCCTTTTTTATGTGCATCGAAAAACGAGAAGAGAAAGGGGACGGTGAAAAAAGGGATTTTTGTTCATTTGAAGTAGCTAGCTGTGTTGCGACTGTCGGAAAGCCTTCAGTACCATGAAATCCAGGATTTCGCTCTGTCCATTTAAGTTTGACATCACCCTACACACCTATCCGCATTTCGACCGGCCCACCACTCTCCGCGCTATTTCTTTGCTGCCCAATTTTATGTTGCCATTCCACAAAATGGGCGCTGTTTGCATGAAATATCTATTGTGTGTTTTTGCCTCTACTTTAGGTCCTTCAGGGAGCTGATTCCTGACGTTTGGTATTCTCAAAAGCCGCACCGCAAACGATCAGGTAGGTGGGGTTTGCGTCGTGTTTCACCTAACACTTCTCCGTTGTTCGGGTGGCCCACCTATCGCTTCTCCCAGCGGCAGCCGCCTTCAACCAGGGGCCTGCTAAAGTTTGTGATTACGGTGACATTTGCCGTACAACGCCAATTTGCCATGTGTCTCGGTTGGCTTCATGGCCTACACAGTAGATGCCCAATCTCACGAAATTTTAAGGGAAATTCTATTGTGTTTGTGATTGCTTAATTAGTGTCATACTACTACTTATCGGGCAACTTAATCCCAAGACACTTCAGTCACGTTAGGGTGTCGGCTTTTGAATGACCTTCTCACCGGCCGCCTGCAAAATTATTACTTAATTCATAAGTATTATTTCATTTCTTTGTTATACCCATATAACTTTACAAATTTGTAATAGGAAACATGGAGGTAATTACGTCTCCTTATAGTATATTTGAAGAAATGGTATGCTTCGGTTTTAGAAAACTTTCACGATTGTCAAATAATTTCGAACCCGACCTGTCGTTACACTTGCATTTAGGGTTTCCAAACTGCATGCACCCCCAAGAAAAATCGCACATTTCTGTAAGCTCATACAATTTTTCAATATATGTTGACCATTTTTGTACACTTTACAAGTAGCACTAATACATGGATAGGTAAAATATTTTATGAATGGAAATTACAGGATCTTAAAAATCTGATAATTAGAAACTTTATTGAAATAGAAAAATACAATTTCTTCAGAAATAAAATTAGGAGAAGACGTAATTTTCTGCGAATTGCGTTCAAGAAAGTAACTTTTTATGTACGATGTGTAGTAAATATTTTTAATTGATTAAATCATATCAAACCAATGAAAAAAATTGATCATAATTAAGCAGTCACTTTTTGTTGAGAGGTTTCTGCAGGCACTTGGAAAGAAGTTCTGACTGATATATCTTGAGATGATGCTATCGTCCTGGGAAACTAAATGTTCCGAAGAAATCTTAACCTTCTTAACAGACTAAATTCAGCATCTCAGAATTGCGCCCTGACATTCTACAACGAAATTTGGAGACGGTCCTATTTGTACTTGGCGCGTTCTCCTTGATGCGAATCAACTCATTACACAGTCATCTTAGCGCATTCAAAAAATTCAGTTTAATTTTGAAATCGAAGCGGTTGGGTTCTGCTCCTGACTCTCAGTTTAGGCCTTCGCTGATTCTGTGAACGTCACTTGGCAAGTTTGTCAACAATTCAACCATTATAATCGATGACATCGAACGCGTAAGCCCAACGGTTCGGGAGCGAAGCAGATTTGCACGGCATCTAATGCACTTTCGACTCCCTCAACCGGCTTGTTGTGAGGACAAAAGACTCTCAAGGTGACCGGAAGTTTGTGCAGACACAGTGGTTGACAAAATTAGAAAACCCGTTTACGAGTGCCACGCACGACCTTGTGAAAACTACATGATTGGGAATGTCTTAATGACCAAATTGTGAAAGCGGCATCGCAGCCTGTCTCTTAGTCCTGAAGTATCCCGTCAGGTGGTAGCCTTCCAAGCCACAACACTTGACGCGTCGTTATAAACTCAAACGCGTCACGATTAGGTTGAATTGTCATGAGGAAGGATTTCCAATTAACGGCCTCACTCCCTCTTCCCGAACCTGTCAACTACCTAGTGTTCATGGGACAATTTGTCATCCAGTTGTCTATACCACTTGCTTTGGAGGCAGACAGAATGGATCTATAAGTGATCTAGCTAAGGAGTTAAATGGATAGAGTGGGGTATGTAAACCCACTGGAAAAAGTTTAGTTACCTACAAGCCGAAAGCCAAACGTGGCCGTGCCTATCATGGGTAACCCGAACCATTTACTCGACAGTTCGATCGTCGTAGTCCAACGCCCTCCAGCGTATGCTCAACAGCAGGGTGGTGCAAGGATGGTGAACGTCACGGGATTATAGTGAGCGCAGACTTGCGGGGCATCTACCTCACTCTCTGCTCCACTCCCCCCCACCTGTGCCCGATGTTAAGACAGAGTCAAGAAGACCGGAGATGGGAGAGGGCACAGGCTCACGCACTTTGGTCCAAGACAAAACAAAGACACAATAACACAAGAGAGGGGCGACTAGGATCCCAGCTGAGTGGGAATGTCATAAAGGCCACAGTAAGAAGGATTCATTGCAGCCTAACTCTTAGTCCGCCAGTTGTCCATTGTGCACAAGTGTACACACATTTGGCTGACCACATGGTCCAAGTTATCCCGTCAGTTGGCAACCTTCCAAGCCACGACTTGTAGCGAACCACGAAAGCTTCAAACACATCACCTTATTGATAGTGAGGAAATGCGATGAGCTGTTGACCTCATCCTCTCCCCCACCTCCACAATCAGACCACCGTCAGAGTCGGAAAGCGATCTGATGCGGGAGTGGGCGCAGTGACTGAGAAGGCCAGTGAATCCATCTTCGCACGCCACAGCAAAACCTGGTCCCCTTGACACTAAGACCAGGAATACCAAAACCAGGCCATCACCGTCTGACTCCAAGCCCACTGGCCAGCCGCTCAGCTCACAACACTGGGTTGCCGGCATGATCAGGCATATAGCGTCATTCGGTAGCCTTTAAAGTGGCAACCTCTAGGAAACAGTGATAGTCTTAAGTGTATCAACTTGCAATGAGGGCACCCTTAAGCCATAAGTCTTTAGGAAAAAGTCCAACGCAATCGTAACCTAAACTCGAGTCTTAAAACCCTCACCCCAACTCCTAATCGTAAGCCATTAACTCAAACCTAACCTGAACCCAAAATCCAAATCATTACCCAAGCCAGCGCTTATAATAACCCAGCTCTTCGATGACCTTCAGTCCGATAATGGCAACTTTAAAGTCCACAGCGCTCGTGAAAGTCCAAATTCGCGTATTACATAGTCCTTTTCGCAAACCGAATGAGCTAAACATACCGAAATAAAGTAAGTTGGTAGATTCATCCTACTCTGTATTGGCGCGGAAAAATGTGAAGCGGATCATAGAAGTACGCGCATCATTTAGGATGCAATGTAGACCAACCTAGCATCCATATCGTTAATTTTATGACCTTCATCACAGCATGAGATTAAAAATAGGCATATCAGCTTGCTTCTTTGTGGGTCTCTGTTCCCCGAGTCTGGCGAAGAAGACAGGTGTAGGCATTTTGACATCTCATCTGCGCTTAAAAGCCCTAGCAACTGTTGCATCCCACGACTATCTAAAGAACTCGCGATTAACCTGCTCGGTTAGGCCTCTTTTCTACATCGTGGCTTGCGAGACTTTGATCTGCTTGGCCCGCCAAAAACCGACTCTCTGGCCACTGCCTCAGGGTTGGAATCGTCCGTTTTACACTTCCATCAGAAGTCGGTCATTCTAGGGGCAAGAAGAGGGGCATTTCTAGGTCGACCGGGAAAGTGGGTTTTGTCCTCGCTTATCCACCCTTCTCTCTCTTTCTTTAGTGTACCTGCCTCCCCCTCCTTCACCGGGTCCCATCAAATTGCTCGCGGCTACGGAGGACAGTGCTAATCTCGAATGGCGACCGCCCGCCACATCTCCACACCCCTCAGACCCAATCAACTACCGCGTGGAAATCATACCCGAAGGTTCGCCCAGGTAACCTTCCGTTACGGAACCCACTAGGGTCGAGAAGCAAGACTTCCTTAAAGCCAGGCCTCATGAGACGCCGCTTAAGATAATTATTGCAAAAATGCACAGTTCAGTTGACATAAAGTTTAGTTTGGAAACTTGATTGTAACCTTCTTCACTCGCCACTCCCGGGAACTGAACACAAGCAGGCGGCTCACGATGAAGGTCTGCATAAAAGTATGTGAAAAAGATGGGTGGCCAAACGTTTTTCAATTGAGTAAATCAGGACTCGCCTTTGGTTGGCGGGTAGCACAGGGCGGGACAGCAGTCTACCCGGGTAGTCAGGAATTTTTCGTCGCCCAGCCACTTGAAGCCTGCATGAAAGCTAGGAGCGGCGCAGATTCACTAAGCCTTATAGGCAAAGGAACCTTACTGAAAAAGACAAAAAGAGACTGGAATCTAGCTTTCTGGCTTATTAACCTCCTCAGCCAGCCTTATCCAACCCCAGGTGTTGCGACCCCTGAGGATCGGACCCGCAACCTGGGCTCCTCGTCCTGTCGGTTTCGATCAGGAATTCAAACAATGATATATTGACGATTACCAACCGTTTATCGGACTCATTCGTGTATTTGTGCCCTGGGGTGCATGCTTGAGCCCCGTTAGCAGGCGCACAGCAGCTAGTATTATAGCCAACATCTAGGATTGAGTATAGCTGGCTGATGACGACTAAAAAGTCAGAAATGGCCATTTTGGTCACCCTTGTCTTTGTCAGTACCACCTTAACTACCCATATTACTGTCCCCAATACGATTGCCTACAAAGGTTATAATTTGAGCGCTAAAGAGCCCTGGCGAGTGCACGTTTTTTAACCTGATCCATGAGCACCCATTGATCACAATATGCGCATATAGTAGGATGGAGGCCGTGTGCGGCTTTTAAAAGTCTTATGAAGAAGCCGAGATCTACTCAAGTGGACGAAAGCAGCGCGTTGTTAAACGAAATTATTCAGGCAGAAGCGAGATTTTCATACTAAAGCGTACGAAAGCAGGGAGGTTCCGTTTGGGAGTGGGCTGGGTGGCAGCGGTACATGGGATTAGGCGATGCGGACGGGGATAGAGCTGGTGAATTAGTAGAGTGGAAGGAAAGATAACAGTTCAAGCGGACTCCTGGTAGCCGGATATGGGTTCACAGTCGTTAAATTTATCAGATTCAGTGGGCCGTGAGCGTGGACTGACATGAAGTTTGCTACGGCTCATGTTGCAGAACCCAGCTGCTCTAGGTGTTCCCTTGCCACTTTCATGTTTCCCGCGGCGATTTCTTCCGTATCCGCCCAATCGAAATGGTGGTCCGTTTCAAAGTTGGTTGCAAAGGCGAAGTACAGGTGCTTATGCCGACGGAAATGCAGCGTATGCTAGTCTATACGAGTCCCTGAGCGTTGAAATTTTCGGCTATCGTATGCACAGGCGCATTGTACACATGATTACGACACAATGTTATGTCGATGTTTAAGGATAGAATCTTTTGCTTGCAATACTATGTGCACAACAAGGATGTGGACTTGTATACGATCTAGATGGCAAACGGGTTTGATTACTACATAGACGTCTTGGAGCTTCGTTACATTTAAGTCAGTGACGGGAATATTCGTTACAACTTTAATCTCATAGGGCTGGGTCCTCGGGAGGTCTATAGCAGTCTAGTACAACACGTATTCTTAATCTATTGAACTTAAATAACTAATATAATTAAGCCGGTTCCTTATTAAGCGGATCATCCATGTGGCAGTAACTTAGGAACTTAGAAGGAAAGAGTTCAGATACAATCCCCTTTTTAGGTCGCAGGACAGTTACCCTCATAGTCGCGCATGATTTACGCATCAGTCTTTTCTTTGATCACCTGTTTTGCGTTTACAATCATCCGGTCTCTGTAATTTCACATTTAGAATTGTACTCCCAGGGTGAGATTATCATCTTTTCGACGTTGTCGTTCCGATAGCGAAGCAGCACTTTCAGCTCGAGCGTCCAAATAACATATTCGTTTAATTTTTAGACTGTTACAGTGAAAAGGTCTTTGGGGCTGCCTTACCCGGTTTCTAGTGCTTATTGTCAAAATAAAAGTAGTCATTAAGGCAGATTGCAAGATTCTTAAAACATGCTGTGTTGGCATGCCAATTGCATTTAACTAAGGTTTTAGCCATGATCGCAAACCTCGTACATGCGAGTAGTTTCTAACCAGTGAATCAAGCTGACTGAACCTCGTTGTAAGCTAGGCGTCTTCATGGTTACTACCGAGCTTGAATTCATTTAAAGGGCTAGCAGTTGTCTGAAAAGCAGCATAAATTAAAGGTAGACATACCCGACAGTTGTACCCCCATTATTTTTGCTGGCAATTACTCTGCTTTCTTGTTATAATTATCGTCTGTTATCAGAGCCACTGTTATCTTCGCTTGGGCCAGCCAAGTAGTAGACACCGTATTTCCGCCATAGAAGTAAGTTTTTGATCATTTCTTTCCTAGGACCTTCTCCATGCTGACTCAGGAACCACAGCTGTCACTAGAAGAACTGCGTCCTGCTAAATCTTACGAGATTCGGGTCTTCACCTATCGACCGACCGATGGTCAAGTGTCCAGCGAAGCTAGTCACCTGAAAATAACCACAAAGCATGAAGGTAATTGTCCGGCATCCCTCACTGAAATAAATTAGCGATATCAAAATTTATGAAAATGTTCTGACACCTGTTTACAGGCATTTATTTGACTTCTGAAAAACCCCTCATTTCCTGCTTCACTACTAGTTGTTCGCCTGCCGATGGTTCAAAATCCTAGGTCAGAGTCCACGGATTTCGCAGCATTGAAAATCTCCTGGGAGCCACCGACAGTTAATCGAAGTGACAGGCCTGAGTTTCAGATCAACCACTACAGGTTGGGTGCATTCAAAATGCTATTTTGTCCAATACACGACCTACTAACACAAATTAAGTAACGTGATATTTATTTCGTCTAGTGTTATGCTCCTCAACCTCGCGCTTGGACGACCGGGTGCGCACAGCTCCTGGTCGCTGTCTTCAGAAGCCAAATGGTCCAGGTTTGAGGTGCCTGGCGGCTTTCGAAGTACCTCCTACGTCATATCCGGTCTCCAGCCCGACTCCTTCTATAAAATCCGAATTTTTGCTGTCTCCAATGCCGGCATAGACGGACACCCGGCTGTCATTACCTCTTCACCTCGGATCATCTCCCGGCCTCCTTCGGGTCCGCCAACGCAGGTATGTGCGCGGAGAAGATTGCCAAATATCTGTGAAATTTATGATTTGGTGGAAGCCATACGGGTGAATTTTTCACCTCATGAGTGAGCTAAACGTTCGCGTCCGAGATGCATGTCTTAGGAAGAAGGACGCTGATGTAACAGCTCAACTATTTGTTTATATTTCTTAGCAGTTGTACTCGTGCAGGAGTTTGGCACCAGAGATGGTAGCAACAGCACACTAAGTGACAGTGAATGATCAAAGACGGAGGTTTGGACGTAACTGCAGAAGGCTCCGTATGCAGGAGCCAGATCAAAATAAGGCCAGTTTATGCGGACTGACTACCCGAAGGCATTTATGCGCTGATTACTATGTTTTTCGTCCCGGAGGACTCAAATAAAAACCACACGAAGGATTAAGTACGCTCTGCAGTACATTAAATTCATCTCAGAAGCGACCGAATGTCCTTCTTCTGAACTAGGTTTTGGAATTTTACGACGGCCCAAAACTACCATGTGCAGCAAAGTCATTAAAATAAAAAAAAACAAACAAAAAGATCGCGAGAGTCGGTCTGGCGTAGTGTATTGCATCTCATCTTTCAACAGTCATTGTAACTACGCAGCGCAACATGAACGCATGCTGTGATCATGCATACATGAACGTAAGCTGGTTGGGCGACTGGGTGACGAATTATCCTATGTGATTGCCCACACCTACAAAACGAGCCGTGAGTTCAACTTCGTAGCCACGAAGACAATCGCCCCCGCCAAAAGCAAGAGAAGCCGTGAATTTATTGAACCCTTGACCTGTGATGACAACTCAGTCAATCAGTATATCATTGATGCAGGTTCAGTTTCATCGGCCACTGCAAACATGCCCACTTCCATTCGTGTTGACATTATTTTGCCACTGTGGCCTCTTGAAAGTCTCCGCTGCCCACCATCTCAGATGAAATTCACTCAGCGTCCTCAAGACGTTGAGATTTCTCGCACTTGCAACAAAGGACTTTTTGAAAAAACTCATTTGTAAAAACTAGTCGCTAAAATTCCAGAAGAATCGCCTATCAACGTACCTCTGCTAAAACCTCCCAAGTTTGCCATGCTCTGCCCTCCACTGCCGATCAGATTCCTTAGACGGGGTGAATCAGCTAGGCGTTTTTAAAGCCGAACTACAACCCTTTCGAAATATTTTGACTGGCCCGACCGCTTGTACATCCACGAAGATTATTGCTTAGCAGTGTTGTGGCGCTGCGCGTTGGTGTTCGTCTCTCCGAGCAAACGGTGCCTAACGTGTGTAACCTATTCTGCCAGTCGTCGGGTCATTACGAGGGTTAGCGCCGCAGGGAATGGCATGCATATGCTTGTGCGCAACATCCTGGCTGACAGCTGCCGCGGACCGATGTTCTACGCCTACGGTAACTTCTCAGAGGGCCCTGAGCCCTCTGTACATTCACAAAAGTCATCTACTAACCCGGAAACAAGAGGACATTTATAAGGTAGCGCGTAGAGTATCTCCAGCATCCTGGCTGAGTAAAACACCCGTCGTCGAGGTAAATTATTTCCATGTGCTCGGCTAATGTACACTAGGTGCCCTGACTAGGGAACCATGCCTAAATTCACCAAAAATAGCGATTTCCACGAAAACTGGCCTAAACGCATCGACCAAATCACCCATTTCAGTATGAATGGCCTCCAGTTAAATTCAAACACTATTAACCTATTGAAAGGAATACTAGGTTGAGTAGGAGCACTGATTTTCTCTAGAGAAATGTTAAAATGCATGTCAGATAAATTAACTCAAATTTGTGGCAGTGCATAACGCTTTTCCACCCAAATAACTGAGCACAGTAACGTCTAAAAAACAGTTTGATCGGCCTAGGCCTGTATATTTTCCAAGAATTTCTCTACAGTGCGATATTTCTTCTAACCAACTGCTCCAGGTTGAACGAAGTCTTTCCAGGTGTTCTGTGGGAATCTGGTTGATGGTTTTTCGTTTTGTATTTTTCGAGGCGTGTTCGGCTAAAGTGAAGGGGTTTCCGTTTGATTTTTTGAGTTTGGGAAGGAATAAATGGTTTTGAAGTATAACACGTGGGTACGCTTGTCGGTGACTAGGAAGTATGAATAAACTTAGCGAAGAAAATCAAAGACACGTAATTTCCTCGATTTTAGGTGGGGGAAAGCGGGTCTCTTTCGAAAAGTTATTGTTTGTCGTCTGGTGACGTTCTCGATACGTTGGTGGATACTCTGCGGCCTTCGAACTGCTCAGCCAATCGGCATGCGGTCATCATAGTCTTCAAAATAAGACAGTTTCAAAGAGCCTTCGCCAACGTCGTGGGTTCTCTGATGTCCTTTCTTCTGAAAATTGTACTTTGATTCATATATGTTGTCGCCTTTAGACGTGGAACGTGATTTTAGACGAAAATGCTTCGGTTTTTTTAAAAAACGTGGTTGTTTGCATATTACCTCACCTAATTTATGTGGATATAGACGTTTTTCAGATTTAAATTTCTGTCCTCTAATGTAGGACTTAGCACAAATATGCAAATGTGATCTACGATAGGTTCTTGCACGGAAAGGTGCCTGGATGCAAAGAAGGCTGGTGTTCGTAATTGCTTAAATGACACCATTTGACATGACATGGGATTACGAACACACACTTCCCCGTAATACCAATGGCCTTCCGCTAAATCAAATTCCCTAACACTAGTTTTACCCCCTTACCTCAATTTCCATGGAAGGTTGCGTAAAGGCACCTAAAACATGGGCATTTCCTGTTTCCGGTTCCCGTCGCGGGGGGGGGCATATAAATAATCCATACCGGGCGGATTTCCGCTTAACAATGTACACTTTGGTTAAAGGCGTAACTTTGAAGCATATTCTGCGTGCATGAAGCAACGTCCAAGACACCTTTAACTGATCATTCGCATTTGGGTCCTTCTGTTATGCAGAACGAGAGGGTGTTCGTAATGGGACCAGGTCTTGTTGTTACAGAGACCCTCTTCTGGGAATACCATAGCTATCACCACCTGGACGTAAAAACGTCGGATTTTCTCAATTTTTTTTTTAAAGTTTCTTCCTACGCAGCTAAGGGAGTGACCCCTATCATTCTGAACCCAAATACTCGCATATTCCTTAAAGCAGTATTTTTATAAACTGGTTGATTCGCCAATTCATGCATTTTGGCCTCTGGGCAATCAAAAATATAATATTATAAATAGACCGCACACACGTCAGTTCGGCCGTCGTAGTCCGACGACGTCCACCGTATGCTCCATACCATGGTGCTGCAGGGACGGTGGCTTGTGCGTGAATTAGTTTAAGTGATAGTAGACTTGCACTGCGTCTACCACACTCACTCTTCCCTTACCCGCCTGTGCCCAGTGTCAAGACATAGTCAAGAAGGCCGGAGGTTGGGTCAGGCACAGATGAATAACCTCCCATGGAGTGGAAGGGCGGGATATGGCATGAGCCTGCACCTACGCGTGCCCAATTTGGGCAGCGGCGCACCCCCTATGTTCGGCATTTATTATGGGACCGCATCCCAGAATAATAACGACTGCCACACCCTGATTTGACCCCCGTGTTGGTACGCGGCCCATTTAGGGGGCACACACACATGCGTGTCGAACGGTCTCCTGGTCAACTGCGAGCGTCACCATTTCGTACCTGAAAGGGGTTGCCAGAATGCTGTTTCGTCTAAAATCCAAAAGGAGCTGACGGAACGATTTCTTGCAACGACGCTCGGGAGAGAAGAGGGGGTGCTAAACCATACAAAAGCAACAACTGACTCCTCTTGTAAACACTTGGATTTTTTATAAAGCACCCGGCCGTCTTCTTGACCCTTGCGATAGCTATCCAGATTTAAATCGTCACCGCCAGTACAGCATTAGTAATCTCTTGCCTTCATTAATATTTTTTTCCTCCAATGGCGATCGACTTTGACCGCAATGAGTTTTGCTCATTCGTGCTGATTTCTGATTGGTCGTATTCCGGGTCAAACGCAGTTGTTTTTTTATTTTTTAGAATGAACAGTCCATCTTGTGCAGTTTTTTTTTTACTTTCTCACTACGTGCATCCTTGGTTGAAAATGCTGTCCCACTACCTTATAGTGAATGTAAAATGCGTGATATCATGGGGAATTTCGATAATGTCCTAGAAGCCACCCAGACACCTACCAGCTCTCATTTTGTCCTCCTTAATGCCTGCGCGTTTGCCCGTGGAGTCGAATTCGTGACTTCAGACTGTGGGTAACAACTTGTCTGTGCTCAGGTATTCGTCATCTCAGCTGCGACATGTAGCATGAAAACCCACACATCAGCTTGTTCGTTTCCGTTCAACTACTCCGTCATCCTTATGACATTTCTATGCGCGATAGCTTCCGGAAGACGTAGGACACCCAAATCCCGCTGTGCGACAGTATGTTTGTCCCGTGAGGTCTTTCCAACAGATTGAAAAAGTGAGCATCAGGGGATTTATTCAAATGAATCATTTTTTAGTTGCAACGGCCAGACATTTTGTTGTGATCCGCACGGACAGTTGAAGACCTAGCTGGTTGAGATCCTAAACTGGGTTTGCATTCTGAACGCGAGGAAGATTTCCAGTTTGGAATCAAAAGTCTGCGTGAGCTGGGTAAAATTTGGTTGCCAGCGTTTTACTTTCACAAATAGCTTCCAGGTCCTGTCAAAGCTAGTTAGTATGGAGGTGTAACCAGCGCGATCGAGATTAACCCAGGGTCAATTAGAGATCGCCGCAATTGCGGGAGCAGCGCGCACTCGAGCTTGGCAGTCGCAGACGGTGACTAGCCTTTTGTGATGTCTTTTTTTCCGACCCATAACCCTTAAAAAGGGCGTACCTATGCCTGGGCTGCAAGTTGATTCTGAAACATCTGACCAAATCGTCAGGATGTATTTTTAGTGTTGTTTTTTCTCCTTTTTTGGCGGCCGCATTGGTGGATTCGTACCCAACACCCTGATGGATTCGCTGCCCCATCTAATTAGGGGCTGCTAGTATCCACGACTTTCCACCATGAAATATGGATGTCTGGCTTCCATTTTCCCTACTTCATCTTGGGGATGTTCAGAGGGTGGCCTTGTCGGTTGTTTCCCTACTTGACACTGAGAGATGGTCTAGGTTTCTGAGCTGTAGAGAAGCTTGATTGTTATGCTGGTTTAGTATTCCAGGTGATTCTTGTTAGGGGACCTGGTCTGGCGGTTCAATGCCGATGAAAATGACTCGTTGAAGACTCAGCTGACCACGACAGTTTGACCGCCGGTTTCGAGGATGTCCACCGTATGTACCGCAGCAAGATGGTGCAGAGACGGCGACTTTTGCTGGTTTATAATCAGTGTAGACTTTCACTGCATCTACTTCACTCTCTTTTTCGCTCCCCCATCGGGGCCCCGTGTCAAGACAGAGTCAAGAAAACCGGAGATGGGAGAGGACGACGCACAGGTAGCGGCGGCTTGGATCCTGACTGAGTGCTAGTACCGTACAGGGCACAGTGAGGAGACATTTCAGCTGGACTCTTAGTCCGCCAGTCAGCCACTCCACGCAAACACTGGGCTAACCACGTGGTCTGATTTATCCCGTCAGTTGGTAACCTTCCAATTCACGACGTTTAGCACACCGTGCTAGTTTCGCGCGCGTCAGCTTGTTTATAGTGACGACAAATGCGCTGAGCCGTCGATGTCACTGTCGCCCCCACACCCAGAACCCGACCACCGTCCAAGCCGGTCAGTCGTCTGATGTGAGATTGGGCGCATTAGCTGACGGGTCGGCGTATCCGTCTTCGTGCTCCACATCACGATCTGACCCACTGTACTCACACATGAGGATTCCAGAACCAGTGGGTACGAAGGAGCCATCGCTGTCTGACTCCCAGTCGACTGGTCAGCCACTCAACGCACAATACACACTGGGTCGACGGTGTGGTCTGGTGTAATGTGTCAGTTGGCCTCATTCCAAGACACAGTTTCTTGGAAATCGTGGGTGTTTCAAGTGCATCAGCTTGCAGTGAGGGACATGCGGTAATGGTGGGGGGTAATGTGTGTATTAGTGGAAGTAGTGTGCGTTGATGTGGTTTAGCCTTCGATGGTTATCGTGAAGATGCATATGGCCTAATACAGTGTGCGAATGTACGGATGAAGTGAGGGCAGTCGAGGCGGAAGCGTCGTCCGTACTGGCAGCTTTATCTTCCTCAATATGATTCTTCTTTTGCTGAAGTTACAAAACTTATAATTTCGCAAGCACTTGCCTTGCAGTCCGTTGATTGTTATTTAATTATACATTCGGAATTTGTTGACGGGATGATGTTCCATCTGGTTAGCTTCTACACTTGACGTTCTGAATTCGTGCATCTGAGAAGAGCTTCTTTTCTGCTTTTCGGACCCACGACTCTCGGCTTTGCTCTTTTAGCCATCAAACCTTTTAACTGGATACCTGAGTCACCTGACCCCCAGTTTCTTCCTGTTTGGTATCACTTTCATTCTCACTTGAGAGCGCCCTTCCAACTGTTCTGGCTCTCCATAGGTTGCCAACACATGCACCAGAGTACTCTCTCTTTCTGTCAAGTCAGTCTCCTAATATTAAATTTTCATATATCTGGTTTCTTTATGCTTTTAGATTATTCTAGCGCATGTGGGCGCTCTGACTGCCATTTTCTCCTGGCGGGAGCCCGAGGCTGCAAGCGAGAATGGTGAAATTGTGGCCTACCAGCTTGTTTTCAATTCCCCCGAATGGCTTTCCCATCGTGAGGTGACCGTCTCTGACGCACTTAATTACACACTCACTGGTGAGTCTGAACTTGTTTACTCGGCGTGAGGCGTCCGCTGCCGCGCTGGTGCTTAAATTCTGTTTATGAAATGTTTCTACTAAATATATATATTAGTAGTTGTTTTACACAGGTCTAAGTCCGGCTACGAACTATACCATGACGATCGCTGCAGCAACGCGTGCGGGTATTGGACCGCAGTCGAAACTCATCCACTTTCAGACCACTTCCAGAAAAACTTTACTCGATACTCACCGTCCGCAGCCACAGGAAACTGTGAGTTTTTTATTTTAAAAGAACTTCCCTCGATTTCCTTCTAACGATTGGCTAACTCAGTTACAATTAACCTTATCTTCAGTGTGTATTGCAGGTAGCAAGCAGAGCCTTTGAAAACTCAGAAGTAAAATAGTGAAGCTCCTGGCAGACATATGCGATTATCTACCCACATGCCTGGAAAATCAACTAATACAAAATTAGTAGAGGATTTTGTCAGATTAGAATAATTCCTTTGACCCACTGGGTGGGTAACTTGACCCAAGTGTGATTAAACTCATGGCTCCCAGTGGGGCCTCGTAGCTCAGTTGGCTAGAGCGTTGGCTGTAGTGAAGCCTTCCCCTTGCTGGCGTGGATTCGAATCCCACCGAGGCCGCCGAGTTTTTCACAAATGGGTCAAAGGAATACAAAATTCACCAGTTGTTTTTTGAAGACAGTTAGTTGGTTTTTATTGAATGTTTGTCTTTCTTATATCACTCCTTGCAGTTCGAAGATAACGGCTCAGCGGATTCCAATGTGGCTGTACCATCGCTTCTCAAGGTAATTCAAATTCCCCTTTGCACACCGTAATTTTGGTATCCTCTGTTCAAACCACTTTCATTCATGTTTTATTCTCACTGGTGATTGTATTCTTTCGCCCTCCTCCTGAACCATCCTGCCCTCTCTTCAACGATTGTATGCTTTGTGTCGACATGCATGGCAAAAGGGTGTTGTCATTTACTGATCAGTTGCTTTTCGCATGTGCAGATTCACAACCTGCGTTACATCACAAACGAACGCAGCATTCTCTTACTCTGGTCCATGCCGCCTACTGCAGCAACTCCACAAGAGTACCGCGGTTGTGTCATTCGCTGGGGCCCTCTCTACCCCGGTCCCTCAGAGGCCTATGTCGGTCTGGAGAAACGAGCCTATTCTATTGAGCATCTCGGTATCAGAATTTGTTCTAATTATTCTACCTAATTGCATTTCAGTAGGTTTTGTTTATTGTTTTGAATTTATTGTTCTTGGAATATGTCCATATCTTTGGCGCGTCAGTATTGCTATCGTTGTCGTTGTATTTCACTAGATTTTATCACAGTCCTTCTTAGGGTGTACTCAAACACCACCATTCAAAATAATCCAGCAGCAAGGTGATTGATGTCAGGTCATCATCCCAGTAAATGCGTCATAGTTGGCATCTTGTTAGTTATAAAAGCGGGCTACTTGTTTCATTTGCCTGTGACTTAGACAAGCTCATTCGGTGTGATGACTTGTGGCCTACGCAAATTCTGAAAGTATTCTCCTGCGGATTTTTGAAACGTTTGTGTTGTCATTCCTAATTCTTTTATCTCCCCTTCCCCCCGCCTACCAGATATATGTCTCTAAGATGATCCTAGTGCTCTTTAGAAATATTTAGCACACCATTGATCACTTTCTTAGCCCTTTAAATTCATTCCTTTCTACCTTCTTCAGAGCCGGCAACTTCCTATCTCATCTCGATTGCCCTCCTCTCTGACGATGGAGAGGGTCCGTCCGAAATGATCACGGCACAGACTAAACCCCGATCCCGTACGTCACGAGGAGTTTTCGTAACCAATTTTTAGTTTTTATTCTTTAAATTTTTCATAATTCTCCCAAGGCAGAAAGGGACGAGTGAGTTGCTTTAGCGATCGATGAGCGTTGATAAACGAATTTCAATATTGCCAATCTAAACCGGCAAAACAACGATTCCGTGGCTCAATTGCTAGGTCGCGGGTTTGAACCTCGGGTGATGCACTTCCAGGGGTTGGGCATGACTGGCTGATGATGACTAATGAGCCAGAAATGACCATTCCAGTCTCCCTTGCTGTTGGCAGGACTCGAGGTTGAGCTCCAAGGCAGAATGAGACGAGTGACTTCCGTTAGCGCTCGATGAGCGTTCATTAACGAATACTCTCTCCTGCCTGTAGATGGCAAAGAGGCGCTTATCCCTGTAAACCTGCAAGCCATTTCCGTGGGCTTCGATTGGGCAGTTCTCACCTGGGACCCGCCCACCTGTTCCTCCATTGATGACGTCGCAGGCGGACCCCCACGCAGAGCCCAACAAAGGGCCTCTCCCTGTGCATCGGAACTCTACCCTCTCCAGTACCAACTCCGTTACCGGCTACTTGAACCCAACTTTCTCGAGGACAATCATGCATCAGAGAAGGCTGATGGTTTTGGTGAGACGTTGTCTGTTGCACTGTTTGTATTCTTATGCGCCTCGTTGCTTCCTTTGTCGAACTGCTATCTCTTCCCTTCTCCGCCCTCATATACCTCCCTCTGACTGGTTTCTGCAGTTAACTGTCCGACGGATGCCGAGGCCACAGAAACGGAAGTAAATACAACTGTGCCCTGGGCACGTCTGGAGAGACTTAAACCGGGCAACCGTTACGTTGCCTGCGTTCGCGCTTTCAGCATCAATAAACAGAAGTCGGGGCCTTCACAGTCTCGTGTCGGTGACTGGAGCCTTGTGCAAACCTTTGAAACCACAGTGAAGAGTGAGCAAATTTAATTAAATCGGCTTGAACTACCTACTTAATAACTATCAAAAGCACCAATTTATCAGTGTTTTAACTGGTTTTTTAGAAAGCACTATCAGCATAGACGGTTCCGATGCTCAGAATATGCTAGATGGCAAAGGCTTCGACGCCTCATCTAGGGACCGAATTGCCGGTGATTCTGATCTCGCCTTGTCTGGTGATCCGCGATCAGCAACCGGGGAGCAAAGATCGAAAGTTGGAAGTAGTAATAGTGATTCGAATCTGTGGCTCTTGACGCCCACTATTGTGGTCGTGTCTGTTCTCCTAGTCTCCGTTGTCTCGCTGGTTTGCTGGTTGAAACGCAGATCCTTCATGATTGTTCGGTAAGTTCCTTCTTCCCTGCTCATTGTTGTGCCTGTTTCGTTGACGGCTTTTTTGCATGGGCAACTCTTGCGTTTTCTTCTTATTATTCTTGTCAGCTACAAGCCGGATCCGTCTGCAGAGGCCGCAACGAATGGGACCAACATCTGTCTCCTAACACCGGCCAAGCAGGCAAACAACATGGTTGGTGTCGATGAGAAGACCACTGCTGGTGGAGCAATGGAAAAGAGCGTCAAGGAGAGCCACATGCTGGAATACCTACAACATCAACGACAACAATCACAGCCACCGGGTACATGGCTTTCCCTATTTTGCCACAACTAATATTCCAAACCTAGGAACGAGACGGGCCTCAAACAGTTAACTGCTGTTGGTTTTTGAAGCCCTATGATATTTCTGTGCTTTCAGTGGGCATTCCGTCGGTTGTGGATCCTATGGGACCCGGAAGCTCCGCGGACGCGGCCAGCAGAGGCGCCACCGGGAGCAGCATTAGCTCAGTCGTGTCATTACTGTCACCAGTGAAGCACAGCGCTGCCTATTTCACCACCAGCCCTCTTTCCAATGCCCCTCCTATGCAGAGTCAACTCTCGGATGTGAGTACCGAATTTTCGCACAATTCGGTTTGTATATCACTTCTCTCTCTCTCTCTCTCTCTCTCTCTCTCTCTCTCTCTCTCTCTCTCTCTCTCTCTCTCTCTCTCTCTCTCTCTCTCTCTCTCTCTCTCTCTCTCTCTCTCTCTCTCTCTCTCTCTCTCTCTCTCTCTCTCTCTCTCTCTCTCTCTCTCTCTCTCTCTCTCTCTCTCTCTCTCTCTCTCTCTCTCTCTCTCTCTCTCTCTCTCTCTCTCTCTCTCTCTCTCTCTCTCTCTCTCTCTCTCTCTCTCTCTCTCTCTCTCTCTCTCTCTCTCTCTCTCTCTCTCTCTCTCTCTCTCTCTCTCTCTCTCTCTCTCTCTCTCTCTCTCTCTCTCTCTCTCTCTCTCCTCTCTCTCTCTCTCTCTCTCTCTCTCTCTCTCTCTCTCTCTCCTCTCTCTCTCTCTCTCTCTCTCTCTCTCTCTCTCTCCTCTCTCTCTCTCTCTCTCTCTCTCTCTCTCTCTCTCTCTCTCTCTCTCTCTCTCTCTCTCTCTCTCTCTCTAAAAGATTTGTGCACCATTTTCAAATACGCGTCGTTTCACCTTGAGTTCTTTTGCATGACTTACTTTCCTTGCATCTCTAAGCACATAATCTATTTAACTTTGAGGCCAACTTGTGGGTCTGTTTCGTAGTTACCTCAACAGGAAAGGGTACCGACAAGAACAAGGGAGACCTGGATGGCTCTTTCTAGCTTCTTAATGACAGTTAGTCAGCCATAGGCAACCCAGGTTTGAAGAATCTGTCAATTTGATTGATAGTCTTAGTTTATTGAGCCTTTAGCTGCCCAACGCTCTACCATTGATCCGCCAGTCCATTATCATTTTATCGGTTGCGGTCGAATATACCCATTATTTATTATTTTGCTACTGGCAACAAATGAGTAGACGTTCATGTGTGCACCTTTTTGACCAGCAGACGGCTGCTTGCTTGCCGTATGCAATTATGTAAACAATCTCTTAAATTTTCTTTATTTATCAGTGCTTTTTCGTAGACGTTTCATAACCAATGAGAATTTTATAGTTGCTTGCTTATCCTTCGCTTAATAAAACTGAACTGAACTATCGTGCAAAGGACCTTAACCGATCAGGTTACCCAAGCGCCCGATCTAGTTCGCTTGCCTTCAGCCGGATACGCTGTGTCGGCCTTCTTAGTCTTGGGTCATTTTAATGCCTTTGCGTAAAGCATAAAGGAGCAGCACAGTTCCGCCCAGACTTTTCTTTACCATTTCATTGTTCAATAGGCTTCCTCTGACGTTCGTACAAGTCGGTTGAGTTTTGGGGAACAAGTTTTTTGCTTGTACCACACAAAATTGACGGCCTTTTCTCCAGAAGTCAAAATCTTCCGTTCTCCATGTACAGCTGCTCCCCTGGTTTATGCTTGGATCGATGATTGTGTCAGCGTGTGTATGTGGCTCGGCCACATAATACTCCGTTTGCTGCCCGTATGATCCAGCTAATGACCCAGAACTAGTTGGCCGCATTAGTTTCGACATGTAGATATGTTAATGTTGCGTCCAAGAGTCAGGCTTCCAGGTTTAACTACTGCGTCCGCAGCATCTGGTCCGAAAGTGTCCATCCTTCCTACTCGGTACACTCAGAAACCTGAAAGTTCGGATGTGCACCTTCTGCCATGCAATCCAATCGGCAGCTATCGTTTTCTCCCAAACTTTAAATTTTTCAAACTAACTCTATAGCCTTGATCTGTGGTTTTGCCACATTTTGGGCAAATTTGACGTGAGGTCCAAGTACTGAAATACTCCAAGTTGACATTCTCGCGTAGGCTTTTTGCGTGGGAGTACATAAAGTAGCAATTTTTGGTTTAGGCAAGGTTTTGTCGCAAAATGGTTTAGGCTATCGGTGAAAAGGTGCTACACCGATCAGTTACGGGACGCACTCGTATCGTACTGCTTCAGGGTTCAATCTCGATCCCCGCCAGCAGCGGCTTGTATTAAAGGCAGTTGACCATTACCGACAAAGACAAGGGGGACTGAACTACCCCTTTTATGGCTCATTAGCCGTCATCGGCCCAACTTAGGTGTTTTACCACCCTGAGGCTCGAACCCGTAATTAGAAGTCCAACGTGACGTTCTCCCCAATCTCCACTTTAGTGGCAGAATTGGTCCTACAAGAGCTGAAAAAAGATCGCTTTCAACCAACAACAGCCTTTCTTTTAGCGCAGTTACGTACACGATATATTTGGCTATCGTGAAGTGAAACATGCTGCAACATTTCCATGATCACCTTAACTCGATCTTCCCGGATATACAATTCATGAGAGAAGAAGAAAAAGTGCAGCAGCTCCCCATCGGCTAAATAGAAACGGCTGTCTAAAGGAAAGCGACGAACACCAGGCAGCTTTTCAATTTTCACAGCAACCATCCGGTGGCTCACAAACGAAGCTGTGTTAGAGCATTGTTCAAAAGCATCCAGACTCATTGCAGCAACCTGATGGAAATAGCATAAGAGGCCCGTTACCTCCGCGCCCAGTTCATGCGGAACGGCTATCCGAAGTCATTCATAAACGGATGCCTACGTGTTCGCCCCGGGGGACCCAACCAGAACCAACCCCCTATGGTAAAGCATGCGATGCCATACATCAAGGACATGAGAATCAAGGAAAAATTAAATCCTAATGAGCAGTCGGGGTAGTGCATCGCATTCCGTGCCAAAACTGCTCCTGTAACTACACTGGACAGACTGGACGTATGCTTCGATCGCGCATACACGAGCATAAGCTTGCTGTGAGACGGGGTGACGGTTAATCGCAAGTGGCTGCCCACACCTGCGAAATGGGTCACGAGTTTAACTTTGCAGCCACGAGGATAATCGCCCACGCCAGATGCAAGGCAAGCCGAGATTTGACTGAAACCTGGTCTTCCGATGAGAACTCGATCAATCGATTTATCGATCTAGCACCAGCATTCAGGGCCCTGCGTAGTCACCTCCGAACTGGCGCCACTGGTGTCTGATTGACCCCTGTCCCCTTATAAATGTTACTCGTTTATGTTGCTGTTTTATCGCTGACTATGGCCTCCAGTAAGAGTTCGAAAGCTCAGACGAATAAAGCCATGATTCCGGTGAACGAACGAACAAACTTCTTCTTCTTCTTCACTTGTACACACTTCTGGAATGCGGACATTCGCCTCCATTCATGAGAAGACCAACGTTCTAACCGTTGAGCCACGGGTTCGTTGTCCTGTCGGTTTAGATCGAGAATATTGACTAAATTTCGTTGATGAATTCTCACCGTTTGGATACTGGACTCACTCGTCACGTACTGTCTTGGGGTTCACTCTCGAGCCCCGCCAGCTGCCGTACAAGGCAGAAGAGCTCAAGGATTAGAACGTTTAACTTCTAATCAACAGGTTACGAGTTCAGGCTTCTGGTGTCCTAACGCCTGAAGTTTGGAATGGCTGGATGATGAAGGTTAATAAGCCAGAAATGGCCATTCCAGTCTCCCTCGCTTTCGTTGTTAATGTTCTTCTAGTTAATATACTACAAAGTATACAACAATTCTTCGTGTCTAGACTGTGTACATAACTAACATATTTAATGAGTAGTGCTCACAAATCGGTCGTTCATAGCATCGAACCTTTCTAACCTTTTGCGAGTGCGAAGATTATTTTTAAGGACTGTTCCTAAGCAAGATGTGATTTCGGCGTTTCTTACAGTGCATTTGGCAGTGGAGAAAGCAGGTCCCTGCATTTACTGGAAGAAGGAGAAGCGATACGCCCATATATGTTTATTTGAAAGTTTAGCAAATATCGCTGTGAATGAAGTGCCTCTAGAAACAACGAACTCATTGAGTTGAGGATCACTTCACTTTAAATTTGACGTCACTTGAAGAGACATAAAACCCGTTATAACTCCATTTTAACTCAGTTAAAAGTACCGTACCGTTTTCCGATAGAAAGAAATGTAATTTGCATGATCTGAATGGTTTAAACCATTACTGACTTTATATCCGGAAAGAGTTATATACCGGTGAACACCAACGCAACACCAACTTCTGCAGAAAGGAGAGTCGATGATGTTACATCCGTTAGACTACTTCAGTCTCCCTCACCTTGCCGAGGCCTAATATAGATCTATAGTGCTCTTGCCATGGCCGAGGTCTGGTGTGGTATACCATCTTCTCCGTGTCCATCTGACTCTTGCCTTCTCTTTATCCCTCTATACTCGTTTGGTATTTATGACTTCAGGATCCATTCATGTCTAATCGTGCTGTTGTTGTCGCCTGTTTACCGCTCAGCTATACTGGAGTGCTTTTCTATCTCTGATCCCTCCTCCAGACATCTTTTTTGTCTGAACTTTGTAGATGTCCCGATACACGTATCCTCCACCGGATCCCTGCCGACCGGTCATGGTGGCTCTGCCCACCTGTCCGCCGCCCCCGCCTCCTCCAGGCACCGCTGCCTTCTACCATACGGTGGCTGGCAGTGGTGGGGGATACGCTCAGCCGACACCACACGACGCTGTGCCCCTGAACTACTGTCCGACTGCGGGCAACTTTATCCGCGCGAACTTGCCCCCCGTTCCCTTCCTCGCTAGGCCCGCTGACGGTGATGGCGTTGTTCGATCCGGCCCCCGGATCGACCTTGGTGCTGGGGGTTAGTCAGCTGCAAGCCTCTCTCACTCCTCGCCCTTGCAAGAAACCCCTTTTTACTGACTTAACTTTTGGGTCTCAGCACATATTGTCGTGTAAACGGTTGAAAAGGGTTAACAACGAAGATCAAGGAGTCTGGAGTGGCCATTTCAGCCATCCTTACCGGACCGCCGACATAGGTCCTAAAGCGGGTCTGCTCGTATTCCGTTTTGTAATAGGGAAAGCACAGATGAACGAACATCCCCAAAATGGCCGCCTGATATCCGACTCTGGCTGCTTTCGAGGGCAACCAGCGTAACCCCAGGAGACCGAGGGTGCGGTCGAAAAAAAAACAAAGCTAAGACTCACGTCCTTGGCAGAACTGCTAAGAAATTGTGATCTTATGAATCATGCTTTTATTGTCCTGACATTTGAAAGGCAAAAAACGTCCATCGTCAAGAACGAGTTTCTTAGCGCGGGCGACGGTTATGGTGGTACGAATTTTGGAAAGCAGGAGAGAGAGAAGGGGTGATCGTTGATCGGAGCACCTCCTGTTAAAAATCCAGTGTTTCGACTTTGCTGCTGTTCACTCGCATACGCAAGAATGTCGTCTGTAGCCACGGCGTTGGAGGGGGCAGGGAAAGGAAGAAGGGGCGATGAAATATAGTCGGGACCAGCGTTCCACTGACCTTAGTTGTCATCGATAGCTGCGACCCGTCCACCGTCTTTTTCCTCATCTACCGTTTGGCGCTGCAGTATCAATGACTGCGTCTGCTTCAGGCCACGGACCATTTTGAGCACCTTTTGTGTTGTAGTCCGTGTTGTTAGCTTTCACACAGACCTTTCCATGGAATTTCTGTCATCGGCTCTGTCTGTCTTACTGTAGAAAACGAGGACACTTATCTGCAGCATCCCGGGGTTCCCCTGAGTCGGGCCCACGGCACCCTGTCTGGACCCGGAGTCACCGCCTCTGATCTCATCTCGGAAACGAGTTCTGGTGAGTTTGTTTTAGCCATCATTTCGATTGCGGTCTAACTGAACCTTGCCATCCCGATGTTAACAGACCAGACGAAGGAATTTTCCCCTTTTCCTGCTATGTTGGTATCTACGTTTATCCTTTTTCCCAATAGGCCTCCTTTCCTCTGGCTTCGGTACTGGTCACCCCGTCTTCCAGAACGCTGGAGGATTTAACCCTTCGGAGGGTTCCGGAACTGCCAATGCCTACTTCGGGGAATCCTCCACAGTCTCCTCCACCTCCAACTCCTCGCGTCGTTTTGGCTCCCCTCCGCCGACCAGTGTCGTTGGGCTCCCGCCTATGGCTCATCCGCCCCCATTACCATCGCATCAGTCCACACGGAAGGCAAGTCTCGGTAGTGGTGGCGCTGGTGGTGCCAGCCGTGTTCTCTCCACTCAAAAGGAGACCGACTGCGAAGTCCCCGCCTCCCATCAAAAACAACAACAGCAGCAGCAACAACAACAACAGCGATTTTCAGGTAAACGGACCGGTCCCGCAACTGAGTCCAAGACCACCACACCGCGGAAGACCGCCTCCACAAAGATGACCAAGTCCACCTCTGCAAACATGCCGGTACGCATCTCTGTCTTCCCGCCTTCTTGTGCTATTCCTGTGCCCGATGTTTCCTTTTAAGGAACCCTGGTTCTTCGTGTGTAGACATTCCCCCTGTGTACGTGTTCGCTTTTGTTTTTTAGTCCTTCCAATAAAGCTGGAAGACGGTTCGGCGAAGCTCTTAAAGTCTGACAGGGTTATGGTTACCGGAACCCCTTCTCTGATCTCTTAGGAATGAATGTCAGTGCGCATCTGACCTTAGGATGTTCCTGGTCGGGTCAGCGTTTTCTCTCATGCATCTAGATGCCTACAGTAGAGCGGTTTCCGGCCGAGATTTTCACGTTCCATTGTTTAGTTAGCCACCTACTAAACGGGGTTTGCATTCCTTGGCGCCTCCTTCAAGCCGTCTCTGTCCGTAGGTTGTATAAGCTGGGTGTACACTGAAGTCGTCCGTCTGGGTGTCACTCGTGTTTGATGCTTTCTCAGGTGCCTGTCAACGAGTTCCGACGCATTCCTTCTTTATAGGCGAATTCGCTAGATAATTGATTAGAGCGCCTAACTAGAAGTGCCTTTTTTCTTTTCTCTTGACTCGTGCTTTCACATGCAGTATTTGAGTTTGATTCGATAGCCGGTGTTTTTTCGCGGTTAAGCACGCTATTGATAGTAAACCACGTATGAGTCATGCGTTGATTGCTCGCACAGTGTAAACTGTCTTCTACATGCTGAAGTGCGCAATGTTTCATCAATCTAGAAATGACGGTTTTTCGTCCACTTCCTTTTCGAGTGTGACTCCAATTACTTCGTGTTGATTCGCCAAAGTTGTGCATCATTTCCAGTTGATCCTTTCAATATTTCTTTTATAAAGTGTGACCGTTATTTCGGATTAAATAATGGAAGCACTGTAGTTTCTAATTTCTGCCTTGGCAGGAAAGCCAGAGGTAGGTGACCCCGTCGGAGTTTTTCAATGCTTTGATCATACTGTTCGGTGAAGTATATGTTCGTTTACAGATGTGATACGAAGAGACCAAGTAATGCATTTGCGGGAACATCCGTGTCGTAAGACTTTAGGAGTTCATCTGTGCATCGGTTTGCCCAGTCAAGCGTTGCGATCATAAACCCTCCCGACTTGTTTCGAAACCCTTAACTAATGTTCAAAAATTCGTTTTAATTGAACTGAATTGGTGCAGTAACCACGTAGAAGTCGTATAGTTGCGTGCACTGATTAACGGACTTCAGTTTTGTTAGCTTTAGGCAGTTGATAGGTCTCCGCAACCATCGCTTTATTCTCTCTACTGAGAGTTTTTCTTCCCGCTCCTTAGGTGTGTTTGCGTGTGATGACATTGATCTAGCCTGCATTTTTTTCTGCACAGAAGGCGATCAGCACTGAGGAACTGACCCAGGAGATGGCCAACCTGGACGGTCTTATGAAGGACCTTTCACTGATCACCCAGAACGAATTCGGCTGTTAAAGCGCCCGTTGTTTGTCCTCCTTCTCTCTTCCCAGCGTAGAAGCACCATCGACCCCCCCATACTTCCGTACAGACCTATATATATAGATGCGCGAAAAAAAAACAGTTTTTGCCCCAACATACTCTTGCTATCCCAACCATTGCTCCCATACCCTCGCACCTTCATCCTCGCATTATATAATCTCTGGCCTTTTCTTCCAAACTCTTGTACTAGCGACAGCAGAGATACCATTCCTGCGACAACCTAACTTTACTCAAAGTACACCGCGCTCTATAGTGTGTCCGCACTGACACACTGTTATAGTCGATTGCTGAAGAGACTTCTTTTAAAATAAAGCATTTTTTCTATCTGCTCCTCCCATCTTTGCTGTGCTTACGGCAGTCGGGCAGCATGTGCTGTTACGCGGGTGCTCTTTCGTGTCTTACCCGCATTTATACATAACTGCCTACTTATTGTGATAAAGTAGTAGTAATTTGGTATAATATTCCCGGGTGCGTTTAACTTTTACCACCGTCATTCTGAAAATACGACGTTGCACTTCCTATTCACATGCGGCATCCAAAAGCAGGTTGTTCACGAAAATGCACTGATTGATACCTCGCCGTTCATACACGTGGCACACGTTAGACGGGAGCTTTTACGTGCCAATTTCGTACAGCAGTTAACCTAAAGGTTTAGACAGGCCACAAATACAAGAAAAAGGTAAGGTAGAATGAATTCTACACTGAGTTAGCCTTCTTTCTCAGCACACTCAGTTGCGATGTAGATGGCTGCCGTTGCATGGCTGCTCAATCACTTATACTCGCGTTTACATCACCCTTGCGAGACGTTTGTTAAAATGTGCGGTGCCGATGACATAGTCAAAACCTCACTGGAGACGCTGACTGGACATTTGAAATTTTCGTGATGGAAGAAGACTGAGTTGTTTCGGGGATCATTCACGACTGGGAAAATGTAGTGTTGCTTTTATCTCGCAGTATTTCGTGCAGTGAACCAGAAGGAACCGTCTACTGAAGAATGCGATTCTTTCGAATCTCTGCTGACAAAGAGCATCCCTCGAGCGTTAATTATTGTCACCGTTTGGATATGGATCCTCAAAATACTTTCAGGTGTCGTAGTATCCAGCGTCGATTGTTGCAAGTACTACTGCCTAGACAACCAGAAATCAGACAAGCAGAGGACCACAGGTTGCTACAGCCTATCTTAGACTAAACTACTAGCGAATGTATGACTGGAACCGGTGTGTGCCATTGGCACCTGCTGCGTATGAGTAAATTTTGGCAGCATAGGCACTCGGCTTCCTCTTTGTGTGTTTTTGTGACCATGGCACACGATGATAGCATATCTTTTTCCTCCCAGAGTGTAGATTACGGGTAAGAGTGAACTTCACAAGAGAAAAAAAATTGGAGAAAAAAAGAACCCTGTTGACCGCTCTTGCTTCGATTCGTTTGTGGAGCGAAGATTTAAGTTAAAGCGTCTTTAGGAGGGACTAGACAATTTTTGATTTGACGAGTCCAGGAAAGGGGTTACGTAGTTGACTTGATGATTTGGCTTATGGATTGCAGGCTTGAAGGGTACCCGGAGTTAGGAAGTGTTTCGCACGAATGGACAAGATCATTAACTATGACAGCTACTGCACCCATTCCGTGCACCAGATAACTGAGCAGCTCGGGCAGTGGCTGGGGGCTGGGAATGGGAATAGCGAGTGTATTTTTCTTGCTATAAAGAATCTGACGCCCTTCAGACTACCAAGGATCGGTTAAGGTCGTGATCTGAATGGTTGCCAACTGACAGGATAACTCGGACCTTGCATTCAGTCCAGTGGCTGGGGGACCCACTGGTGATCCGAACCACTTGCAGCTGTGCCATGCAGCTGCAGCATATCGACGAAACACGTATCTGAGATTTTGGCAGTAAATTGAAGCGTTCAAACTCAATATGAACAGTAGATTTTGCCCAACTCATGAAATGTGTATACCAGGGTCTGTGGTAGTAGCAGGGCAGGCATTTTAAGTTGTTACTTCTGTTTTTTTGTATTAAATTGATGCAAAAAAAGCTGTTAACTAATAAAGAGTTCACTTCAGGTTGGTTAAGTAATGGGAAAACGGGGCTATATGGGGCAAAATCTGACGTTTCTTGCCATCCCGGAATTTGTGTACGCTATTATAAGGTACAGCTCAAAAACGGGGCAGTTCAGTTTATTCAAGGAAAAACGGGGCAAAATTGGGCAAAATCCGACGTTTCTTGCTATACAGGAATTTTTTTACGCTATTAAAAGCTACGGATCACAGCATTTTGCTTTGGTGCGCAGTACAATGAATGAACATTAATATACGCCGGAAAAAATTGGAATATATCCCTTCAGAGAACGGAAAATTTTTTTGTTTCCAAAAAAATCAGGTGAATGCCGGTTCGATAGATCACGTTGTTTTCGGAAAAACAAGGTTACATTTAGTCTTAAAATTAAGTTTTGCAAATTTATGACGTTTTTTACCAATAAATGCTGTCATAAACTTGTGTGAATGTATTTTTTTTACCACACCGATAATTAGAATCTTAAACGTGCATATATACGAGACGCGATGGTAGGCCACCACTTTTCGCTGTCATGGCGTACGCGAAGCCTGTCAAGACAATTTCGGTCTGCAGTTGACTATAAACGAATAAGGAAACTTGAAACAAATGTTGCAGAATATTGACATTTTATCACAAAATCTTAGTATATATTCGATTACTCTCTTGTTCGTTCGTAATCTTAGAAGTGGACTGAGAAGTTAGCAAATATATCGAAAAACCCTCCAATAGAAAGAGGAAACTGAGTTCTTTAATTATATTATTATTATTATATTATTATTATATTAATTATTCTTTAAATATATCGAAAAACCCTCCATTAGAAAGAGTAAAGTTAGTTCTTTAATTTAGTGAGGAAAGTGAGTTCTTTAATTTAGTGAGGAAAGTGATTTCTTTTTCCTTTACTTCGCTTTGCAAAAACGTGAAGTACGCAGTCATTCCACAGCGAACCATCTAATAACAGCACTTTTTAAAATGGTAACTTATTATAGAAAGTTTTGTAACTTAATATAGGCATTTATTATCCCGGCTTTTGTTGTGGACGTTCGTTTTCACGGCAGCGAGTTTTTACGTTTGAGTGAGTCTACAAATATGACCTAGACGGCCGTCTGCATTAGAAAGAATGCCCAAAAAGTAACTACTTCGGTAAATGCTTTTACGAAATATCTTATTTTGAAGGTTTTACCAAACACATCGAACGAAATGTGCATTTATGGGCAGTCAACTGAAGACACTGAGAAAGTAAAGAATTCACCACAGTTTCAGGGACATACTTTCTTATTCGTAGTTTGATGTTATTAGAAATGAGGTTCAATATGAAATGTCTAGGAGAACTGTAGTGATACTAGGAGACCCCATTTGCGGGACACAAGCCCAGTATTATATATTAATACGGGTTCTGAAGTGTAGAGGATTCTAGTAAGAGGTAGCACCACACACAGGGTTCAGGTGGGGACGGAAGAGAGATTGCGGTAGATGCAGCGCAAGTCTATCACTTTAAACTAAATCACGCGCGTCACCATCCCTGCACCACCATTCCGTGGAGCATATGGTGGACATCGTCGAAATCGACGGTTGAAATGTCGTATTTATTGGGGTTTAGGGAGTAGTAGTTAGGGGTAGCACCACCTAGACAGCATTTGGTCACTCCATTTGTCTCGTACGGGTGGGGAATGCTGATGTGGCTGCCTCTATCTGGTACCTTATTTCACCTGTGGCTCCTCATAGCTAGGCTCTTGCCAAAGGCTTCGCTCCGGGCAACTGTCGCGAACAGCGGAATAAACCAGGTGAGGTTCTCAGAGGCTGTGTGTGCCTCCACACCTGGTATGTCTGACTCCAGAATATCCCACCTTCCCCTTCAAAAAGTTCTAGGATGGACGCGACAGCAACCCCGTAGGCGGCCCAGGCTAATTCGGGTCGATCTCCCACTAAAATAAAACCCTGAACCATAGTGGAGTTCGGCAGACATCTGGGATTTCCGAGAAGCCCTTTTTAGGGAGAGCACTACTAGCATACTCACGGAGGAAAGGACTAGAAAAGGTTCCCTAAACAAATGCAGCTGGCCATTGTTCGTAAATCACAAAATACGTGGTTGTAAAACTCAAACAACTAACAATACCTTCGTCCTCATCTCCCGCGGCATACCCTCCGCGCTGCATGTGTCTGTCTGCTCACAATAGCAGCCTGGAATGTTCGTTCTCTTTTAAACAATCCGAGGAGACATCGGCCGAAACGGAGGACGGTGCTAGTCGCTTGCGAACTGGTGCCCTATAAGGTGGACATTGCTGCTCTCAGCGAGACCCGATTCTCTGAGCAGGGTCAGCTGGAGGAGTTGGATGCCGCGTTCACCTTCTTCTGTAGCGACCGGCCAAAGGCAGAGCAACGCGACGCTTGTGTCACCTTTGCCATCCGGAACGACATCGTGGAACGTCTACCCTGTCTTCCACAGGGTATCAATGATTGCTTGATGAGCCTCCGCCTGCCTCTTCGGGGAGACCAGTTCGCCACCATCATCAGCACCTACGCTCCGCCAATGACGAGCTCTGCTGCGGCGAAAGACAAATTCTATGAGGACCTGCATGCCCTGCTGGCGACTGTGCCAAAAGTGGACAAATTAATTGTCCTTTTTGACTTCAATGAAAGCGTCGGGACAGACCACGCTGCCTGGCAGAGAGTGCTGGGTCCCCACAGTCTCCGTAGCTGTATCGATAACGGCCTCCTTCTTCTGCGGACCTGTGCGGAAAACCATCTCCTTCTGACCAACACATTCTGCCACCTTCTGACGCGGGATAAGGCCACGTGGATGCACACTTCGGCGCGGCGCTGGCATCTTTTGGACTATGTTCTCGTCCTGAGGCGAGTTCGAAAGGACGTGCTGGTAACCAAGGTGATCCGCGATACCGATAATTGGATGGATCACCGGCTCGTCATCTCCAAGATGAGGCGTCGACTTCAACCCCGACGAAGGCCCAAATATAAGTGACTGCCAGGTAAGTTAAATACTCTTTTGTTAAATTTACCTGCTCACTCTTTTGATTTTCAGCAACCAAATAACCTAGAAACTGGGGGGCCTGCATGCTCCAGATGATAATGCCACCGTGGAGACACGATGGTGTCAACTGCGAAATGTCATCCAGTTCACCACCCTCGGAGTTTACGCCGTCAACACCAGTACTGGTTTGACGACAATGACGCTGGACTACACAAAGCCTACATGGACGTTCAGACTAAGCCACCAAAGCAGCTGCCGCCTTGTACAGCAAAGGCTGCGGGAGATGCAGGACGTCTGGATGGTCAGAACGGCTGAAATAGCCAGGGGTATGTAGACCGTAATGAAATGAAAAGTTTCTTCAAATCTATCAAGGCCATCAATGGTCCCTGCATCAAGGGAATTGCATCGTTGTTCAGCTCTGATGGCACAACACTGTTGACCACGAAATCCTAAATTCTAAAGCATTAGGTCAAGCATTTCAGAAGTGTCTCTTATTGCTTATCAGCCATCTCCGATGCTGCAATTGACCGGCTCTCTCAAGTGGACAGGAACAATGACCTTCATCTGCCGCCTTCCCTACCAGAAATCATCTGGGCCGTGCAGCGTATTTCCAGCGTGAAAGCACCGGGATTCGACGCAATCCCACCGGAAGTCTACAAGAACAGTGGGCGCCGGCTGATGGACTAACTAACAAAAATCTTCCAGGAGATGTGATGCCAAGAACATTTTCCTCAGGATTTAAAAGACGTGACCATCGTCCATCTCTACATGTGGAAGGGGAACCAGCAACTCTGTGATAATCACGCAGGCATCTCGTTGCTCAACATCATCGGGAAGTTCCTCACTCGTATCCTTCTCAATCGTCTGATCGGTCAATTAGAGAATTAACTGCTCCAGGAAAGCCAATGTGGCTTCCGACAACACCGCGATTAACTGACATGGTTTTCGCCACATACCTGCTACATGAGAAGAGGAGATGCGAACCCACCTCTACACTACCTTCATGGATCTGACGAAAGCCTTTGACTTGGTTAATCACGAAGGATTTGTGGAAATTCATGCTGCTATTCGGTTCGTCAGCTTCAAGACAGGATGATAACGTGCGTCACTAAAAACAGGACAGTGTCCGAGGCATTCCCAGTAACCAACATAGTGAAGCATGGCTGTTTACTGGCTTCCACACTCTTAAGTCTCATGTTCTCGGCTATGCTGATGGACGCCTACCGTGAGGAGCGCCCTGGGATCCGCATCGGCTACAGAAATAATGGGCACTTTCTCAGCAGTCGGCGCAGGCATGCCCCAACGCGTGTGTCTACGACTACAGTCCGTGACTTGCTCTTCGTGGACGACCGCACCCTTAACACCGTGACGAAGGAGGACACGCAAAGGTGCATGGACCTCTACGCCGCAAACTGTGACAATTTTGGATATACAATCGGTACAGCCAAAATTATAATCATGCACCAACTGCTGCCCAGCGGGTAACGCAATGCTCCTGAATCAATTTGAACGGCGCTCAACTCACAATGTGAAAAAATGCGCTTATCTGGGAAGCACGGCCTCTCGCAATACGATAATCGAAGACGAGGTTTCCTCCACGGATCTCCTAAGCCATTCAGGCCCTCGGCCAGATGCCAGCCTCCATGGGGAATCGCCACGGTATTCGCCTGAGCACCAAACTGAAGATGAACAAGGCCGTCGTCTTGACAACACTCCTTTACGGAGCGGAGTTCAGGACTGTCTACTCAAACCAAGCCAGGAAGCTGAATCACTTCCATCTCAGCTGCCTCTGCAGAATACTGAAGCTGAGGTGGCAAGACAGGATCCCAGACACGTAAGTCCTGGAGTGGACCGGAATCCTCAGCATGCATGACATGCTGAGGCAAGTTCAACTGCGATGGAGCGGCCACATGGTGAGAATGGACCATGAGTGACTACCCAAATGACTACCCAAATGAATTTTCTACGGAGATGTTGCTCCGGGTGCTCACTGGCAGGGAGGCCAAAAACGACGCTTAAGAAAGAAGAAATCTCTGAAGCAACTGCAAATCAACTCGACGACCTGGGAGGACCTTGCCCCGGATAGATCGGCATGGAGAAGATCCGTGAAGACTGGTTCAGCTATCTATGAGGCCCACCGGATCATCGCCGCCAAGGCCAAAAGAGCAGCATGAAAATCGCAAGCATCCCGGACCAACACCGCCGATTCCCAGGCCCTTTGAACATGCCCACGCTGTCAATGCACACTCCGCGCGTGAGTCAGCCTGGTCGGACATCTTCAGACGCAATGCACCAACAATCCGACAATTCAAACTTATACGTCAAATTCTGCCAACCCTCCTTCGGACTCCCCAAACCTCACCCCTGGCATCAATTCCATTACTCCCACCATCCTAGAGACCACATCGCAATACTCATCACCTGTTACCCTCACCGCCGCCACCACCACCATCAGTGATGGGGACTCGGTACTAACCTGTTCCCATTGCGATCGCACATTCCCCTCACACATCGTCATGGTCGGTCACTTACGAGTCCATCGCACAGAGACTGGCGAACTATTGCCTGAATCAACACTACACAGCAGAGACCGCCTCCTCCAGTGCCATTATTGCCCAGGCGCATTCACTCATCACATAGTCCTGCTTGGCCACATTCGCGTCTACGAAAGTGGAATCCACCGCCATGCAAACACATCTTCGGTTCCCTGCAACACTTCCCATATACCTCCCATGAGCTTGACTACCAGTACCAGCAGCAGAGCCCCCGCAGACTCAGCACCTCCGGACCTATCTTGTCCGCGCTGTCACCGCACATGCACATCTTGCATCGGCCTGGTCAGTCACTTTTGAATCCCTTTGTAAGATACTGGTGAACCAGTGCCAGGAGTTCCAAAATACAGCCACCACACTCGATTTAAATGTCCGCACTGCCCACGCACATTCACACACCACATGAACCTATTAGGTCGCATGCATCTCCATGAAAACCTGCGGTAGAACACCAACAGCTATACTACAACACTACATCTTTCCTGATCAGCCTATGCACCTCTCATGATCACAAGCAACACCCAAAAAAACATGCTCACAGTTTGCATAGCTGATTAAGAGGCAAGTATGTTCCTCGGCTCCTTCTTCGTACAGCTCTTCTGTGGCATTTTTGTTCTGAGCTTGAGGATATCATCAAGCGATAAGTGCCATGGGTTGGAAGCTTTTTCAACTGACAATTACAATCAGACGTCACAGTCCGGCCACTGTGTGTTGTGTCTAGTGGCTGACTTGTGGTCTGAGAATCAGACTGAGATGGTTCCTTCGTAACATGACCCCTGGCAGTTCATGTTCATAGTACGCGTAGACGAGATCAACAGCAGTTGCGCCCACTTCCGTATCAGACAGCTGACCAGCTCGCATGGTTGTCTGATTTTCGGAGTGTGGGATAGAGTGAGGTCGACGGTTCATCGCATTTTCCTCACTAAAAACAATTTGACGCGCTTGAAACAATTACAGTGCGCCAAAAGCCGTAGTTTGGAAGGTTGCCAACTGACGGGATATCTCGGACCATCTGGTCAGCCCAATGTGTGTTTTGTGTGTGGATGCTGACTATCCGACTGAGAGTCAAGCTGCAATTGATCCTTCTTAATTTGCCTTTTATTGCACTCCCTCTCCGTGGGATCCAAGCCAATGGTGGTGGCATGCCCAGGGGCGGCTCCGGCCGCGCTAGTCACCTACGCCCTCTCCCACCTCCTGTCTTCTTGACTCTGTCATGATACCGGGCTCGTGTGGTGGAGGAGGAGAAGGTGCGGTAGCTGCAGCGCAAGGCTACTATCACTTAAATCAAATCCACACACAAGTCGTCGTCCCTGCACCACCTGGTTTGGAGCATACGGTTGACATCGTCGGACTACGATGGTCGAATACGGGCGCTGTACGTCAGTGATTATTATGATGTGAAAATATAGTCTCGAAGTACATGAAGCTTTTTTTTGAAATCTGAGCTCTTTCCGCTAACACAACCGGGTCGATTGGCTTATTCCAATATTTCTCATCCAGTGAACGAAGGAACTACCCCATGCAGCAAGTTTATGTTGTCCTCAGCTCATAGTAGTAGCAACGAGCATTTTTTATTGGCGTCATTTCTAAACTCCACCAAATAAGAAGTTTGTCACCTGTTCCATTGAAGACTATCATAACTATGGTAATACTCTCACTTCTTTGACTCTGTTGCTAGAAACAATGTTTACCCTTATATTGGTGCTTCATAGGAGCATGGATTTTAGTCCGTTTACTGTTCTTCGCATTCTTTGCCGCGACTTATCCAGCAGGATCTATTTATGAGTCATCTGGAGTTACAAATTCTGGATTTTCTATTCTAAGATTCATTTAATGAATACCCCGCGCATTTAACTAACAGTTGCATGGTTAAACAAACTTATTGTTAGTTATATTCGTCGTTTACCACACGTACAACGTTCAGAGCGAACCCAACGTTCCACCTCATCAAGGATGACTAAGGTCAGATCCCATATACCGTATATTTGTAGCCGACGCCTAACACTGCCATCCATGTCCGGCGTCTTTGTTCAAGGCTCACTGCCTAAAAATCATGCAACTACACTACGAGAGGTTTCCAACTCACTGACCTGCAGACACTTGACCAAAATCCATTCGCGCACGCACATGCGCCCAGGCAGTCGTAACTGCTCAAGTGCTAAACGAACAGCCCACCCCTCGGCCGACGCAGCGTGTGCCTCTAGACACTCGGGTTATGCAGCACACACTGATTGTAAAACACTTGACTTGCTCCATAGCCCTATTTTAGCAGCTGCCACCACTGTCTCATTCTCTCTTAGGCTTGGCTGGACGCAGTCAACCCTAGCCCTGGCTTCTCCAGTGGCCACTGCTGTCTGAGACTGCATCTTAGGGTTCTGTGCTCAATAAATCCCTCATCCTGATGCCTTCTACCTTTTACTTACAACGGGGATTTGGCCTAATGATTATATTGCTCTGAGTACAACTACTGCTTAGACCCCTACAAATTGGTTATCCCGATGTGATACAAGCACTGCTCACAGGCTACATATTTGAGGAAGATAGACTTGCGCCTTTGAACTCCCTATGTGTCACATAAAAATCTCAAGAATTGCAAACGATATATAGAAATTGCAGCCAAGCGAACGTAGACAAAGGCACAGAGTACACTGGTGTAATAACGCATCATGGCCATAATGTCTATGCTCATAATACAAGCCCATAAATCCTCGGGAAGATGTAAGCATTCTAAGTGCGACAAATAACACCATTTTTATACGGTGACAAACAATTGTTGTTAATTTTCTAACCACTACTATTTAAAGTGGTTGAATCTTTCGCAATTAAAGCACGAGCCGGAATTTAATTCTGTTTGATGTCGCCTTTCCATTCGTGTGCCTAGTCCCAAAAACCGTATAAATATAGAGGTCCACCAGTAAATAAATAATTTTTATTTATTGCCAGTTTACCGGCAATATCAGAAGAAATATGCAGCAGGGATCATGTTAGCAGTTCTCGGCCGATTTATTCGCATTCTATCACCTGGAGGCTTAGTTAAATTATGTAACTGCGCCATCGTTTCCTTCCCCGCCTTCTGAAACTAGACATTTATCATATTTATGTGACTTTGGTTATATAAAAAAACACTTGCTTAGGATATCCTTCCTACTGAACCTCTGTTAACTTCCCTTAAAAATATTCAGTGCATTGTTTAGCACAAATGTAATCCAGTGGAAGAACCCTAGGATTTTTAATTAGAATACAGTGTAAATTAGACGAAAAATATCAAGTAAGACGATATACATTTTGAAATGTAAGGAAAGAACACAGAAAGCTCGAACTGAAACAACTGGCCTCAAACATGCTCGACCTTAAAACTCAACCTCCGGCAGAAAGGTTCTGATATTCCTGCGATCTTAAAATGTCACAAATTACCATAAATAATCTACGTAGTAGTTCAACGACTCAGGCCCAGACTAGAAAATCCCATTCCAATCTATGAGGACTGCAGGGCGTTTCGTTTAGTTTAATTCGGTTAATTTGCTGAGGGTTATAGGCAACGCCATTCAAAACCTTATTGTTTACATACCGGTGTGTCATATGCATGTATGTACGTAATCTTAACAATTTCCACTGTACAAATAGTATTCACAAAATAGAAGTAACGATTTTTACAAATAACTCATGTTTGGAGTTGACATGGTATTACTTCGGATTAAGATCGTCGAGGGAAAATAAGGGACACATAATTATCCAATAAATTCCTGAAAAGCTATAGAGACGTCGCCTCCACGACTGATTACAGGGACCATTCCAATATTTTCTTAACCTTGCGTGAAGAATTATGAGCGCAGGTTTAGCCTTAACATTTCTTGCGCAGCTTCGTTGCATGTCCACGAAGATAAGGAGAGAAATGCCACTGAAACGTGTCCTCAAAGCGCAACACTTGATCGAAGCCATGTATTATCTTCTCAATTAAGACAAGCTCACCTCCTTGTTGCCTATAACACAGAGGGAATATATGTAGGTATTCCGGCTTCTCTATATAAGAGTTGGATTTTAAACCTCTTACTAGCTTTGTAACACAACGTTGCACATTCTTGAGATACATTTTGTCCTTTGTGAGCCATAGCCGTCATGCCTGGATGCCATATTCTACTTGAGGCATTGCAACCATGGCGTACGTTTTCCCTATATTCAATCACCAGGCTCTTTCTGTGATGATTATATGGGAATTTGAATGTTATGCAAGAAAAATGTCCTCAAGTTGTCACTTGTAACATAATAAGCTTGACGCAAGTGAAAAGCACACTTTTGCAAATTGAAATCTAAGAACCATTTCTCGGACTATATTCGCCATCTGCGCAAATTATTGTGCAGAGATTTCTGATCCCTCATGTCTTTAATTGCTTGCCATAGCTTACCGTCATCGACAAGCATGATTTTACCGCAGTCCAGTTCCTGAAGACTGTCATTTACATAAAGGATGAAAAAAGGGGATCAAGAATGAAGCCTTGAGGAACGCCACTAACAACGTTCACCCAGTCCAATTCATCTTCTGCGATATAGGCCCGTTGCTTTCGGCTGATCAGAAATGCTTTTATCCAGGTCCATAGCTTCCCCTGATGCCAAAATCGCTGAGTTTAGGCAAAAGGCTTTGATGTGCCACGATGTAAAGGGCTTTCTGAAATTTAAGTCCCCTTCTAGAGCACTGATTTGAAAGGCAGGAGCACCGTTGCTGAAAACCATGCCAAAAATTCTATAAGACGTCATTTTCATCACAAAATTTTAGTATAGCACGCTTTACAAGGACTTCCATTATTTTGCAGCAAATGCATGTCAAACTTATAGAGCTAATGCTGTTGGCTGCCATCTTGCTACCTTTTTCTATAACAGAACGATTTTGACTGTCTTCCATATCGAAGGGAAGCTCCATGTTCCCAGTAATAGCTCTAACAGAAATGAAGGAGGAAGGCTGATAATTATTTGAGCATCACCCAAGGGATCCCATCTGGTCTAGTAAACATGCTTGGCCTGATTTGGTTGAGGACCATCTGACTTCTACGACAGAAAAGGCTATGGTTCCAATGACAGTCGTATCTTTGACCATTATAAGATCCGGATAGGTATTCGATAATTCAGCCGGAAACACTGATCTAAAAAAAACTGGGACATAAGTTCTACTTTCTATGGTCCTTCCAATAATATGTTCCAAAGGCTATCCTCTGGACTTAAGATTTCGTCTCGTTGTTTCTGCCGACTAGAGATGTACCAAAAACTTCTTCGGGCAACTGTGGCTTCGTTTTTCAGTTGGCGCTCGAAGGAAGGTCTAGCAATCCGCATTTGTTTACGGTAGTCATTTCGTTGTACTTTATATTCAGCAAATGATACGAGATCTTGAATGTGCAAGCACTTTTCCCACAGCTTCTGTTTTTTTCTTTATGCTCCTTCTTATCGTCGGATTGCTCTATGGAGGTCGGGCAAATGGTCTTATTGTTTTCATTGGGCAAAAGACTTTAATCAGGTGTTCTTTAATCCTCAGAAACCTGTCAGGTTTCGTCACTATCATTTGCATTGACTAACCAGATTTACGCGGAATCCGCTCGTCTCAGTGCGTCCTAATCCCTTTCCAAATGTTCCTGCGCCTCTTTATTTGTGGTTATGCAGATAGGAGACAACACATGCAATTATAAGCAATATGGTCGCTTAGCCCTAATAGCCATTTTGAATTCACTCAACTTATGACTCAACTTATGACTCAACTTATGAACTGACGCGTCGTTTGAAATTGCTTTCGAATTTCAGCTCCTTTGAGTGTACGAAGTATTAGTCTCTACCTAAGTGTAGAAGACACGTTGATTTGGAATAACTCTTGAGTGGATTGTCCAGTCATTAATTTGGGAAATATTTTCTTCGACTGAACGATTCTGCGGCTATCCAAATATTCCATTACTGAGGATTATTCCACGTCCAGGACATTATCCCTACGAGAAATACAAGCTTCAGCGTTCACCTACTTCCAAATTCACGCCAGCGGTGTGCTGCTCTAATCTGCTTTCATCAGGGAGGGAGAAGTCGCAACAAAGGCTGAGTCGTTGCATGCTTATTAGAAGTCTGACTGCTGAATACTATTGCATCCCTAGCCCAGTTATTTAAAAAGGATTTATTAATTAAATGCATTCCAATACAGTCATAAGAGGTATGGAAAACGCAGACGCTCAGGAATCATCTGTGCTGAGAAAAAAATTCGCGGCGCTGTCGGGCCTCGAACCCGGGTCGCAGATTCAGGTGGCGATGAACATAACCACTACGCCATGTCCTCACGACAATATGGAAAACAAAATTGTATCCAAACAAAAAAAGATGACAAAGACAGATATTCTGTTACCACTTCTCTTCCTGCCAAGCGGGCAAAAAGCCTGGGAACACTAATGAATGTCACCTACGAGGACGAAAAGTGCATGGGGTGTTTAAATCTCTTGCAGAAATTCTCATTGATGGAGAACGAGATAAGTAACTTGAAACAAGAAATGGCCGATCTCAAAGAGAAGGTTCAAAGTTCACCCGTAGCAACGAGAATTCCAACCAAAGAAATAACGTATGCAAATATTGCTTCCTCAAGAAAACCTCATGTAGAGCTTAAAGACATTGCGTCTACAGAGCTTCAAAAGGGAGATCAAAACAGCTCATGCACCTTACTACTGTCATCGAGCTTAGACAGAAGGAGAAATGTGCTGGATACACAAATATATGCGGCATCGTCGCTGAATGATACAAAAAAGGGTGAAGTTGAAAAGCACGTTGAATTTGAAGCACCTAAGATGAAGAATTCGAAGTCGAAAAGGGCCAAGAAGCTTTCACAAAAAAGTGGTTTGAACTCCGGAAAAAGCTCGTTCTTACCGATAGATGCTCAATATACTGAACTGAACGGTTGCCGCGTGGTTTGAATTTTCGAGCAACAAGAAGACCGAATTTAATCGAGTCTTTGCACTGAAACAATCAGTCCACAGACATTAATTGGTTCAAAATTATTGAATCAATTAACTGAATCTTCCGCTCAGTGCCTTCGCACCCTCACAGTTTGACTAGGAGAGTTCTCCAAATCGAGCACTGTCGGAAATCTTGGCCTACATAACCCACCAGTCCAATCCATTCTCTCTCCAGGGTTTCTGAGGACTTTTGTTCGACTAGGACAGTTCTCCAAATAGAGCCACCTGCCGGAAATTTTGGCTTAGCCTTCACAACCTACCAGTCCAATCCAGGCTCTAACTGCTCGTCAGGCTTTCTGAGGAGTACCTACAAAACAGGCTGAGTCGTTCATTATCCATATTCTGTCTAATTGATTTTTGCAATTTATATCGAGTAACTCGTTATAACAAATACTTTTTAACAACTTCCACTAGCAGAAGTAGTTAAGAACGTTCGGGGGATTTCATTAATTTGCAAAAGGAGGTATAGATAATTTATATACTGTTTGTGTAAAAGCGCTGATAGTGTAAACCTACACCTAGCCACTCGTTACTTCTTTAGTCACCACACAAAAATTCGAAAAGTCATGCCGCAAGCCGGAATTGAACCCGCGACCACCAACGCGATGGCGACGCTCGCTAACCACTCGACCACCTCATCACGGCGGCTAGCGCTCTCTCAAATTAATATGCATGCTATTGACAACACTGCCATTTGTGGAGGCTGTCATAAACTGTCCATGAAGCTAAACCAGCTCGAGGATGAGATAAGACAAATTAAATCTGCGCTAAAAGGCACCTCTAAAGCAGTAGATGCCACTCAGGAGTCCACTGAACGACTTACCAGAAGCAAAACCATCGATACCCGATCAAAGGGTATCCCAACAACAACTTTGAAAGCTGCTTCGGCTACTGAACAGCAAGTACCAACGGCGCAGGACAAAAAAATAGTCCGCCTAAAAACAAAAAAAGCCGTCCAAACCGCAAAACTGACACCAAGAAGGAAAAAGCCAATGGACAACCGACTTCGAAAGATTCCTCAAAACAGCTCGAACACGAAGCTTTGACCATTGCCTTGTCCTCCACAGGAAGTACTGAGATTCTCACACCAAGCACAAGCAGTAGAACCGATTCCCCAACCAAAAAAATACCACCTGCGATTCAAAATCGTCGAACCCGTGGAATTCGCCGAATCGAAAAAAAACCGGATCAAAGCCAACGCATAGCCAATCAGCATCCCCTCCATCATCACCAGTTCGCAACGTGAAACCTTCCCACCAGATAGAGGAAGACAGCGTCGTAGTTACAAAAAATGCCACGGACAGAAAAAAAGCTTCATAATACAGGGGACTACCTGAATCAACAGCTGCGACTCCAGTAGACCGATATTCTGAAGACATGAACCACTTTCGTGAACTTCTGAACAATATGCTGGAACCAAATACGTCGATTGAACTGGAAAAAAAGCCTTCCGCCTTGGAAAAACGGCCCGAAAGCCAATCCGAATCAACACGTCCTAGGCCTCTAAAAGTTATCTTGACCAGTAGCCAGGACGCCAGTCACATTCTGTCAAGGCGCTTTAAGTTACAAAACTCAAACCCTGGAATTTTTTTCAACAGGACTTCTCACCTGCAGAGCGGAACAAACGCCACCAACTTGTCATCGAACTAAGACGGCGGCTCAGCGAGGGGGAAACAAACTTGGTTATTTACAACAACCAAGTGATCCATCGTCCATTATTCTCCCCTGGAGAGGCCCGTTCCGGATTACCACGCAGTTGGCCCAGTAAACAGGGGCTCGCGCCCGACTGTTAGCACTTTCCGAGCAAACCGAAAACTAACATGCATGTATACTAATGCACAGAGTATATTAGCGAAGCTCGACGAGCTTAAGATTCATATTTGCGATCTATCTCCAGATATAATTTCCGTAACAGAAACTTGGTTGTCCCAACACGTGGACGACTGAGAGGTAAATATGGCTGGCTACCAACTTTTTTTAGAAAATGACAGGAAAGAGCGTAAAGGGAGGTGGCGTACTCACATACGTGAAAAGCGAAATTACAGTTTTAGACAAAACTTATAAACTCGCGCCTACTTCCGAGGGCGATATGGCTATCCGTAAAAGTGCCAGGTACATCAAGTCTAGATGTCCTGACAGTCTACCGCCCACCGAGAAGAGACCCGTAGCTGATGCTTACCTGCTAGAGGAACTTGAAAAAATTGCCACACGGTTGGATATCCTGATCATGGGTGACTTCAATGCGCCTCACATCGACTGGAGCTCGACCTGTGCACATAGTTCTGATCTAGCCTTCGACGGTTGTTTTCTGAGCACGACACTAAAGCTACGTCTCACACAGCACGTCACTTTTTCCAACCAGGGTGTGCGAAGGACAACAGGCCAATTGCCTGGACCTAGTTCTCACGAAGTCGCACGACAGCATCGACGAAGTGTCGTGTCTACCGCCGCTAGGCAAAAAGTGACCACGTGGTAATGCGATGGGAGTACTCACTATTTTCTATACCAGCAAGACCCACAACAATCAGAAGGAATATATGGCAAGGCGATTTCGGTGGAATGAGGGCCGAACTCATGCGCACCCAGTGGGAACCTTTATTCTTTGGAAACGTAACCGAGGACTGGGAAACGTTCCGGGACATACTGCACAGGCTCATGGAAAAACACTGTCCAATTTTTGAGAAAAAGGTTAACGAACAGACCGCGATGGCTTTCGCAGGCCTTAAAAATTCGAAGTTAACAAAAAGCGGAGATTGTGGAAAAAAATCGCTTACGGACGGAACTCCTAGATCTCTAAATGCGTATAAAATGCAGAGAAATCGGGTCAAGGGCCTTATTTTTTTAGAACAAGACAGGCTTTCGAAGTGGACCTGCTGAACCGGGCCACCGTGAACCCGAAACTGTTTTACGGTTACCTCAGACAGAATACACGGAACAAGGATCCAATACCCCTGCTGAGGACCGCCGAGGGCATAGACCTCACTGAAGACGGTGCGAAGGCTAATCATCTTTCGGAATTTTTCCAGTCGGTTTTCACAAAGGAAACGAGATACGATCACCCTACCGATGGCTTCGAAGTGGATACAATAGTCGAGACTGTTAATTTTACCGAGACTACTGTCCTCAAAGAACTTTTGGGGTTAAAGGAATCCAAGTCTCCGGGTCCCGATGAAGTACCTGCCAAGCTGTTGAAAGAGCTCGCGAGAGAGTTGGCAAAACCACTCTCTACGCTTTTCCAAGCATCCTTCCAGACCGGAAGTCTACCAGCCGACTGGAAATCCGCATGGATTACGCCGCTTTATAAGGGTGGAAGCCGAGCCTCTGCTAACAATTATCGACCGGTCAGCCTAACTTCAGTTTGCTGCAAAATCATGGAAAAAATAATTAAACAACAACTAATACAGTTCTTCGAACATAACAATCTGCTATCCGATGCCCAGCACGGTTTCCGTAGAGGTAGATCCTGCGTCACAAATTTGCTCTACTGTTTAGAACGTTGGAATGAAGCGGTCGATAGTGGTAATACGGTGCACGCAGTCTATATAGACTTCAAAAAGGCTTTTGATAGCGTGCCGCACCACCGCCTTCTTTATAAACTCAACCGCATAGGCGTAAGAGGTAGACTTCTGACATGGATAGAAAACTTCTTAACTGGCCGCTCACAAACTGTGCATATCAGCGACAAACAGTCGACTAAAGTTGAGGTCGAGAGTGGTGTTCCCCAAGGCTCTGTTCTCGGCCCTATACTGTTCATTGTCTACATCAACGATTGTGCCAACGAACTGGACTGCGATATTGCCATGTTTGCCGATGATCTCAAACTTTGGCGCGTTATTCAAACTGCGGCTGATGAAGAGAACTTGCAGGCAAACTTAAATCGACTCCAGAAATGGTCAAATGACTGGCTCTTGCCGTTTAATGAGAGCAAGTGCAACATCATACGAGTCGGGAAAAGTAATCCTTCGAACCGTACGATTTACAGTCTGAATGGCATTCCATTGAAAGAAGTGGATGTCCAAAAGGACCTTGGAGTCTGGATCACGCCTTCGCTTAAACCCTCCCTACATTGCGCAAAGGTAGCGAAGTCAGCCATGTCGATTCTGTACCTCGTTAAACGAGCTTTTGCAGCCTTCACTACCGACTGCTTCGCTAAAGTCTTCGAAACATTCGTGCGGCCACAGCTGGAGTCCGCTATCCAAGCTTGGAGACCCTGGGCGGCGAAGGACATCAACATCCTCGAAAAGGTCCAAAGGCGAGCAACCAAACTTGTCCTTGGACATGGCTCACTGCCTTATGAAACACGGCTGTCGAGTCTCAATCTCTTTCCCTTGCACTATAGACAGCTTCGGGGTGACCTGATACTAACATTCCGCATACTACGTATCCAGGACTGTTGTCTGGTGCCAGGGGATTTCTTCGAGTTAGCAAAAACAACGAACTTGAGAGGTCATCCTCTCAAATTACGTGTGACTGGAGCAAGGCTAGACACTCGGAAGTACTTCTTCTCCAAAAGAGTAGTAGAAGCTTGGAATAATCTTCCTCTGGATGTTGTAATGTCGGACTCCCTGGAGGTTTTTAAGCGAAAGTTAGATCGATATAATGGTGCGAGCTACAACACTAACTGAAAGCTGCAAGTGTGACGTCATAAAGTAAGGCATTAATGATACTACTAGTTATATTTGAGTAACATTTCCTTGTTTGTTATTTTTCGTTCGAGGGCTTGCATTCTCCCATTACTCCCATGCTGGGGTCCTCGAGGTCTCGATGCTGAACTTATTTACACACCTTGGTGACACCGTGAGTATTCGCATCAGCTGGACCTGGCGTCCGTCGTCCATGAGGTGTATGAACGTTATCCCCTGGTTCGAACCGCAATGGACCGAGGATGATCTGGACATCTATGTCAACCTTTGAAATCCCTCAACGGACGCTGCAATCAGCAATGGAGCATCATGTGACCTCCGAAATGCCCCCGTTGGACCCCCTCCCAAGGGCGACAGTTTTTTTCTCCTAAATATCACCGGGAGTTTTTTTCACTGTCTGCTCTTTTTCAACTTTGTTCCACTATGTTGGCCTCGCCAACATATCGAGATACTATTTTTTGATACCACAACTCGTATGTACAAAAAGGGAATTCAAAGGTGACTCACCTACATCTCCCTCAAATATACTGATACTGATACTGACTGAAGTGCAATCCTCTGTTGGTAACACAGGAGCAAGTGGAGGACCAATTGGCAAAGTTTCGAAAAAGGGTTTGTCATTATCTTTAGGAATAGTTGCTCATACTGACGCAAATAACATCGTCGACCAGAGTAGCCTTTTTCCTGATACTTATGCTCTATCAACAAATCTGAACTCAAAGTCACCAAACATACATATCGACCGAAAACGCAATCTCGTTATTAAAGGGGTTCCCGAATCCACTTCTCTGATTGCAAAGGAAAGGGTAGAACATGACCTCCGTCTTTTCCGAGAATACTCATATTCGATTCTTCGAGATGGTGAATGCGTAACAGTGCACAAAGCATTCCGTTTAGGAAAAGCGGATGTTTCACATGAACTATCATCACCAAGGCCTCTTAAAATCATTCTTGAAAATGATGTTCAGGCTTCACGCCTCCTAGAACGGAGAACGGCTCTCCGTAGCTCACACAGGGATGTGTTTTTTCCAGCCGGATTACGAAACAAGGAAAGGTACAAAATGAGGATGCTGAGAGCAGAACTGAAGAGGAGGACCGAGCAGGGGAAAAAATGGCTCCAAATAAAGGACGGGGAAATAAAAGTGATAAAGAGGTCTTTCTTATGGCAAACCCCGTACATAATCAAGGTGCATTCTCGCCGAGACGGAGGACACTAAATACGATGTACCCAACTGTACAGAGCTTGAATAATAAAAAGAAGGCGCTCCAGAACTCGGATGACGACCACTCATCAGAACTCAGTGTCGGCGGGATGGACACCAGTTCATCTCGGAAAACAATGACAGACTCTAGTATTCAATCGCGCGAAATTCGCAAAGTCTTTATGGAGGAGTTACCCAGTCTAAATTGAGATGTTTGTATACCAATGCTCAGAGTCTCCTATCGAAAGTAGATGAACTCGAAGCATTAGTATCAGACCGAACCCCCGATATCGTTGCCATTACGGAAACGTGGCTCAAAGCCGAAATCGCGGATAGCGAGGTTTCGATAGATGGATACCAACTTTTTCGAAAAGACAGAGAAAAAAGAAAGGGAGGAGGAGTGGCCGTATATGTTAGGACAGGAATCTCGGCAGTCGAACAAGCACACTCCATTTTCCCTGAATATGAATTTCTCTGGATAAAGATAAAAAAGGATTGTTCACAGAACCTACAATTCTTTGACGATCTACAGACCACCGAACATTCCAAGTGCAGCTGATGAGTCCCTCCTACATTTGCTCAAGGAAGTAGCAAGCCACCAGGAGGTGATTATTGCTGGAGATTTCAATGCACCTATAGTAGACTGGGTTAATCTGACAGTTGATGGTGCACCAACTTCCTTCGGCCAAAAGCTAATGGATCTCACTCTCGACCAACCTCTGGTACAGAAGGTTAACATACCAACAAGATTTAGAGAGAACCAGAGAGCAAATTGCCTGGACCTTTTATTTACGAAGGACTTCTCTAGCATTTATGAAGTGTATTCTATTGCACCCCTCGGTAAGAGTGACCATAGTACGCTGATGTGGGATTACTCACTTTATTCTCAGCGCCAGAATGGAACGGAATGCAAGCGAAATATATGGAAGGCTGATTTTAACGCGATGAGGAAAGAACTGATGTCTATGAGATGGGATTGTTTGCTTAAAGGGAATCCGGAGGATGACTGGCGATCATTTAAGACAGTCCTACTCGATCTGATTGAACGCTTTTGTCCCGTGAAGGTGCAAAAGAATAGTCGCCCCGCCTGCTTAACAAGAGAACTTAACAGGCAGCTAAAGAAGAAGAATAAAAAAATGGAAGGTATTCAGGGCAAACAGGGTCAGCAGAGCATCTCAAAAGAATTTCGTCATCAAAGAAACGCTGTAAAAAATGATTCGTCAGGCAAGGAAGAACTATGAATCAAGAATTATTCAACAGGCTGAATATAAACCAAAATTTTATTCCATTATATCAATAGCCGACTAAAAAACAAGGCCCAGTAGCAGTACTCATGGATGGGAATGGTGTTGAAGTCATTGAAAATTGCGACAAAGCCGAGTACTTTGGTCGGTTTTTTGCCTCGGTTTTCACTAAAGAACCAGAACTTCAGCTTGACCACGTCAACAGTGCTGTTATATACGCCGTCCAGTGCTTGAATATATAATCTTCCAGGAACCTCTCGTGGAACTAGAACTGCGAAATCTGAAAGAAGCGAAGTCATCTGGTCCGGACGATATACCGGCCAAGTTCTTGAAAAGAACTGGCCAGCGAACTGTCAAACCACTAGCGCATATATTTAATTCGTCATTTGAATCAGGAAACTGCCATCCGAATGGAAGGCAGCAAATATATACCCCATATACAAGAGTGGTGCTCGATCTAATGTCAACAATTATCGGCCTGTCAGCCTAACCTCCATTTGCTGTAAAATAATGGAATCAATAATCAAGAAGACAACCATGAAGTTCCTTGAGGAAAACCAATTACTCTCAGATCTCCAGCATGGCTTCAGACAGAATCGCTCCTGCCTTTCTAGTTTATTACTCTCAACAGAGCAGTGGACTCGTGCACTGGACGAAAATGGTAGGGTTGACGTCATATACACTGATTTCAAGAAGGCTTTTGAGAGTGTCCCACACAAACGTCTCATCTACAAATTATCTGAAATCGGCATAAGAGGAATGTTGCTGACATGGATTGCAGACTTTCTTACAGATAGATTGCAAACTGTGTGCGTCGATACCTCGAAGTCAACACCTACTCTGGTTCTAAGTGGTGTCCCCCAAGGCTCGGTATTAGGGCCGTTACTCTTCTTAGTGTACATCAACGACTGTGTCGATGACCTTGATTGCAGCGCCATCATGTTTGCAGATGATGTTAAATTGTGGAGGGTCATCAGATCTGATTTCGATAGGCACGCACTTCAAGAGGATCTCAACCGTCTTAGCAGCTGGTCGGCTCGTTGGCTCTTAAATTTTAAGGTTGGGAAGGGTGTGGTCCTAAGACTGCGTACCAGAAGGACCAGTGAGGAGGATGATTCCTACCAATACGTTCTCAATGGGCAGCCCCTTTCAATTGTTGAGGAACAGTAGGACCTCGGTGTTCTAATACACTCCTCACTTTAACCATCTTCACAGTGTTAAAAGGCAGCAAAACGCGCTACACAGGTCTTATTTGCGCTCAGACGTGGGTTTGTGCAGATTGATAAGGAACTCTTCCGAAAAACCTACGGGGTATTTGTTCGATCTCACTTGGAAAATGCCATCCAGGCCTGGCGTCCGTGGTTTAAGAAGGATTATCTACAGCTGGAACGAGTGCAGGCGAGGGCTACGAAGATGGTCAAGAATCTTAGTAATCTGCCTTACGAAGCCAGACTGGTTGAACTTGATTTGTTTCCTCTAAATTACAGGCAACTACGCGGTGACCTCATCCAAACCTACCGGATTGTCAGAGGCCGCAATTGTGCCCTAGAATTTGCTGAATTCTTCGAATTGGCTGGGACGGAACATCTGCGGGGTCATCCCTTTAAACTGCAGAGAAAGTTTGTCCACACGGAAAACCGTCGGAACGCCTTTTTGCAGAGGGTCGTTGGAGCATGGAATGGACTCCCTGACGAGGTGGTCCTTTCAGAAACTGTTGATGCATTTAAATTCAAACTAGATACTCATTTTCTGAGAAACTATTGTCAATATAATGAAGATTGTGTAAACAGTGGCAGGTTGCGCCTGGCCCACACATATCGATGACCCTACATTTTCATTTGTCAGATATATCACTGTAAACATTTATACAGTTCAGTTCAGTTCAGTTCAGTGTATTTGAGGAAAATAGGCTTACGCCTTTGAAATCCCTATTTGTTACATAAAAGTAGCAAGAATAAGAAGCAAATTAAAGAAGTAACAGTCAAGTGAATGCAGGCAGGTTTACGTGGTACACTGATCTTGTTAAGGTTAAGTAGTCACATAGTCTTCGTGGTACTGTAACATATGTATGTCAAGCCGATGTTTGAATGTATACACAGACTGGGACATAACAATCGCCTCAGGTAGGTTATTCCACGGTTCCACGACACGGTTGGTGAAAAAATACTTCCTCACATCCAATCTTACTTGGGGCCCACTTAGTTTGAATGGATGACCTCGGAGATTTTTCGTAGTGGCAAGTTGGAAAAAGTCATCACATAGGAGGGCGCAATCCATGCCACGCACGATACGGAAGGTTTGTATCAAGTCTCCGCGCAACTGCCTATAACTCAGAGGATAGAGCTTTAGGTTATTTAGACGAATCTCATATGGCAGTTCAGCTTGACCTCTTACTAATTTTGTGGCTCGCCGCTGCACCCTTTCGAGCATGTTGTAGTCCTGTTGGGTCCACGGTCGCCAGGCTTGGATCGCATATTCAAGATGTGGCCTTACAAACGTACCAAAGACTTTAGAAAAAGCAGTCTTCATCGAAAACTTTAAATGCCCGCTTGATAGCGTACAGTATTGAATTGGCGGATTTAGCTGCCTTGGAACATTGCGTAGAAGGCTTCAGGTTGTCTTTCATCCAAACTCCAAGATCCTTCTGTGTGTGTGCTTCTCGGAGTGGCAAACCGTTCAAATAGTAGGGTCGCATATCAGTGACCTGATTTCGATTTCCCAGGCGTAGCAGGGTGCATTTGTTTGAGTTGAAGGACAAGAGCCATTTGTGGGACCACTCGTCCAATCGACGAAGATTTTTCTTGGAAATTGTCTGCATCAGCAGCATTGTGGATAACTTTCCAGATTTTTATATCGTCCGCAAACATAGCAAAGTTACAGTCCAATTCCTGTACACAATCATTAATGAACAAGAGAAATAGGATCGGTCCGAGCACTGAACCTTGTGGGACTCCACTCTCGATGACTGTGCGCTTTGATCGCGATCCGCCTACACAGACCACTTGGGAACGACCGACGAGAAAATTCTTGATCCACGTAAGAAGTTTGCCGCCAAGACCGAACATTCTCAACTTGTGAAGGAGACGCTGGTGTGGAACACTATCGAAGGCCTTCTGGAAATCAATGTAGGCCACGTGCACAGTGTCTTTTTGCATCGAGTGCTTTTTGTCCAGCTTTGCATCGTATAAAAGTAAGTTCGTAACACACGATCTTCCCCTACGAAAGCCGTATTGTGCAGTCGATAAGAGGTTACGGGTTTCTAAATAAATCATCAATTCCTTTTGACAACCTTCTCCATAACCTTGCAACAGATTGAGGTCAGGCTGACAGGCCTGTAATTTGTAGCAAATGCACGACTACCACTTTTGTGAAGCGGTGCGATGTGGGCTGTTTTCCAGTCGGTAGGAAGAATTCCCGTATCAAACGATGTCTGGCACAGCAACGATAGCGGTTTCGCCAGCTCTCGAGCAAGTTCGAGGAGTAGCTTTGCTGGAATCTCGTCGGGGCCAGAAGATTTGCATGCCTTCAGACTTTTTAGTTCTTCAAAGACCGCCGCTTCTTGAAAGAGCATATCCTGAATAAGTGGCACTCCTGTAGTCTCGTAACTTGATGGAATAAAAACAGCTTCTCTAGTGAAAACCGACTGAAAGAACTGGGAAAAGTGTTCAGCTTTGTTTTATTTTCTGATATCTCGAAACCGTCATCATTTCTCATAACACAGGAATCGGGTTCCTGTTAGGTGTGGTTTTTCTTACATAGCTGTAGAGTAATTTGGGATTGTGAACTGCTCTCTGGAGCAAATCCCTCTCGTAATCCGTCGGCTTTGGAAGATCAAGCTTTTAACCTTGTTCCTCTGAGTTTTGTATGCTTGCAAGGCTTCAAATTTTCATTGGATCGGCAAATTTCTTCCAAAGCCTTCCTTTCCTGTTAATCTCTCTTTTTAGATCCCTTGTTAACCACTGTGGTCTGTTAAGATATCCTAAATTGTGATGGCGGACAATGGCATTTTATAGGTTCAACAAATACTCCTTAAATAAATTCCAGTCCCTCAGTGACATTCCCGGAGAGAACATCCCAGTCTATTCGTGATGCCTCAGCTCTCATCTTGCAAAGTCTCCTCGCCATAGATTGGGGCCTGGTTTCATTTATTGCAGATGGCACAGAATATAAACCATACTCCCATGAAAGTACTGCGTGATCACTTCGACCAAGTGGAGGTAGGCAGTGTACCTCGTCTATACTGTCAGGATCTTTAGTGAAGACGAGATCTAAACAACTAGCCTGTTGCTTTTCTCCACGCGCTCGTTGGAACAAATACATGTTGGGTGAAAAAGAGCTTCAAGTGTTGTCTTTAGCAGACGATGATCGAGAGGAAAACTTTGAGCTCTGTGCTTGCTGAATCGTTCCATCCAGATGCTGGGTGCATTGAAGTCACCCATGAGAACAACATCAGGTCGACTGCTTATCTCCTTTATGTTCTCCAACAAACAGGTATCAGCGTCATTGTCTGTCCCCGGTGGTCGGTAGAGAGCCGTATGACTTCAAGGAACTGCGATCCCCGCGTCTTTATTTTCAGCCAAATAGCCTCAATATTATTGCTAATCTTCTCCGTCATTTTCACACACTGTGCAATTGCTTTTTAACATACATCGCAACTCCTCCACCCTGGCGTTGGGTGCGGTCTCTCCTGAACAGCTGGTACCGGATAAGGCTACTTCGCAATCACTGATGTTCCTGTGACAGCCATGTTTCTGTGATTGCTCATAATATCGGAGACAGAACGGCTACCTGAATTCTCAGTTCGCCTCGAGTTTCGAAAACAGACTTTGGGCGTTGTGTATACAGAAATTTCAGGTGTGCAGCAGTCAGCAGAGCCAAATTCGTTTATCTCGAGTTTGCCAATGCTAATTTGCCGATGCCATCATGAGCTATGGGCTGGTTCCAGAGCAATTTTGCGTTTTCTCTGTATCACGCGTTCGCTCAAATCACCAGATTGCTCTCTCCAGCTGCAAGTCTCCTCTTCATTTCTATCACTAATTCGCGGCGTTTCAGACGTTCTGCTGGAGAGTAGTCCGGCTGGATCTGCTTTTGATGAGCAGTTCCGAAGGTTTTGTTTTTCTCGAGGGTAGCTTGGGCTCTTCCTTGTTGTCCAAGACACTTTTGATAGGCCGTGGTTTCTACACTTTTGGGACTGTTCGATATCCTTTTTTGCCGAGCCTGAGAGGCAGCGCGAACGGTTATCGTCTCTCCTGAATGTAGTATATCATTCAGTAGGTGCTGAAAACATATAAGATCAGCGGATATCCGTTCTTTGAGGTGTGGGTATTTTATTCTGGGTAAGCCCGGATTATTACGCAGTTCTCTCGGTGTAAGGTCTTTTGATTTGCAGGCCATATTTTTCTGAATGACCAGAGTTCATTTAAGGTTTGTTTTTCAGCTTTGGAAATCGTTTTATGTTTTGTTTCCCAATGAGTATCTTTCCATTTTGTTGGTGTTTTTGCTCTCAATTACGGGTTTCTTTTTAAGCTGCTGGGATGGACGGCGAAGTTAAGTCTGAGACTGCCTTTGAGAGGTCATTTGAAGTTGTCCTGATATTACCATTGCAAATTTGGTGGTGTTGTGGTGTTTCAGATGGCTTACCGTTTGTTTCCTGGGATGCAACTTATGGGCTTTGTTGGGGAGCACACAAGATGGGAGGATGTGATTGTGGTTCTTTCAGTAATCATCCGTAGGATTCAGAGGCTGTTTTCCTGTTATCAGTCGTTGTGGTATTCGCGTCAGAACTTTTTTGAGTTGTTGAGTTTTGTTTTGGTACTGCTTTTTTAACTGTAATGGCTAAATGTAATTCGTCGAGTATTGTTGTTGTATCTTGCAAGAGCTTCCTTAAGTCTGTGAAGCTATTTTCCTTTAACTCTATATATTATATGAGAACATCCCACACAAGATTCGTCATCGTATCCGACGCGGATTTGGCTGCCATTACCGCTTTCTGCGCGGTGGTTGTGCGTGTAGAGCTGATCGAGGGCCGGTCGTGGATGCCGAAGCAAGTCTCAGCAAGTTTTCCCTTTAAAGGAAGTGCCATTAACTGGTTATGCTCGGCTATCAAACAATTTGCTTTTGAGTCCACGAGTGTTAAAACACTGCGGTATGCCTTTGTTCTGTTTTGGGCGTATCAACGAAAATTTCGACTGGGTTTGGAGTATGGCGAGTGTGTCGCAATAAGAGCAAAAATGAGCCTAATTGTTCAAAAACGCTTTAAAAGAGGCTGTAAATGGTACGCAATGTGCAGGACTCAACCGTTCGGAGATGTTGAAGGTCCTGGATAACGAGGTTGTACATTTGGTTCATGAGTGGTTGTAGTTTGTATTGGTGCAGAGGCTGTGTTAGTCATCAGTTCAGTTTTATTAATGGTGGAAATATAGGCGAAGCCTTTGAGCTCCATATTGATGTCAATGGGACTGCAAATAAAAGGCTGACATAAAATGGACGTTGGACGGAAGGGTTATTTCCCCGTCACACTACAGGGTATCGGACAAACAATTATCAGAGAGTATTACTCTACAATGGGGAGTAGTATGTTATATGAACACACATTGGGGTGGGAATATTTTCTGGAAATGTGTTGGGATTGGATGTTCATGGTGCTGCTTCTGGTTGACTTCCGCTAAAAGTGTCAACGGATGGGACATATTGTGAGGCAGAGGCATTAGGCCTTTAATGCTCTTGTTGGAGAGGAAGCTTTGGTAAAGGTCTTGCACCTGTCATCCGTTGTTTAATAGGATATCCTCGCAAAGAGTAGCGGTAGCGAAAGCGAAAATGATCACAGATCTAAAGGCAGCAGACTTGCTGACCTTCGGCATGGAGTTTGTTAGCGGCTGTCATTGAATCCATTGGAAACAGATCAAGATTTTGCACAATCGTGTCTCGTGGGCGGGCGGTTTTGACGTTGGCCAAGCTTGGTTGCACGTCTTTAGACCTTTCATAGTTTGTGGTCGTTTGATAGACCACGGTTCTCCAGGGCTTGTGGCGATTTGATTGTGGTCGCACGAACATCCCAAAGACCTTATTTACACTCTTGTCAAACTTT
>WEDG01000803.1:0-248393 GCA_017591395.1 Schistocephalus solidus | reverse complement strand
AAACGTTTTGCCAATCTTTTCCCTTTATAACAAATTGAAAGTGAATCTGAAAGTTGAGAGGAATTCAAACCCCTAGCAGGTAGATTTGCAGCTCGTAATTGCATCTTATGTTCAGAAGCGTGTGGCATAAAAACACTAAGGACTTTTAACAACCAGAAAGACATTGTATAGGAATCTACTTAAGGAGATTGAGAATTAAAATTTTAATCACCCGTCAGCATGCATGTGATAAAGATAAAACAGAGTAAAATGCTTTGCACACAGTTCGAAACATTAAGGTATGTTTTTACTATTACTGGTGATATGTTAAAAGTATTTGGGCAGGAGTATTATCAGAAATACACTTTTTTGTCATATTAATCACAATTGATTTTTTCCAACCCTAAAATGCCAGCAGCTGGGCCGAATTGTTAAACGCTCATACAGGACAGATTGTTTATATATGTTTGTTCAGTGTGCAGGTTCTGGGCAGTATCTCCTGACTGGCATTCCTTTTTTCAGAGCTAAAAATGAACAAACTCATGGCTTTATTCCGTATCATCACACACAGAAGCTGTCACAATATGCAATGCACTATACATCCAGCTTCGGATTCCAAAAGTAAACAACTTTCCAGCATGCATTCCAGAATAGATGGATAAAAAGCTTGTGATCAAAAAAGGCATGCTTTCGGCACAGCTAACAGCCTTAGGGAAGGTCTCATGAAATTTTGACTAGACAAGTAGGGTCGGCAGACTGACTATCTTGATCTCATTTACTTCAGATTTCAGACTTTTAAACAAGCTTTTTTTGACTGCCTGAAATTTGGATGCCATTTTAAATTCAAATATGTTTAGAAAATATGCAAAGAAAATATACTTTCTTGTAAGCATTCGATCACATAATATCCCTTCTGCAAATTTGTGTATTTGAGGAAATTTTTCCCTATCACTAAAAGAAAATATTTACTATATAATAGTAACGTATACTCATTTTTGAAGCAATGTATGGCTGCTTTCAATTTTATACTCAATTATAATGTATCTTTCGGTTTTTAGTAAAGCTTCATAAATATGCATCTTGTCAAGGCCATGATGTGTAAATGCATGTAGTATCGTATCTGTGCATTTTTCCTTGCTGGTTTAAACGTGTTGAAACTGGGCTAAATCCATTGCAAACTTTGATACGCACTTTGTGGCTGCTTCGCAATAACGTATAGAACTGTGGGATTTTCCATACACGGAATATATGCAGAGTGTACTTTGGAAACTCCGAGTGTAAGCATAACGACAGGTAAGATAATTAGTTATTGAGCATTTGAGAAAGTCTTCCAAGATCAAAAAACACGCTTCATTTAAGCAGACACTTTGCCGATGACTTAATTTTAGTGCACACGATGAAAAGCAGATTTACATTATTAATGCAATTCAACGCCGAGGAGAAAAACCAAATGAAGTGTAATTTTTGCAGGCGGTCCCAAAAAAATTCGTTAAACAGCCGACATCCTGATGTGAGTGAAATATCTATGTGCTGTCGCTAAACGATAGTTTCTGTTACATGTGTTATTTAGTCATTGTTCCTTAACATAACACCTTTCAGAAGCACGTTTAAAATTTCATGAGATAGCAAATCTACTATATCATATAGTGTGCTCATTGTTGAAGACCTAAGTACTGCCGGATCATATTTTGTACATCCCAACTTAATGAAGAAAGCGTTCGTTTGGACAGCACGTTGTTGAATAACGAGAGATTTCTTTGAGCAAGAACAAGGCAAGTACATGATGCTTCATTTTACTGTCGTAAAGGGCTTTTGACAAAGCTTAACTTATAACGTCGACCATTTTGTCTTAAAATCCTACAAACTATCTCCACGATGGGCGCCAAGATTCAAGCACGCATCTGTCTGTTCCAAAAACAAGTCACGCTAGAGAGACCGCAAACAGAAAGCGAAGACTCCTTCACTGACCGATTATTTCAAACATTAAACTATGTTTTTAAGCTCAACCTCTTAATTCTACCGTACTTTTCTTTCACAAGTTATACACAACATGAGTATACTGGTGACGGGAGGATCACTTACAAACTGGCTAAATAATAAATAAATTGACGAAAAAATGTTAGGAACCACAATCCCACGTCACAGGGAAAGCTTACAAAGAAAACCTCTCTGAAGAACTTAGTTTTTGCTTGTGGTACGGGTTTTCTGTAACTTTTTATTCAAAAACAATATCTTACTGAATTTGGGGTTGGAAACAGAAGGGGATAGGATAGATGCTAAAAACGAAAGTAAGGTATGCCTAACAGACTGCTTTTGAATGTTCGCCACTGTTGGTTTATCAAGAGCAAGAACAAATAAATTTTAATTGGTCCTTTAACGCCTCCGCGTTAAGGCGCTTTGTATCGATTGGATCTTTGATTTGGCTTCACTAATCTAGTCCTTTAATGATCCAAAAAGAGCGAGAGAGAGATAGAGAGAGTGAGAGAGAGAGAGAGCTGAAAATCTTACCGGCAAATGGAATAGCTGTACTTAATCTTTTTTGATAAGAATTCTCACTCTTTTAGCTATATCCTGAACTAAATAGCCAAATAAATAACGGCATATTGACTAAAGTAAACTTCCAACGTGTGTGCTAGTACCCTGTGCCAAGCAGAAGGGTGGGCTCTCTCTAAAATCACCTTCTGACTCGCAAATCGAAGTGCATGATCCGTTACAGCCATTTCCTTTAAGTAAGTGTAAGTACGAAACCATGAGTTCTCATTTTCATAATCAAACAGTAGGTGTCTTCAAGCCTTAAATCACACAATCACGAAGAGTACATTGTCAGTAATGGTAGCATTTGATGGTTTTGTACTTCAGGACACATAGCCCATCCACAAAGCTATTACACATTTGCGTTAATGATTTTCTATATACACCCACACTCCGATAAGACAAAAAGGTTTTGCAACTTAATTGATTCACGCAGTATAACTGACTCTAACTGAGATTTAGGTCAAACCCACAGAAAAGCCGGATCTCCGAAGAAATCGTTGGTCAGCATTTGATATGAATTAACGGCAAGTAATAACACCAAGTACACCAGCAAAGTCCACACATTGCAACGATTTACAGTTAGCTTAACAGGAAATCAAGGTAAGCAGACATTACGGAAATACGATAGTGGTCGACGAGAGGAACTTGATCACCGAGACTCCGAAACGCCTTCATCTAAGGGGGTTCTGTCGAGTAAAGCTGAAAGGCAAAGTAAGTTTTCAGTCTAGAAGAGAGCAATTGACTGATCAGGAAGTGCTTATTCTTTCCAACAGGGAACGACGAATAGATAAGGACGATACTCACTGCCATCATAAGCATTCCAAGGTTTTTGTGACCGTTAACTTTGTAGGGTCGAACGTCTGCGCAGTCTCTCGCAAATCGCCCAATTAGCAAGAGCTAAGGAAATATATGTAAGGCAACCAAAATTCAAAATAGACTTTACGCCAACAAGTTCTACATTGTATAATCAAAGGTCAGCTGTAGGACAACAGTATCGCTTCCTCGGATACTCTCGGCCCTTTCCCTCCACCTGCAGAACGAACACCATTCACGTGTAAACTATGGAAATGTTTATTCTACTGTAATGGAACCCGCATCATTTGAGGTTATTACCTCTTTGCTCCCAGTAGAATATACCGCAAGAATTAAAATTTAACATTGACCAGCCCATGGGCCACAAACGTTGTTGTGTAAGGGTGGTATATGGGTGTGTTTAAACGCACTGCGATGGAGCAAAAGGCAAGGTTATCGAGGTTCAATAGCTTTGACGATCATTCAGCAAATATGGCTATCTGGGCAACTTCGTCAACCGCTATATGCGCAAATGAGATGAGACTAATGTGCACTGAGTTTTTTTCCGTGCGTCAAGAAGCTCTCGAGGGGTCATCAGCCGCTTCTCGAACCACATAGATTTGGAGTCACATAGAGCACGGAAGCAACTATTAGGTGTCAAGTAATGAGACTAAAGACCCGTGGCTACGATAACCAACGTCTAGAGTCGATAATCGAAACTGGTTCAGCTGCCGAAAAAAAGCAACTACGTAGAGAACCGGGAAAGACTACATCGAACGCAAATTTTTCAAAGATGTAGCTGCAGTGTGGAGAAAAGTAAACGAACCCTCGCAATGACATGCTTACTCCATTTTCCGTGCTGAGACATAGTTTGGCTAAGGTTATTACCCACTCAGGGAGTGCTCAGGTGAACATTGTTTCCAACACTCGTGCTAGTGTGCCAGGTGGCCGATAAATCTACCCACCGACATCCAACATGGGTGGAGGAAATTTCGGAGGAAACGACACGCTCGCTGGTCATCGAGCAATTTTCGCGCAAAGGGGCCATCATGTTTGTTGAATAGGGTGGAGCGTCAGTTGTCATTGTTATGCGGTAGCATAACAAATGCAACCTATAAATACTGCAATTTCTTGTGCATGAAGCATCCGTATCTGATGTCGTCTATAATGCTTAGAGTAAGCACACCGAACGCCCGACGAAAAAATGTTTTCTGTCAATGATCGCATCCCCATTGTCCGGATTACTTCCTGGGACTCGTATTCTAGCTTCCATTGGTAATTATGAAATTGGTTAGGAAATGCGCAGTCAAAAGTTAAGCCGTTTCTGTATATGGTTTATCTCACACTTGCAGACTGTTATTATCATTTCGAAGGGCCTCTGCGATCGCGATAGCTCCTGTACATTAAATTAGATCAAATAAAGGTCAAGGATGGTCAGTGAAGGATGATTGGGCAGAATGTTTAACAAGTCCAATGCTCCATCACGAGCGATCCTGGATTCCTGGGGAAATGTTAAAAAGGCGAATATCATAGAACTTCGCTGCATGAAGAAAAATCAAAAATCCAAGCGAACATTTTTGAGGGGAATTAACTCTGACTGAAGACTTTCACTAAAGAATACTGCAAATAAGACCTCGTAAGCAATACCACAATACATTTTGCTGGTAAAAACGTACAAAAAGATCCATATTATCTGGAAACATTAATCCGTCTTATATGACGACTGCTTACTGCATTAGGAAGCGTATGATGTATCTTACTCGTAAAAATAGCACATGTATATCCAGAACCCTCACTACAATGTCAAAAACAGACAAGTGTTAGAATATTTTCGAAAAATCGAAACGTTTTGAAAACCGCACAAATGTACTTTCTAAAAAGTAGAAATTCGGAGATGACGTGGATTGTTACGGAATGAGTACAAGGAATAATATATTATGTATATTTCCATTAACTTTATTTAAATATTAAAACATCTTAAAAGGTAATATTAAGCATGTATTCTTGGAAAGATGCCCTGTCTGAGGCTGTTTTCAAAAGATCTTCTCATCAGTCATAATTTCTCCTGGGTAGTCACCGTTATTGTTTCTTCACAAAATACTTTACAAAAGATGATAACACTGATCGACGCATCTTGCGCTTGAGAAAAATTTAAAAATCTAAAGTAGTACAGTTCAACACCGAGCATAAAAAAGTGTTCAAAGTAGCACTCATTAGTGCGGTGTCCATATACCCCAATCCAAGGAAACATTTGCAATACATGGGTTATGGATGCACAAAGGATGACGAAATAACCTTGTCAATACCTGCGTTAACTAAATGTCGCCTCCTTGAATGACGCTTTGCATGTTTTCAAGGATTATCGCCGTCCACCTTCTCCTGTAAAAGCAGTTTCGGGCGTCTTTTTGAATTATGGACACTACTCTTCAACGTACAATTGACCGCCAACAGTGAGTTTCCTCGTGGAATTGTCCTACGTGCATATGCATATGTAATTTGACTAGCTATACAACATCAGTTGAACTGTGGTATTTAAGAATAATTTGCGCATTTAAAGAGCTATACAACTCGAATTTTGATGGAAATACAATTACCTCCATACACCGTATAAAATTCCATTTTTTCATTAACAGCAAGTATGCTTTTTGCATATTCATGACCTTTTTAATAAAGATATACGACAGTTTGCCTATCAATTACGACCATGTTCACCGTCATCCCGACTGTAGGGTAGAGACAGTTTTAAATATCTAGGTGATAGTATTTACCAAGTCAGAGAGCGACTCCCTAAAACGCAATTTATTTCAGAGCAGTGTGAAATATCTCACTAAAATTTAAAAATGTGGAGGGTTATACCGTCTTTGCTTGGACAGTTAAAGATAATTAAACCATCAGATCATTACAGAAACCTTCCGGACGCTCACCGGTGACTTGCGTGTGAAATATGTTATACAAGGTTGTCCTAGCGTCTTACGAACGTTCGCACATAGTGGCAGGACACATTCAACAGGACTGAATGGCTTTGAACGTTTCGCTGTAGATTCAAGTACCCAGGTGGCATGGAAAGGAATTTTGCAGCGTCTGCGTCACACTATACACTCGCATATGCGTTATTCCGCTGTCCAAGGCGTTCTGCAGTAGGCCATATACGTCTGCCACGTACGAGCTGCCCCCACCTTTCACTTGATTTTTCACAGAAGGGGGCAAATGACTCAAAACTGCCATGCCGTGGAGTCCAGACCTTTGAAATTATTATTGCAGGCAGGCTTTCTGAACATCATTGATCTGCAATTCCTTATTTTAAGAAAGCATGTAATTTAAGCAACTTGATTCTTATTTTTGTGGTTTAAGAAATACAATCACTACAAATTATGGAAACCTCGTGCAATTAAATATTTTTTTTAAATATTTACAAGAAAAAATACGAAGCTGTAAGTCTAAACATTAACAGCTCTTTTCTTTATCACAAATTGAAGCGTCCTACCCAGAAACATTGTATTTAATATGCATGGTCTATAGGTTGTCTAATCACTACAACATCTTGACTTCATACATCTCAAAGCTGAGATGAAGTTTACGCCAAAAATTTAACTGTCAGCATCTGGCCTAATGTTGAAACGCTCAAGCAGGACAGATTATATAAATATATATATATATATTTTTGTTCAGTGTGCGGGTTCTGGGCAGTATCTCTTGACTAGAAGCCCTTTGTGCAGAGCTAAAATTGAGCAACCAATTGGTTATATTCTTTTTCATCACACAGAGAAGTATTTACAATATGCAATGCACTGTACATCCAGCTACGGCCTCCTAAGCTAACAACTTCCCAGCATGCAAATCCAAATAGATGGATACAAGCTAATAGGACTTAAAAGCATGCATTCGGCACAGCTAAAAGCCTAAGGGAAGGTCTCATGCAATTTTGACAAGGCAAGTAGGGTTTTTAGACTGACTATCATGACATCAGTTAATTCAGAAGTCAGACTTTTGAACCAGCTTCTTTTGACTGCCTGCAATTTGGATGCAAGTCTAAATTCAAATATAGTTTGTAGAAAATATGCACAGAAAAATATAGTGTCTTGTAATTATTCGGTCACACACTATCCCTTCTGCGACTTTTTGTAGTTGAGGAAACTGTACCTTTCGCTTTACTTTGCAATCGTGAAATGTCAATCGAAATTATGAAATGGGCTTTAGATTTGAAACAATTACTAATTATGTTTGTTTTATCGATTATCGTGCAGTCTAATCCTAAGAAAATTCGGCCACCCTAGGATGACTGCTTTTATTTCTGACCTTTCTCATTCTTATACTCGTTTGGTAGCCAATTGAACCCTCTTCAGTTCCGTGTTAACGATTTTCTTTTAACAATGGGATTGACATAACTGATTGACCATTGATTTCGATTATGTCCACCGTGTGCCTGATGACAATTTGGACGCTCACCGGTGACTTTGCGTGTGAAATATGTTATACAAAGCTTGTCCTAGCGTCTTACGAACGTTCGCGCATATTGGCAGGACAAAATCAACAGGACCGAATAGGCGCGCGACAGTTCCACAGTCACGTTTGACGAGGTCCACCATGTGCTCCACAGGGATGGTAGCATAGGAACGGTAACTTGCGATGCATCTACCGCAGTCTCTCTCTCTCCCCTTGCGAATCTGTGTCTGATGTCAAGACAGTTTCGAGAAGCCCAGAGGCGTGATCTGGTGTAGGTGCCTGGCGCGTCGTTAACCAGCACCTAGGCGTGCTTTCATGGCCCAGCCCCGACGTTTTTGGCATTTTATATGGAAGTGCAACTCAAATGAGGCCCACTGTGCCCTGCTCTAGTCGCCATGCTTGTCCAGCGCATCTACTCGAGTGTACGTTTTTTAACTACGGATGCACGCTCGGGCGTAGTGGCTTGGTAGGTGGATAAGGGATGACGTGGGGAACCTTTAAATTTGGAATTGTAATTTATATTTTGTGATAAGTGTTCTCTTTCTGTTAAATTTATCCTGACCTAAAAACCAAACGGATAACGGCTTCTTGACTGAAACAACATTCTTACGTGTATGCCAACCTCGTGTGCTAGGCAGAAGGGGAACTCTCTCTGAGATCACATTAGGACAATTGAAAATTAATTTCCTTGGGCCGTTACAGCCATTTCCTCAAAGTTAGTGCAATTCCGACGTCATAAGACCGAATTTTTCATAATTGACTATATCTGAGAAAAAGTTGCAAACGAACAGAAAAGCCGGATCTCCAAAGTAATCGCTGGTAAGCATTTTATATAAATTTATGGCAAGGAAAAACACCAGGTACACTAGCAATGTTCAAACACCACAACGATTCACAGTTATCTTAAGGCGAAAGCAAGGTTAGCAGGTATTACGGTAAAACGATAGTAATTGACGAGAGGAACTCGATCACCGCATCCTCTTCAAAACGCCTTCATCTGGAGCGTTCTGTCGAGTAAGGTTGAATGAAAAGGACGTTTTCAGTCTAGAAGATAGCAATTGAACGATCAGCAGGTACTTGATTCTTCCACCAGGGAGTGGCGAATCGACAGGGACGATAATCACAGTCATGATTAAGCATTCCTTGGTATGTGTGACCGTCAACTTTGTAGGGTCGAACGTCTACGCAGCCTTTATTTATATTCCAATCAGCAGGAGCTGAGAAAATATCTGTAATGCAACAAAACTCCAAAAATAGACTGTACGCCAACAAGTTCTACATCGTATAATCAAAGGTTAGCTGTGGAACAACAGTATCGCTCACTTTAGCGCTTGGCTACATGCATCAAGCATCAACCTTTCAGAAGAACGAAGTGTATGCTTGTGGTACGGGGTTTCTGTAAATTTTTAATTCAAAAAATATGTCTTACTGAACTTGAGGTTGAAAACAGAAGAGGATCGGATAGATGCTAAAGACGAAAGTAAGGTATGACTAACAGATTGCTTCTGAATGTTCGCCACTGTAAGTTTATCAAGAGCAAGAACGAATAAATTTTAATCGGTTCTTTAAAGCCTCCGCGTTAAGACGCTTTGTATCGATTAGTTCTTTGATTTGGCTCCACCACTCTAGTCCTATTATGATTCTTAAAGAGCAAGAGAGAGAGAGAGCTGAAAATCTCACCGCACAACGCGATGCAGAGTTCACAATCAGGAAGAAATAATTGCAGGTAAAAAACTGTCACGTGGGGTTTTCTATGATACGCATGGGCAAATGTGCTTGACAGTGTCTACCCGCAGGATTTCACCACCTTGAATCAGGAAATCATGCAGGTAACTAAAATTCGCCGTTAACCCGACCCGAGCATTTGGCTTCAAATACATTTCGGAAATTTGCTTAACAATAGATGACCCTCTGCCTGAATAATATTGTCTGAAACCTGCGCTTAAAGTGTTGCAGAAATTGTCTAATTTTTGTAGGCTTGCATCCTCTGGATTTCTTTTTACTCCAGAATTTTTGTGGAAGTGCTCTGCATCAGCCATCGCAGAACAGCAGCATTTAATTTGGAAACTGCCAACTGGCAGACAATATTTATTTTATATAATGAACTTTAATTGCAGCATATTTACTAGCTAAAAGTCAGTAAAAATACCTCTTACTACATCAGTATATACTGAATGTCCATAACCAAACATTCTTGAGACCAGTCTAGTAAACCCTGTGCTGATACCAACTGGTCAAGTTGGAGGTGTGTTACATTTCAGGGTGTTTGCTTCTATTAACTTGACTCAATTTTAACTGATTTGGCTTGCATTTAAAGGGGGTTTATAAAATATTCTAGGGCCACAGTTCAGGGCAACAACACTTCCAGTACTCTGATACGTTTTCGGATGGAAGCTTCTAAGGAAACTGACTAGGCTTCTATATGCTTGATATATTTTAGATGACCCAAAGGATAATGATCCCCAAAAAATGGAGGTATTTTCATCTATCGTCATTAACTTTGAACCCCAGGAATATATGTTAACCTCTTTTTTATGTGTTATCATGTAAAAGCACTATGAAGTAGACCGAGAATTTTGTAGTGAAATTGCCCTTTCTCAAACTATTTTTTTATAAAACATTCTTTGACGACGCGCAAATATGTTTTCTGGGTAAATATATAATGTTGTGGACGTCAATCAAGAAATTTGAGGATTGAAGATTATAGGACTATTCACTTTTCCAAAACCGATGTGATCGCTGGAACAAGAAGTTTATCGATCTGCGAATCCGAAACGACAGGCTAATAAACTTGATGCTCCAACAATCGTACCTTCTCCTTCTGATAGTAAGCGTGCTATCATATGCCAACCTTTTTCCTCTATTCTTCTTCCAGCCGTTGTCACCGCGGTTTTGCTGCGATTATAAGGATGCTGCTGCAGACTTTTATGTTCTCTGAGCATATGCATTCAGTAAGCATTGTCATGGTTTGTCTTTTTTACATATTTTTTTAGCCCTTTGACTTAAAGGGTTATATGTTTAGTGAGAAAGACTTACGAGTCAGTTCCGTTTTAACAATTTGTTTTAACTATAGGATTGACATAACTGATTGAACATTTAGTTCGACGATGTCTACCGTGTGCCTGACGACAATTTAGATGCTATCCGGTGACTTGCGTGTGAAATATGTTAAAATAGGTTGTCCTAGCGTCTGAAAAACTATCGAGCACAGTGGCAGGACAAAAGTAACAGGACCGGATTTTGCTTTGCAACAGTTCAACGGTCACGTTTGAAAAAGGTCCACTATGTGCTCCACAGGATGGTGGCGTAGGAACGGTAACTTGCGCTGCATCTACCGCAGTTTCTCTCTCTCCCCTCGCGCATCTGTGTTTGATATCAAAACAGATTCGAGAAGCCCAGAGGCGTGATCTGGTGCAGGTGCCTGGTGCGGCGTTAACATGCACCTAGGCATGCTATCATGGCCCAGCCCCCTAGTTATTTTTATGAAAGTAGAACTCAAATGAGGCCCACTGTGCCCTGATCTGTTCTTAATGTTTGGCCAGTGCATTTATCCCAGTGTCCGTTTATCGGCTACGGATGCACGCTTGGGCGTAGTGGCTAACGCAGCTAAATAACCTCTCCACGCGTGCCACACATGCCTGCCCTGCGTTCAGTTACCGTTGCTGTGGGAAAATCATATACGTTTATATTTCTTTGCACTGGGGTCACTGTAGCCCGATCATATTTTCTCGACAGAAAGAATATACTCGTTCATTAGCCGCATCCAAGGCAATGGCTTTGAAGGTATTGCTGTAGATTCAAGTACCCAAGTGGTTTGGGAAGCTATTCTGCAGCATCTACCTCGCATATGCATTATTTTGCTGTCCAAGGCGTTCTGCAGTAGCCCATCTTCGCCTGCCACGCACACCCTGCCACCACCTTCAGCTAGACTTTCCACAGAAGGGGGCCAGTCACTCAAAGCTCCCATGCGCCAGAGTGCAGTGGAGACAAGAGCTTTGAAAGGATCATTGCAGAGTGGCTTTCTGAACATAATTGATCTGCAATGCACTATTTCAACCGGCATTTAATTTCAGCAACTTGAATCTAATCTTTTTGGTTCACCAAATAAAATCACTTCAGATTATGGAAACCTCGTACAGTTTAATATTCTGTACCCAATTTACAAGAAAAAATGAACCAACCTGTGAACCTTAACGTAAACAGCACTTTTCTTTATCAAAAGTGAAGCCTCGTAATGAGAAACATTGAACTAAATATGCATTGGAAGCATGCTAGAAAAAGGGGTTAAAAACACGGTCGCAAGTGCCCTTCACTATGCAGAGGGCTTTGAGCTGAATTCTGATGAGCTTCTGTTTGGATTTAAAGGTTAAAGTTGGGATCGGGATTAAGATTAGGGTTGCTGTCAATTCCTATAACCCCCTTGTAAAACACTTGGTGGTCTCGGTGGGATACGAACCCACGCTAGCAAGGGGAAGGACTTGGTACAGCCAACGCTCCCGCCAACTTAGCTACGAGAGCCCACCGGGAGCCATAAGTTAAATTACATTCCGGTCATGTTACCCGCCCAGCCTACTGCAACGTGTGGAATCCACCAATTCTGATACAGTCAACTGACTGCCCAAGCAGGATTTCCTAAGCAATTAATCTAGGTTCAACCAGATGACTACCAGGTCCAGTTGCTATTCCCTTGTACTGCAGGAGATTGGATAGCGTAAACGCGATTCTCACGGAAAAAAATATTCGGATGTCAGGACACATAAAAGCTTAATTTGTTAGTTTAATCTGCCTTATGGTCGCATCGGAACTGTGAAACTGGATCCATTATACCACTTCAGACCAGAAATATCTGCGAAAATAATGAACGCCTCAACATTTGAGTGTACTGACACGCGGTTCGCAGTATGATTATTTGATGCAAACAATCAAGCACTGAATGAAAATCTGCACAGTGGATTGTGAGGTCACCCTGTGGAAATATATACTCTGTAAAAAGTGGCTACTGTTGAAGCACCGTTATTTTCATGGCTCTTAGAAACTCAAATATTTTTTATAAAAAAATACGCAAAAGTATTATCGCTTGTGCTCAGGTGGTTAACACGTTTTCTTATTTTAAACACAAGGAAAGGTCAGCTGTTGGATTTAAGAAATTTCCTTTTATGAGAATTTTAAGACCATAAAATGTCTACTTATAAAGCATTTCATTTGTGCATTTAAATATTTTGCTGGCTAAATGTCCAACATGATCCGTATTAACTGAAAACACTTATCAGTCTTATATAAAGACTGCTTTCTAGTATATAAAAGCGTATGATGTGACTTTCTCGGAAAACATAGCACATGTAGATCTAAAAACCCTCAATGCAAGCGCAAAAGCAGACAAGTGTTAGAATATTTTCGGAAATTAAAACATTTTGAAAACCGAAAAATGTACTTTCTAAAAGTTGAGAATTAGAAGATGATGTTTATTCCTACGTAATGAGTACAAGGGACAATATTTTATGTATATTTCCATTAAATGTATTTAAATTTTAAATTACATCGTAAACGTAATGAAAGTCATTCATTCTACGTATGTACTCTATTTTAAAGAATGTTGGTTTTGCAGGCGACTAAAAAACTCATTCAGAATCAAGAGTCCTGTAGTGACCCAAATACCTTGTGGTTATTCGGCACGAGAATTCACATTACACCAATACTTAAGTAATCCTTTCAAATGAAAAACATCGCTCAGAATTTCCGTTTGCATTTTTTCGATAGAAAACCCATGGTTTATTTAGATTCTGGGAAAGATGCCCTGTCTAAGACTGTTAAAAGATAGTCTCGTCCGTCTTATCTACACCTATGTAAGTCACCGTTATTATATTTTCTCAAATATTGTACACAAGTTTCATGACTCTGATTGACGCATCTTGCGCTTGAGGATATTTCAAAAATCTCAGGCAATAAAGTTTAACACCGAGCATAAATGTGTTCAAAATGAGCATTCATTAGTGCGGCATCCGCCAAACTCCAAACATAGGAAACATTTACAATACATAGGTTTTGAGATGCACAACGGCTGATGAAAGAACCTAGCTAATACCTGCGCTACCTGAACGTTGCCTCTTTGAATAGCGCTCTGCATGTTTTTAAGGATTTTCACCGTCCGACCCACTCCTGTAAAGCAGTTTCGGGCGTCTTTTTTAAAGTATGGACACCTCTCTTCAAAGTTCAAGTGACCGCGGGCAGTAACATTCCTCGCAGAAGTGTCCTGCATGCACTTAATTGAAATTATATAAACAGTGTGACCATTTGTGCCAGTGCGTATCGCTGAGAAGTAGCCTATTTAGTTTCTATACGGCATATTACCGTCTGCTACAGTTTGGCAAGCTCGAGAATCCCTTAATGAAATTTTTTTTTCAGTTTTTAAAGATCTAGGTGATAGTGCCTACCAGCCAGAGTCTTAAAAGTTTTTTATAAAAACAGCACATGACACATGCCAGCACTGAAACAGTTATCCCCCACTGGAATACCATGTGGTTATTCGAGGATAAAATGCTGAGTTTTCTCGTTAGCACTGCCGTACAAGAGGAGAGATTTGCGAAACTCATCACAGAACTTGTTTATGCAGTGCGTTGATTCCATCCTGCACTCTGTCAGGTTTAAGGAAAAAAAAACCAGACACGGAGGGCAAGAAGACTCACGCGACTTGCGGTAACAGGATAGTGTCAGGGAAATTTTGGTCACTTACAAGAGATCTCTCCTTACGAAAAATAACTAAAAGTAAGAGATAGCTTCAAGACTTCAAAAAATATGAACTGCAAAATAAATCATATTCACGCCAGATAGGGATGTACTCTAGTCATGAGTTCTGTGAGAAATGCCTTGAAAATACATATAAGTCTTCAATAGTGAAGGTGTGTTTGTAGGCATATCCAAAAATCACTGCACCGTATAGGGGGCATCTCGGTGATGATACCTTGACGCCAACTTTATCTTCTTGGTTTTGACCCTGTTTTCAGGATGGTTTCACCCTCTCATACCTCCCAGATGGTTTTAAAAAGTAGCTCTGGCTGATTTATTATTTCTCTTACGCCGATGAGCCTTTTGAACCCTCATATGTTGTCATTAACATCACGGTCCTGTCTTACTGCATCATACCAATCCTATCAACTCTAGCTTTTAGTTTATTAAGGAATGCAGTTTTTTCTCTGATAGTTTTTTATAAAAAATAAGGGTCCCATTGAATTCTGCCCCCGTCAAACTCTTCAGTATATTTTGGAATTTATAATTTAAAAGGAACAGGCCATCCTTATTTATTGGTTGATTTCCAATCTTTCGAAGGCTCACATAACTTCCGTCAGTGGTAAACAGTAAAGGCTAGTCACTCTTCTCTTGAAATTCTACGTTTTTTTATTACAAGACGCCTGCATTTTAAACTTTATTTTACTACAGTTTACTAATTGTGAGTTGATGTTGCTCCTCTCTCTTCTCGCGGTTTCCAGCGCTATTTAAATAAATAATAAATAAATAAATTCGACAGTAGGTAATCAAACCCTAAAACTGTCCGTTGGCTTATCAGAGTAAGCATTAATTGCAAGGTTCGTGGAGTCACAAATTACTTCGTTGGCCGTAGGGAAATCGAATGATCTAGTCAGCTGAACACTTTCGAAGCGTCGACTATTAGTACGTCGAAGTATATACAAACCTTTTCAAATTCGACGTGTTAATGTAAAATCTCGCAAGACTGGCCCTATTCCTGCTGCTGATGAGTTTTATTAAAGAGTGGCTTAGGTCAACCAGGAAGGACATCGTGCATGATGGACGGCATGACGTAACTTCCCCGAATTGTGCAAGTCGCCCAGGTGTCGGGGAAACAAACTATTACGTGACATTCCTAACCCGGCAAAGAATGCTTACCTTAGCAAAAACAGTAGGTAGATTAAAAATTCAGCCGGCGCACTCCTTTTCTTTATTAAGGTACATCCATTAAACCCCTATTACCACCCGTCCGGCATTGCTCGCTTGCATATCCTTTATTCCCGAAATTGAGCGGCATATTGCATTCTTGCACACTCTATGATACCTGCATGAGGACGTTTTGTAAAAGCATAGGTAAGTTCATAGTTCAGTCCCTTACAGACGCAAATTCGATAGAATTAAGGTCGGGGCTTTTGGTAGGAATAAAAAAATTCTCCGGAGGCAGCATGTGAAAAAGGTAAGCAGTTGTCCAAAAAATATATTATATGTATAGGGTAAATAAGCATCGTATCCCCTTTGACCGTTTAGAGGAGTATTATCTTGCACTTTTATAGTTTGCATGTACCGTCGTTTAATGCCGTTATAACTTAAGAAAGCCTGTAGGAAGGAAAGGAAAACCTTGTTTTTAATGGTTTTCGTTCAACCACTGGATCACAGCTCGCCAATTTGGATGGCATTTTAACCATCATTTGTCGTCCAAGTAGTTTTCTCTTGAGCTTAATTCTTTCCACATGTGACTTACTGTGCAGAGATCGGTTGCTTATCTAAAAAGAAGATTTCATCAAAAAACTGCATTTTATTAATGCAACTCTGTGAGAGATATATTTCCTGCGCAAATGCAAAACGTTCTTTAATTAGATTTTAAGTGAATGGCTTATAATCTATTTGCTTAGTTTTTCTACTTAAACATTGCTTTATCATTGCAGTCTGTATGTGAAGCCCGAATTCCTTCGTCATTTTTCTAATTTTCCTTAGCGAATATTGAAGATACTAGCCAAAACGTCACGCGGCAGCCCTTAATTACGTCCCAGTTCCCGCTGTACAGGAACAAAAAACAGTCGAAAATTTTATTTCTACGTTTTTTTAGAAAAACATCGGATATCTGTAAAAATTAATTTAAAAGCTAATTTTTTTCTTAATTTGTGCACAATAAAAGCAGTTTCTTTCACATGCATTAAGCCAGTTTTCATTGAAATACGATCAGATTTTTCGTTTCCAGAAGAGATTTATTTGAAACCTCTCTTGTTAAGATTAAACATCTTTAATAGTGCAAGGCACAGAAATCATAGGTTTTGTTCTATGATATTTAATACCACAGGAACTTTTGTTACTTTTCCAAAAATTATGTTCTTTTCCTGATCCGGCTCATATTCCTTTTATATTTTATTTATATTTGCTGCCTGCAAAGCATCTTGCTTCTACCTGAAGTCGTCAGTGATGAAGGGTGACAGAATGTGCTACAACCGTGTCATCTTCATTGGTTAAACTTCTACTCTCTCACTGGATATACCTGCATATATATACGGAAATCTCAGCATGTGGTTTATTCACCGAGCTTATAGAAGATCCACTTGTTATATTTGCTGCAAAAATGGAAAGTCAATTAAGGCTCATTTCAACATTCATCCTTGCAGGTATCTACTTAATATATCCCCAAATTTAGCGATAGATAAATTAATTGCAGTGAAGCTACCATATCTAATAAGATACCTTTAATTCTTATTATATTGATTAAAATATTACTTATACGTATTCCAAGAAATCGTTTTTCATTGTCTATTCACATTTAGCTCTTCTCTTGGGACCAGGTGAGCCGTCTTTGAAGTGTTAACTAGCTACGTACTGGAAAGCTTGATACGGAATTTTCATATCAACTGATAATAAACGTTTGCCTGATCAATTGTAATAAGAATTCGAAATTTATGCTTTTATGCTTAAGGCTTACTTTACTTAATCTACAACGACAAAAATGCATAGAATAATAGAACATGTTGCAATCAATTCTTTTAAAGTATAGTTTCTCCTTAAGTTCTATTATAAAACACGCGTTTACGTTCGTTTCTGCAATATAAACTACCGTACATGATAACGAATCAATAAATGCATGAACTTAAGACTACGTAAATAACGCTAAAATCTATCACCTTGTGATTTTTTGAATATTTTTAGCCAAATCCCAAAAAAACTCTTTTTCTAATAATATAATTTACATGACTTATAATATGAAACTGCACTTCTTTCTTCTCACAATAACGAGTAACCTAGACAGCGTAAAACGGGGAGAGGACAAATATTTATCTTCAAGTTTCCATGATATATTGACTTATACTAATTGCTGTTATTCTGGTATAAGCTAAACCCACGTAAGTTTACCAGTATGAATTAGAGTTTGGAAAATGAAATCTGAGAGGAGAATGAAGAACTATTATCGTTATCTTGACAAAACTAACCGAAATCATTGAAAGTCATATACTTAGACGAATCCCAAAATGAGCTTCTATTTTAACAATTAAAAGTTATAAATAAGCAGCTCATTTGAAGAAAACCACAAAGTTCAAAAAGAAAACATAATTTATGTGAATGCGAGGAAAATCACATCAAAAACTACACCAAACAGAGTTTCGAAATAAGGATCCATTTCTGCCGAAATTAATTGATTAATACACTCATAGCCATGTACGTAATTTTAATAAAGTTTAATAGGTTTATGATTTCAAATGTTTTTTTATCATCACCTATGATTTGGTGGACAAATACAAAATCCTCCAGTTAGGTTAATCGCACAAAATAGTTGAACGTATTATGAGGCTTCCAACCTCCTCGATACCTCATATTCCGTACAAAGGTGCCTTCAGATCTATCTTATTTTTTAATTTTTAACGAACTCAAAGTAGTTGACCGCAAACGTTTTACTTCCTCTATCTTCAGTGGCAGAAGCTGGCCCCAGTAAGTTGATAAAACAGATAAATCGAGTTTATTTTCTGACCTCAAACTCACACTGATCAGTTTCCTGGTAGGTAACCAGCCATTGCGGGAACTAAAGAAGCTTTCCATTTTTTAAAATATTGTGTCTTGCCAATCTTGAACTGAGCGGTTAAATCTCTCATCTTACACATGTCCCGAATTTGAGTACATTTAAAAACCTAGGCAATAAATCTTTCACCTGCAAAAACTGTTTGTTCGCTTAACTTGCGCTTCTTCTTCAAACATTTATTTTTGATATTTTCTTGCAGGAGACCTTACACTCGATGATTTAAAAAGGTTAAATGCAGAAAAAAGTGAGTATCTACAGACTAAAATTGGCTTTAACATGCCCTCATATATTATATCGTGCAAAGTAATAGATATTTAAAGTTTAATATACTGTGTCGTGAAACCGTGCCGAGGTTTATGAAAGAAAAGAGCATGCATAAGATGTTGTGCAAGGCTTCCACAGACAATATATCGCCTGCCCTCATTCAATAGTTTCTTCATATGCAACAAGCGAACTTGATCTCAATGAGGAAATAAATTTAATGCAGTGTACATGGGTGCTTTTATTCCAAGTAAAATTTAAAAACTTGTCTCTCATAATCCAGGTAAGAGGAAAACCTTAGCACACTTTCTGCAGTTACGTTTTGTGGCTCCAGTTGCGTTCAGATCCAAAACACAAAATAGGCATTTTTATTGTGTATATGATACCAGGATATCCTTCCTATTTTAACAATTCCTAAAAATTAAATGACAGGTTTGCATTTGTGTTAAATCTTTTAGTCAATGCCATGATCTACTTAACGTTTATCTGCAATCTGCATATTTTAATTTCAATTTTTTAATTTAGAGAAAGATTTAAGGGATAAACCCATAGAAGTCGTCGCAAAAAGAGGTAATATCCGACCGTTTTTACATTTTATTACGATATAATCTCGGGATGTCTGTGTTCAAATTGAAATTAACTTACTTTCTGTATCGCACAAGTCATAAGCGTTCTTTTGACCTTGAATGCTTGACCCGTTGCACAATGCTCTAATAATTTTTTTCATTAAACTAAACCTCATTTTAGCTTTTTTGGCTTGCATGTAAAGGTGGTTTATAAAATATTCTAGGGCCACAGTTCACGAAACTAACACTTACATTACTCAGAAAGTTTTCAGATGAAAGATATGAAGTAAACTGACTAGGCTTCTATATTTTTGATATACTTTAGATGACCAAAAGAAAAATGATCCCCCAAAAATTGAAGGTATTTTCATCTATCGTAAATAAATTTGAAACGCGAAAATAGATGTTTACCTCTTTTCTATGTGTTCTCATGTAAAAGCCATATGAATTAGAACGAGAATTTTGTGGTGCAATTTCCATATCTGAAACCATTTTTTTATGAAACATTCTTTGACGACAAGTAAAGTAGTTTTTCGGTTAATATATAGGGTTGGGGATGTTTATCGATAAAGTTGAGGATTGACGATTATAGGACTATATATTTTTCCAAAACCGTAAATATGAATTTCATTTGAAAAGCTCCAATGCTACACGGAAAAGCACACGCTTTCAATCTTACCTTAATGCCATACAACATATTATAAATATTCGTAGGGATATCCAAGTCAAAACTGTTTAAAATGTTCGCAAGATTTCTTTTTAAACGGACTATTGTTTTATTTACTTGCTCAACTTCATAGGCAGGCTAAATGCGAACATGAAAATTACTATTGTGCACATTATATACTATTTTCCACTGTTTGCATATTCTCTGCCCAAAAAATAATGGATTTAAACAAAATGAAGTTAAGTACCTAAACATTTCGTGGATTTTTATTTAACTGAAGCAGATGTTTTAGTAACTGGGAGACATATCGATGAACTTTGGTTGGCATCATATCGATGCTGCGATTTTCATAAATATAATCTCCATTTATTAGTTAAATATTTTTTTTTGGCCTACGGTAATGCTTTAACACTTTAAGTAGAATATTAATCTAACCAGAAGGAAACCAAGCTCTCTAGCACACATGCATTTTAACGCTTTCCTCATTTTACAGGGGATGCATCGAGCAATTCAAAATCAGGTTCGATAAAACTGTAATGTATCGAATGTACCTCAATATTAATTTTGACATAGCCCTTTTCTTTACTTACCGTTACTCATTACAATATGACAGCCCATGTTAAAAGCAATCGCATATTTTCTAAATGAATTCAAAAAGCGTAAAAATGGCATTGAATTATTCGCTTTATGTGGCATTATTTTGTTGGTGACTCAAGAAACTGGCAGTTTAAATTTACCTAACTGCTTTAAATTTAGGACAACACATGGATCTCATTGCCATGGCCGTGACAGGTATGTCGAATTTACGCGGAAGGCCAATAACAGCATCGTCAGAGGTTGCCTTGATATGTACTTTATGAGTCATGAGCGGACGTTGCACATCTATATAGCCAAATCAATTTACTTGCATTTATTTGTCTGATATTTATGCCACACAGGGTAAATAGTATTTTGATAACGATACTTATTGTTGATAAAATCGAACAGGTGGGTTCCAGGAAGCTGTTCATAAGGAACAAATGCTATCACAGGAACAAGAAGTAAATTGATCTCAGAATTTGAAACGAAAAGCTAATAAACTAGATGATCAAACAGTCGAAAATTCTCCTTCTGATAGTAAGTGTGTTGTCATATGTCAAATTTGTTCCTCTTTTCTTGTTACAGCCGTCGTCACCGTGGTTCTGCTACAATTCTAAGGAAATTGCTGCTGACTTTTATGTTCTCTGAGCATATGCATCCAGTAAACATTGTCATGGAATGTCTTTTTTTCTTATTTTGAAGCCTTTTGACTTGAAAGGGTTTATGTTTGGTGAGAAAGACTCATGAGTCAGTTCCGCTTTAACGATTTTCTTTTAACTATGGGATTGACATAACTGATTGATCATTGAGTTCGATGATGTCCAAAGTGTTCCTGACGACAATTTGGACGCTCACCGGTGACATGCGTGCGAAATGTATTATGCTAGGTTGTCCTAGCGTCTAACAAACGTTCAAACACAGTGGCAGGACAAAATCAACAGGACCCGAAGGGCGCGCGACAGTTCAACCGTCAAGTTTGACGAGGTCCACCATGTGCTCCACAGGATGGTGGCACAGGAAAGGAAACTTGCGCTGGATCTACCGCAGTCTCTCTCTCTCCCATCGCCCATCTGTGTCTGATGTCAAGACAGATTCGAGAAGCCCCGATGCGTAATATGGTGCAGGTTCCTGGCGCGGCGTTAACCTGCACCTAGGCGTGCTATCACGGCCCAGCCCCATGTGTTTGGCATTTTTTATGGAATTGAAATGCAAATGATGCCCAATGTGCACTGATCTTGTTCCCATACTTGTCCAACGCATCTATCCCAGTGTCCGTTTATTGCCTACGGATGCACGCTCAGGCGTAATGGCTAACGCAGCTAAATAAACTCTCTACGAGTGCCACACATGCCTGCCCTGGGTTCGGTTGACTTTACTTTAGGACAGTCCTACACGTTTATATTTTATTGGAATGGAGAAACTTGAATCTCATTTTTGTGGTTCACCAAAGAACATCATTTCGGATTAGGGAAACCTCGTACAATTTAATATATTTTACTAAATTCACAAGAAAAAACTAACTAAGCTGTGAACCTTAACGTTAACAGCTCTTTTCGCTATCACAAAATGAAGCATTCAAATCAGAAACATTGTACTAGATACAAATTGTCTGTAGGTTGTCTTATTACTATCACATCTGTGACTACATACATCTCAAAGATGAGATTAATTTAAACCCCTGGCGGGTAGATATTTGGTATATAATTGCCTCCTATGTTCAAAAGCGTGTGGCAAAAAAAACACCAAATACCAAAGGTCGCGTGTTCGAATCCCAGGTTTTTCACACTTGGGATTTGGTATGACTGGCTAATGACGGTTAATAAGCCAGAAGTGGCCATTCCGGTTTCCCTTGTCTTTGTCGGTTCCAAATTATCAACATATGCTACACGTTGCTATGCGACTGCCTGTGAGTACTCTTGTCTGAGTTCCAGGGCACAACGGAACTTAAATGTTCCTTAAGCAGATCGGTGAGCCACACATTATTATCATATTCCCGATCGCAACCGACAAAGCAACGAGCCCGTGGCTCAATGGTGAAACGTTTGACTCAATTACCAAAGGTCGCGGGTTCAAATCCCAGGTGTGCCAAACTTGGGATTAAGTTTGACTGGCTGATGACGGCTACTAAGTCAGAAATAGCCATTCTGGTCTCCAGGTTTTGTCGCTTTCTTATTATCAGCATATGCTACACGTCGCTATGCGACCGTCTGTGAGGGCTCTAGTCTGAGTTCAGGGCACAACGGAACATAAATGTTCCTTAAGCAGATCGGTGAGCCACACACTATCATCATATTCCCGATCGCGACCGACAGAGCAACGAGCCCGTGGCTCAATGGTGAAACGTTCGACTCAATTACCAAAAGGTCGCGGGTTTAAATCCCAGGTGTGCCACACTAGGGATTAAGTTTGACTGGCTGATACGGCTAATAAGCCAGAAATGGACATTTCGGTCTCCCTGGTCTTTATCGGTTTCACATTATCAGCATATGCTGCACATCGCTATGTGACCGTCTGTGAGGGGCTCTAGTCTGAGTTCAGGGCACAACGGAACATAAATGCTCCTTAAACAGATCTGTGAGCCACACGCTATCATTATATTCCCGTTCACAACCGACAAAGCAACGAGCCCGTGGCTCAATGGTGAAACGTTCGACTCAATTACCAAAGGTCGCAGGTTCAAATCCCAGGTGTGCCACGCGGGATTAAATTTAACTAGCTGATACGGCCAAAAAGCCAGAAATGGACATTCCGGTCTCCCTGGTCTTTGTCGGTTTCACATTATCAACATATGCTACACGTCGCTATGCGACCGTCTGTGAGGGCTCTAGTCTGAGTTCCAGGGCACAACGGAACAAATATGTTCCTGAAGCAGATCTGTGAGCCACACACTATCATCATATTCCCGATCGCAACCGACAAAGCAACGAGCCCGTGGCTCAATGGTAGAGGTTTCGACTCAATTACTAAAGGTCTCGGGTTCAAATCCTAGGTGTGCCACACTTGGGATTAAGTGTGACTGGCTGATGACTGCTAATAAGCCAGAAATAGCCATTCCGGTCTCCCCTGTTTTTGTCGGTTTCTTATCATCAACATATACTACATGTCGCTATGCGACCGTCTGTGAGGGCTCTAGTCTGAGTTCCAGGGCGCAACGGAGCATAAATGTTCCTTAAGCAGATCGGTGAGCCAAACACTTTCATATATATATATATATATATATATATATATATATATATATATATATATATATATTGTTATATATATATATATAAGGAATTATCAGAAAGTGGTTAATCACTGAGCTTATAGAATTTTCACTATTTATATTTGCTGAAAAAAATAAAGTCAATTAAGGCTCATTTTAAAGTTCATACTTACAGGTATCTACTTAATACTTGCCAAGTTTTTGCGATAGATTAATAAATAACTGGAAGCTGCCCTTTCTAATAGGATTCCTTTAATTATTATTTTCTTGACTTAAATCACACTTATACGTATTCCAAGAACTCCATATTCATCGCCTTTTCACTTTTAGCTCGTCTCTTGGGACCAAGTGAGCCGTCTTCGAAGTTTTTAATAGCTGCGTACTGTGAAGCGCCATGCGGAATTTCCAAATCAACTGCAACTAAGCGTTTTAAAGGTTGAAAAAAATCCCATTGAAATATTCAAAAGACGATTGGCGAGCATACGCCTTGCTTTTGATAACTTCTGTTCAGGTCAGTACAGTCATAGGGAAACATTGGAACGTAGTAGAAATTTAGAACATGAAATGAATAATATTCGTCCGTTTGTGTGAGTTGCCTGAGAGGTGTGCGTGGGGGCAGGATGATAAGAAACAGTTTGATAAGAAACAGTATGATAAGTGGCAGTGAGTGTTTGGTAGAGCCGTTCCCGGGGAAGTGGAAGGACAGAGATGGCGCAGGAGAATGCATGCAATTACGTGGCAGTTGGACAAGCTAACCGCGGAGCTTGTACGAGGTTCGTTTGTGCGCACAAGACCGGCTTCTTAAACCTTATGGCAGACGCTTGTGCTGCTGCTAGTAGACGTTGACCAATTGGCTTCGGATAGTTTTGTTGTGCCTTATCAACTTAAGTATAATTCAAAATGTATGCCAGTATTCTTAAGGTGCACTTGAGTTAAGCTATAAAGGACATATGCATGTTGAAATGAATTCATTAGAAGTACATTTTCCCCTGACGTTCTATCATACAAAATACGTTTACTTTCGTTTCCTTAATATCTTATAACGCATACGAAAGTAAATCAATAAATTCATGAAATTTAGTTTACGCCATAATGCAGAATCTATAAGTTTGTGATTTGTCGACCTCGAACTCACAATGATCAGTTTTCTCGTAGGAAACCAGACATTGTGGGACTTAAAGAAGCTTTCAATTTATTTGTTTGTGTCTTGCTAATCCTAAACCGCTTTGGCTAAATTTATCATCCATCACATGCCCCGAGTTTGAGTTCATTTGAAAACCTAGGCGATAAATGTTTCATCTGCAACGACTATTTGTTCGCTTCACTTGCTCTGCCTCTTGCAGGAGACCCGAATAACGATGCAATAAACAAACATTATGCAGAAGAAGGTATATATCTACAAACTCAAATTGGCTCAAACATGTCCTCATAAATTATAACGTGCAAATTAATATATTTTTCAAGTTTAATTTACTGTGTTGTGAAACCGTGCAGAGGTTCGTTAGGAAAAAGAGCATGCAGTAGATGCTGTGCAAGGCTTCCACCGCCCGAATGTAATCAAAACGAATATCCAGTCCTTGTGCCTCTTTTTCGGTTGGGATGACGTTGAACATAACCAGAATCAATGGACAGTCTGTTGCATGCCCTCATTCAAAACCTCATTCATATGCAACAAGCGAACTTGATCTCGGCGAGGCAATAAATTTAATGCAGTGTATATTGGTGCTTTTATTCCGATTAAAATTTGGATAATTGTCTCTCATAATCTAGGTAAGAAGAAAACTGCAGCGCACTTTCGGCAGGTACGTTTTGTGGCTCCATCTGCGTTCAGATCCAAAACATAAAAATGGGAATTTTGATTGTGTATGTAATGCCAGGACATCCATCCTTATTTAAAAATTCCTAAGTATTTGAAGGCAAGTTCTCTGATGTGTAAACTTCAAGACAACGCAAGGATTCTTTTTTCATTTATTTGCAATGTCCATAGTTCTATTTCAATTATTCAATTCAAATGGAATTGCTAAGAAAATACCCGATGAAGTGTTCATAGCCAAACATTTTTGAGGCCAGTTTAGTTAACCGTGTGATACCAATTGAAGTTTGAGTTGTGTTAAATTCCGGGGTGTTTGTTTCTATTGAAATAACCTCATTTAACTTTTTTGTCTTGCATACAAAGGGGATTTATATAACATTCAATGGACACATCTTAGGGCAACAACACTAACATTATTCTGATACGTTTTCGGATAAAAGTGTGGTAAAATTGTGTGCATATTTTTGAATGGAATTTAAACCGCGTTAAGAACGCGTCTAATTATTCCATCTTTGTGGCATTATTTCGTTGGTGCTTCAAGAATCTGACAGTAAAATTATCTGTTATGCTAGGTTGTTCTAGCGTCTATCGATCATTCGAACAGAGGGGGTGGAAAATATCAACAGGACCGGATACGTGCACGACAGCTCCACAGTCACGTTTGACGAGGTCTACCATGTGCTCCACAGGATGGTAGCATAGGAACGGTAACTTGCGCTGCATCTTCCGCAGTCTCTCTCTCTCTCTTCCCTCGACCATCTGTGTCTGATGTCAAGACTGATTCAAGAAGCCCAGAAGATTGATCTGGTGCAGGTGCCTGGCGCAGCGTTAACATGCACCTAGGCATGCTATCACGACCCAGCCCCCAAGTTTTTTTATGAAAGTAGAACTCCAATGAGGCCCGCTGTGCCCTGAGAAAATATATGTAATGCAACAAAACTCCAAAAATAGACTGTACGCCAACAAGTTCTACATCGTATAATCAAAGGTTAGCTGTGGAACAACAGTATCGCTCAATTTAGCGCTTGGCTACATGCATCAAGCATCAACCTTTCAGAAGAACGAAGTGTATGCTTGTGGTACGGGGTTTCTGTAAATTTTTAATTCAAAAAATATGTCTTACTGAACTTGAGGTTGAAAACAGAAGAGGATCGGATAGATGCTAAAGACGAAAGTAAGGTATGACTAACAGATTGCTTCTGAATGTTCGCCACTGTTAGTTTATCAAGAGCAAAAATGAATAAATTTTAATCGGTTCTTTAAAGCCTCCGCGTTAAGACGCTTTGTATCGATTAGTTCTTTGATTTGGCTCCACCACTCTTGTCCTATTATGATTCTTAAAGAGCAAGAGAGAGAGAGAGAGAGAGCTGAAAATGGGATAAATGGGATAAATGGGATAAATGGGATAGCACAACGCGATGCAGAGTTCAAAATCACGAAGTAATAATTGCAGGTAAAAAACTGTCACGTGGGGTTCTCTATGATACGCATGGGCAAATGTGCTTGACAGTATCTACCCGCAGGATTTCGCCACCTTGAATCAGGAAATCATGCTGGTAACCGACTTCGCCGTTAACACGACCCAAGCATTTGGCTTCAAATACATTTCGGCAATTTGCTTAACAGTAGATGACCCTCTGCCTGAATAATATTGTCTGAAACCTGCACTTAAAATGTTGCAAAAATTGTCTTATTTTGTAGGCTTGCATCCTCTGGATTTCTTTACTCCAGAATTTTGTGGAAGTGCTCTGCATCAGCCATCGCAGAACAGCAGCATTTTATTTGGAAACTGCCAACTGGCAGAAAATATTTATTTTATATGATGAACTTTAATTGCAGCATATTTACTAGCTAAAAGTCAATACAAATATTTTCGCTGATATTCTGCCAGTCTATGCTGCGGCTCCAATTTCAAACTGGAGCATTTACCATTAGATGAACCGAACCCGTCACAGCTGTGTGAAGCAGTGTCAGATTATCTGAGAAAATCTGTCTGGACTTTCAGTGTATGTCTTTGCTGTCACTAAGGTGTATTATACCGCAATTTATGCGACTGGCTTCATGTTGGCAGTAAAATGAAGTAGACGCGGTCTCTCCACTATGGGTGATAGACGCCGACCTACGTATGAATATCAGCTTACGGTCTTGACCTACAAAGCACAGTTTAAACTGATTTATCCGAAGGTAACGATCACTTTCTGAGGAAATTATAAGGCCGCAAGATAGTACATATGTGTGTTGATGGAGTCGGCATTTAAGTATATTAATTCGTATATGAGTCGTTGTCTTTTAGATTCATTGACCGACTATTGCCACTCCTTGAAAGTTTAAAGTATTGCTTTTTTCCTTTTAATGTCCTTTTTAAGCTAAGAGTTGCCCACATAGGACGGTAAACAAGTTTCGTCCGTTTCCCGAAACGGCATCCCGGAACGCTTAACTTTGCCATCCTACTAGCAACTATAACTCTATAGCAAATGACGAAAAGGTGGTTTATTTGCAATGAAGGTAAATACGTGCTTACTGGGACAGTAGGTTTGTAGCTCTTATTAATTGATACGCTGAGGTACAAGATGAAAATGCTCCATTTTAAAAATGCCTTGAAGAGAACCCGTAGGCTCCACGTGACTTGAACACATATTTGTCCATAGCTGTATGTTATCTTTCATTAATGACAAGGTTTAACATGCTTAAGACAAGTTAAAAGCATCCTCGCGTACCTTCGTTCTGTGAGGTTCGCTTTTCTACGTTGAATTCTCATTATATAATCGCGTTATGACCAATGAATACGTCAGGATTGGTAGGTTGATGAGGGTTGACGATGCGGCACTTTTAACCGGGGAATTGTTATTAATCGTTTGCGATAAGAATTATCTCTCTGTTAAATATATCCTGACCTAAAAATCAAGCGGATAACGGCTTCTTGACTAAAGCAACCTTTCAATGTGTTTGTAAATCCCCTTAGCCAAGCAGAAGGGTAAGCTCTCTCTGAGGACACATTCTGACAATCGAAACTTCAGGTTAATGGACCATAACAGCCATTTTCTCAAAGTAAGTTCAAGTCCCAAGCCATGAGTTCTCATTTTCATAATCAAACAGTAGGTGTGTTCAGGCCCAAAATTACACAATCACGAAGATTACAGTGTCAGTAAAGGTAGGGTTTGATGGTTCTGTACTTAAAGACATATAGTGTATCCTGAAAGCCATCACACATTTGCGCTTAAGATTTTCTGTATGCACCCACAGTCCAAAAAGCAAAAAAACATTGTTTCATAATTTATTTACGCTGTTTAACGGACTCTATCTGAGATTAAATTGCAAACCCACAGAAAAGCCGGATCTCTGAAGAAATCGCTGGTCAGGATTTCATATAAATTTGCGGCAAGGAATAACACCAGGTACACTAGCAAAGTCCAAACATCAGAGCAATTCACAGTAAGTTTTAGGAGAAAGCAAGGTAAGCAGACAATACGGTAATACGAAAGTAATCGACGAGAGGAACTCGATCACTGTGTCCTCTTCGAAACTACTTCGTCTAGGACGTTCTAAAAAGTAAGGTTGAATGCAAAGGACGTTTTCAGTCTAGAAGAGAGCAATTGAACGATCTGCAGGTGCCTGACTCTTCCACCAGGGAACGGCGAATCGATAGCGACGATAATCACAGTCGTGATTAAGCATTCCGAGGTATGTGTGACCGTCCACTTTGTAGGGTCGAACGTCCGTGCAGTCTTCCGTTAATCGCCCAATCAGCAGGAGTTGAGAAAATAACTGTAATGTAACAAAACTCCAAAATGTACTATACGCCAACAAGTTCTACATCGTATAATCAAAGGTTAGCTGTTTAAACAACAGTCTAACTCCCTCGGATACTCTCAGCCCTTTCCCACCACCTGCAGAACGTACAGAGTTCACGTGTAAAATGCGCAAACATTTATTCTACTGTAAGGGGACTGGTGTCTTTTGAGGGCATTTCCTCTCAGCTCCCAGTAGAAAGCCTGCTATCAGATGGCCCTAAAATAGGCGAATTCTAGCGTGACCAAGGTAAAAGTACTGCATTTTAAGTTCTTCAAATAGATATCGTCCGAGATCCCGTGAGCTTACTAAAGTTTTGTCTAAAGCATGGTTACTTGGATACATTACTTTCATAGGCGAGACTCCGATGCAGAGAAAATACATCGGCTAACAACGCATAATAGACTATATAAGTTACCTCACAAACATCGTCATTGAATTCATTCCCCCAGATGTAGAGGCACTGGATCGTGTCATTTTCAAACATCATCTTTCCAAGAGCGCGCAACCCTAACGGCTTCAGTTCATTGAAGGCCACGCAAAGCCTAGAAACAAGAACACAGCGCATTTTTGTCAAAACAGCAGCTTACCGGTAATTTTTTTATATAGAAATTTGGAAACATGCTAGAAAAAGTGTTAAAACACGGTCACAAGTGCCGTTCACTATGCAGAAGGCTTTGCGCTACATTTGGAGGACATTTTGTTTTGATTTAAGGTTCAACTTTGTACCAGGGTTAAGATTAGAGTTGCTGTTAATTCATATGACTCCCCTTGTAAAATACTCGGTGTCCTCGGTGGGATACGAACCCAGGCCAGCTGGGGAAAGCATTGGTACAGCCAAAGCTCTAGCCTACAGAGCTACGAGAGCCCACCGGGAGCCATAAGTTTTATCACACTTGGGTCTTGTTATCCGCCCAGCCTACTAAGACGTGGGGAATCCACCAATTCTGATACAGTCAGCTGACTGCCCAAGCAGGATTTCCAAAGCAGTTAATCTAGATTCAACCAGATGGACTACCTCGCACAGTTTCTAACCCCTTGTTATTGTAGGAGGTTGGAAAGCGTATAAGCGATTCTCACGGAAAAAAAACATTCGGATGTAGGGACACAAAAAAGTCAGTTATTGTATGTTTAATCTGCCTTATGGTCGCATCTGGAACTGTAAAACTAGATCCATTAGACCACTTCAGACCAGCATGTTTGCAAAAAAATGAATGCCTCAACATTTGCGTGTAGCGGCATGTGGTTCGAAATATGCTTAATTGATGCAAAAAATCTGGCACTGAAATGTCAATCTGTCATCCTCTCCAGTTTTCATGTCTCAGCCTTGACAGTGGGCCCAGATGAGGGAAGGGATGGAACATAAAGTGAGAAAGATGCAGTGCAAGTCACCGTCCCTGCACCACACTGCTGTGGATTACACTGTTCACATTCGGGGAGGCCGAAAAACTGACTGGAGTTCGACAGTGTTATGTCCCATGTGGACTTAACCCCATAGAAACGCTGAAACGGGGAACTAGTGAGAGGCTGGTGACTGCAATAACGCCGATTGACCGGTGTATGGCGAGGACCCAAGAAACGGGCCTATGTCCGGTTCTAAGCATTCTTTTAAGGTTCACTATTAGGCCGCTCCTCTCCGGACCCACGTATGGCTAAAAAAGGCACTTCAAGGTATGGAGTGGCAAATTGTCTGTTTCGGCGCCTTATATTCCTGACCGCTGATTGGTACAGCGTGGTTTGATCGTCAACACAATTTTTGGAGAAACTAAGAGGTAAATCTCCTTCCAAATGGAATCATGATATCTTTTAATGTCACAACCCCCAGAATCTGGTGGTCGAGACCTGTGAACTTCACCTTCAAAGCATATACGACAAAACGAAGAATTACCTTGAACATTCTCAGGTCTTTCCGACCCTGACATCCTGTATCGGGACGTAATTCACGTTTGACGAAGCAATTTACGAACAGTTAAAAGGAAACACCCATGGATTCGCTGACTTCAAGACTCAAAAATGGGGTGATTCTGCAACGTTTGGAGTCGCTGGTCTTCAAACATCACCGAGCGAAATCCTGGGTTTCGTCTGTGTAATATAACTTTGCCGTCATCTAACGGGCTCAGGTGCTAACGTTAAACGAACGTTTCAACACTATCTTTCTGGACATACGATTTGTGATAAAGGAGGAAGAAAACAACCAGCTAGCCTTCCTTGATGTCATCGTCTGCCGCAACGATTGTGGTCGTCTAACGATCAAAGTGTTCAGGAGGGCTGCAAATATGACGCAAGAATTGAAATTTCACATTGACCAGCCCATATGCCACAACCGTTGTTGCATAAGGGCGGTATATGAGTGTGTTTACACGCACTGCGGTGGAACGAAAGGCAGGGTTACCGAGGTTCAATATCTTTGACTGTCATTCAGAAAATATGGCTATCCGGGCATCTTCTGCAACCGCTATATGCACAAATGAGACGAGACTAATGTGCACTGACCCCAAATGTTGATGAGCTCTTCCGTGCGTCAAGAAAGTCTCAAGAGCCATCATCCCCTTCTCGAACCACTTGCATTTGGAGTCGCATGGAGACCGGTGGCAACTATTAGGCGTCAATTATTGAGACAAAAGACTCGTTGCTACGGCAGACAACGTCAATTATCGAAACTGGTTCAGTTGCGGGAAAAGCAACTTCGTTGGAGAACCGGGAAGACTACTCCGAAGGCGAATTTTTAAAGACGCAGCAGCAGTGCGGAGAAAGTACACGAACCCTCGCAATGACATGCACACTCCATTTTCGGTGCTGAGACATTGTTTGGCTGTGGTAATTACCCACTGAGGGAGCACTCAGGCGAACATTGTTTCCAACGCTCGTGCCAGTGTGCCAGGTGACCGATAAATCTACCCGCCAACATCCAACATGGGTGGATGCAATTTCAGAGGTAAACGACGCGAGCGCTGGTCATCGAGCACCAGAAGGCAATCATCACTGTTGAATAGGGTAGTCGTCAGTTGTCATTGGTATGCGGTAGAATAGCAAAATGCAGCCTATAAATAACGCCATTTCTTGTGCATGAAGCACCCGTATCTGATGTCGTTTTTGATGCTTAGAGTTAGCTACCGGAACGCCAGACGAATAATTGTTTTCTGTCAGTGATCACATCCCATCCTCCCTATTACTTCCTGGGACTCGTATTCTTGCTTCTATTGGTAATTATCAAATTGGTTGGGAAATGCACAGTGACAAGTTAAGCCGCTCCTGTATATGGTTTATCTCACACTTTCAGCCTGTTATTATCATTTCGAAGGGCCTCTGCGATCGCGATAGCTCCTGCACATTGAATTCGATTGAAGGAAAGGTCAAGGACGGTCAGTGAAGGATGATTGGGCAGAATTTTTGACAAGGCCAATGCTCCATCACGAGCGATCCGGTTCCTGGGGGAAGGATCAAAAAAGCGAATATTATAGAACTACGCTGCATGAAGTAATAATGAAAACTCCAAGTGAACTTTTGAGGGGAATAAACTCTTGCTGAAGAAGATCACTTAAGAAGCCTGAAGATGCGACCTCGTTAGCAATACCACAGAATAACCTTGGAAGCTCTCTTAATTGGCAAACTTAGAGCTGAGAGCCCCCATCCAGTAAGATGTAAAATCTAGTTGTCCAGTTTGGGATTCGTGGAGGGTCGGTGAATAAAAAGACACTGCCTTTACTAACTTGAGTAATTCGACCGAAAAATTCCGAAAATTACTATACAGCATTTAAAGTAAAAGGAGAAAATGGTTCAATGAAATTTAAAAAAAAAAACAATTTATTCCTGCATGCAAAATAAGTCGTATATTGTGTTCAGTAATAAAATATGACTAAAAAATTCGATGACCTGCGTTTGGATAGCAGACCTACACGCTGATGTCGAGAACTTGCAAACTTCTGTTTCGTTCCATGGCCTCAGCGATGCGTTCGGCTCCAAAATCTCGCATATCGAGCTTGGCTAAGTGTATCTCCTTGAGGGTTTTGTTCAGCTGTAAAGAAATAAAACGATAATCAATGGGTTAAATTATAGTTTGCCTGAGCTTTAACGCCCTCATACATGTCAATAGTGTCCAGAGGCTTTTCCAAATCAAGAGTTTCAGTGGAGGGCAATGGTTTTACCTAGAAGCTCTAAAAACGTTTTGTAATAGAAACCAGTCCCACAGGTCCTCAGGTCCCACAGGTCCACAGGAGTAAAGGAGTAAACCTATTAACTGTTCGAACTCGATACTTGTCTAGCGTGTGCACTAGACAAGTTTTTAGAGTAGGTCATCAGCCTGATTTAAGTTGTGCCTAACCGGACAGAATTTGCGCAGGTCCCAGAAAACAACGCCGGATGTTGTGGCTCCTTCACAAAACTCGATGTGAGCCTCAGACAATAGGATAGCATTCTAGATATATCGGAGGATGTTTTTCCGTTATGGCTTACCCAGAAAGTAAGCAGTCGTGTTAGCTTTCAGGCTCCTGTTCTCTAGACTGGGCTAGCCACTGGTCTTGAAACACTATTCTTCATATTTCCGTTGATTACACTTCGTTCAACGTAGAAGCCCTATCCAAAAGTTATCATTTCGATCTATCCGAAGTTATTATCATCAAATGATAACTGGACCATCTCGGTTGTCAAATCTGACATCTCAATATTCACTTGTCTAACAACATAAATTTCGTATCGAGATACTGTTAATACTCTAAAACTCTCTTCATATCTATGGCAGTAGGCTGTACACCGATGCTCACTTACGGTAGATTTTGCTATGTAATGGTAGGCCAAACGAAATACTGAAATATGTTTTCGTTTAGAAAAGATAACATAAGAGGAAATTCAATAGTAACTATTGTGCAGCCCACTCACAAAATATATCAGTCACATCAGGATGCCCGCATTTGAGCAGGATTTTGTTCTGGCTACCTGTAAAAATCGATTACTTAAGGAGCATGATTTTAATCATCTATTTTTCACGCTCTTTATAATGCAAATATACTTTACGAAAAACTTGCATAAAATATCTTTGTTGTGCTGATCGGGAATTAACTTACGTCCTTTTAAAATTATAAACATCAATAAATTTTACGTTGTTGTTTTGGAAAAAGTTCATAGTAAGAAGATTTATTAAAACCGCAAAACTTTTCCATTAAGAAAAACATTCCATCTTTTCATTGAGTAATGCTGTTATAAAATATTGAAATGGCAATTTGTGACTTTTTCCTCATAACATGAAACCATATTTTCATGCGTTTTTTTCGATAAAATATATTTGCATTTTTAAGAACATTGAAAACCAATGCGAAAAATTATATTACTTCAGAAGTCGATTTTGACAGGTAGCAGGAAAGAAACTCGTTTAAAATCTGATATTCGAACAGGCCTTGAATATTTTAAGATTATACTGCGCGATAATTAATCTTTTTGAAACGATAACACATTCTAGAATTTTGGTTGGACAGTTAAAGATACAGTACTTCGACTTGATATAAGGTGACTAAACGGTACGCAACAATTTACTGATTTAAATAACGATCAACCAGGGCATATTTTCTTGCTTTTATTTCAACTTTTTTGACCCATTAATGAAAAAAATAACATTGAAATTTGGTCTTCGTTTTGGATAACTTGACTCTCAAAAGGGATTAAAGAACCACATAATCAGATAGGTACGCTGACAATTTTCGCAGATACATGCCACAGACATATCCTTCAAACTGTGTATTGGTCAGGCCGATTAAGATCTAAACAAAAGGTTTTACTGAAAGTTTAGATGTTAGTTAAATGCACTCTTCAGGCTAATACTTTTGATCATCTGACTACTTATACTTTTGATGATATTTCTTCAGTTTTCCTTCAAAATAATGCCCACCAGTCGGAGCTCGTAGCTGATGCGAGATTATATTGACAGAGACTTGCAAAGTATAGGTGCTAAGTTATCCTTCCCTAGTCAGTCCTTCGCGTTGAAATAGTAAGAATACCGGAGACGGGGTTCGGGACTGCGGTTGACCACGCCTTCAGCCTCATTGCTCACAAGATAAGCAATTTCTGGGCCCTCAGCTCTCACGAAACGGACTTCACTTATTCGAATCTGACACCAGGGAGAGTGGATATTACAACATTATCATCAGTCCGGAACTTAAGCGTATACAAAGTGACATGATGTTGCAACCAACACTTTTAGGCCTTGGCTTGAATGGACTACTAAGTAATTTGCCTAAAGAAGCGATAAGGTGACTTCCCGGAAGAAGGAGGCATGATCGCTTAATTGAGAGATGTATTGGCCAACCGTTTCGTCTTTCATTAGGAATTCAGCACTCACCACTCACTGACGATAACGGCGAGTGGGACTCTTAAATTCTTAGTAGAATAAAGCCCTTGTTCCGACGATCACGCATTGCTCTTTTCTTTTCTGACTGTCAGGATTGTTAACGCACTTTATTCCGGTAAAGCCTGTCGTAAACCCATATAGAGAACAAGTTATTGCAACGTCAAAGGTGTTCTGGTTTACGATGGCAGCTGCGTATCTTTTAAGGCGGGCTGTCTTTACCTAAAAGTGTTTTAATATTTTGCTCAGCCACATTTGGAGATCGCTAACCAAACCTGTAAACCCTGGACCGTTAAATACCTCAATATCTTTGAAAAAGATTAAAGGTGTCCAAGGAAACTTGTAACTAGACCAGGCTCACAAACCGATGTAACACGATGACCTAATCTTCATAGATTTACTTTGAGTTACAGACAACTACGAGACGAGCCAGGCTGGACAAACGGAAGTTATTCTTCTCCCACAGATAAGTTGAACTTTAAGGTATTCTACATGTTTATGTTGTTATGCCTAGTTCCATAGATGTTGTAATGAGGAAGCTGGATCAGGATGGCACTATGCAAAATGACGCCATCCCACCTACATTTTAAGTGTCTCGTGCTCGCTATTTCAGTACATAGCTCATGACTTCCTTCATCATGTAGTGCAACGGCCTGAAACCATGCGCTTGGCGACTGAGTTTTACATTTCTTTCGTACTTGTTCGATGTTCTTTTGTCCCGAGTTTTCTAGTAAGTTTTATTTGTTGTAACGAATATAAAGTTCAGAGTTGCATAGGAAATGTTCTTCAAATAAATTTGAACCGAATTATAATCTCATTCATTTATGATTCCACTGGTTAAAACATTTCCACACAATACTTGTTAAGTTTTCGTGAAAGCACAAAAAGCCCTCCTCCATCTCCGGTCATCTTAACTCTGTCTTGTCACCGGGCCCAGATGAGGGAGTGGAACAGAGAGTGAGGTAGATGCATTTTTAAAGTCTATTCTCACTATAATCCAACGCAAGTCAGCATCCCTGCACCATGCTGCTGTGGGTTATATGGCGAACATCGTCAAAACCGAAGTTCGATTTGCCAAAAGCCCAAACAATGGAGGGATTTCTTATATATAGGAAAGATTAAGCATACTCATTCCCACATTTTTCTTCATCGCCCATCTCCTCATTTCGTTGTCTTTTTTGACTGAACTTTAGTAGATAACAGTGTGGGATCTGAAGCATGCCACACAGACCGACTGGAGGAAGCCATATGAACCTGTGCGAAGCGGGTGTCTGAGAAAATCCTCGAGCCAGAAACCCCTGCTTTGGGCTCGTAATTGTGTCAGAAATGAAGAAAACACCAACCGAACCATATGCGTCAGTTCGTTACCTATTTATTGAACCGCACAAAAGGGCAGGTCCATGACCATCTCAACGATTTGATTTGTAATATCGCGACGAAAACGAGCTGGATGGAAGCCCTAAAATTAACCGAGGCTCACCAGCAAAGGAGGTAACTGTGGCATGAGCATGTCTGTGGCTAAGCAAATAAAAGTCACTTCTACTCACACATAGCATCTCCTTAACGTGGACGGTGGGCTCCTCTTGGATCGTAAAGAGAAGTGGGCGATCTAGATTGATTCCCAGAAGAGTGTTGTTTCTCCGCAGAGCCGTGATGAAGGCAATGCAACTTGTAATATCCTGAAAAACGTTGGCAGAGCAACAACAGACAGAAGCTAGGGTAATTATTTAGTAGCAATCGTAGGCGCACCAAACCTTCATCACAGAACAGATTGTTTCGTGATGAATGGGTCCAGTAGAAACGGTGGGCTGCTCTTGTTGATAAATTATGCAACTTTACGTTCAGAATAATCCAAAAGCATCAAATCAACGATATATTTATTGCACATGTGCACAGCGCTTCTTGGAGTCGTTAATTTTCAACTGCTTTCTGTCGATTTTCATGGTATGAGGTAAAACGTTGCATGCTCGTATTACTGGAGGTTTTAGGCTTCCTTTCGTAAACCTCTTGACATATGTTTGCTTTGCAAAGGAATAAAAGCTTTTCTTCGTTTGAAACAACCGCAATTCACGGCTAAAGTATCAGCCCGGTAATCGTTTTCAGCATTAACATTCCTACAATTGGGCGGATGATATAGTGTCTGGCTGTTATAGCTAAAACGAAACTGCGAAACTCTGAGTGCAGAGGCGTCTTGTATAGTTTCAAGTTGATGAGGTGATTCTACCTGCTAATAGAAGCAAAGAGGCGAATTCCAGAAAGGTTTCGCGAATGAGGAGACAAGATCGCTGAAACAGGAGCTTTGTTAATCTGACGTTTGGGAGTCTCATTTGAATCCATCGATTTTTGTTACTTATCTCAGTTAGTTGCTGCCTCTATCTTTGAGGATGCATTTGTGTGAGAATCTGCAACATCAGAATATTAAAGTTCCTGCTCAAATAATTGTGTCTCTTTCATCGTAATTTAACCTGCTGGCAACTGGGAACTAATCGGCGTGGGGTTTTGACGCCCTAAACCAACTGAGAAAAATGCAACTGGCTACATTGATAAAAACAATTAATTTATTCTTTCAGAGCTTCTGTCCTGTCGAATCGTGGACTGCCTAGATAACACGGCCAGTAACGTGAAGCTTGACGGTGGAAACCAGGTTTCCAAGCAGGTGAGCTAAAATACTAATGGTCAGGAGAATGATAGTTTCCCAAAAAGTCACAGCAGAAGTCTTACCTGGTCGCACTGTCCGACATCAATGTATTGTAGCTTATCATTTGCCTGTAGGGCATGCGCAAGGTGAACTCCACCCTTGGACTTAATTTGATTTCCAGTCATTGTGAGGATTAAGAGCGTCCGGTTTATCTTTAAATGAAGAGGACAAAGTATGAAGAAACCATCAAAAAGGGGAAGATGTGCTACAACTGGACAAACACAGGAGCCTGTGCTATTCACAGAACTCAGATGCTATGGAGCCAGTTCCGCGTTGTTTGATTGGTCTAACGAACGCCAACAGTACTGAAACCTCGGCGGTTGTATTGCTTGATATTAAAAGGCGTAGATAATCGTGTCGGTCGATTTTGTCCCTAGTCAGATTACGTCGTCGTGAAATGCCAGATGGTAGCTCATATCCGGGCTCCTCGTAGACTGAATGTGCCGACAGATGGCATCGATCCGGAACAAACCTTGTCTTGCTTAAATTTTTACATACACTGGCCTAAGAACTAGACGTGAGAGGCGCTTGCTATTGGCTGGCAGCCTAGCAGACAACCAAAAGAGTTAGAAGGGATGAATATGGTGGCAAACTGAAATCGATCCGTCTGGACACTTCAATGGCTGATGCTAAACACTCATTTGCATTCGTTGGTGAACGCTCACGGTTCGCTAACGGAAGTCGCTCGTTCCGCTCTTGATCACCGCCAGCAACCACATAGTGGCAAGCAGTAGAATAGGCAGCTGAATATTGCCAGCAAAGACAGAGCAGACTGGAATGGCCATTTCTGGCTAATAAGCGAACGTTAGTCAGGCATACCCAACCCAATGTTATGCACAACTCGAGGATCTAACCCGTGACCCGAGCCTGTGACTCAATGGTAAGAGCGTTGAACCTCGGTTGTGTATGACTGTCTGACGATGGCTTATAAGCCAGAAATGGCCATTCCGGTCGCCCATGTTTTTGCCTGCAATATTCATCCTAAAACTCATTGTTCAGACGAGCCGTGCCAAAATCAGTGTTACAAAAATGGCATTTCAGCCCTCTAATAACTCCAATAAATCTTTGTGCAAGTGAGATAGACCATACCTTCAGTCCTTCGCTGATTGCGAGGGCACCCTCTTCTCCAATGTCGTTGCCCATGAGATTGAGCTCTTTGAGAAAATGATCCGTCTATGAGAGAAAATGATAAAAAAGTGATGAGGATTATGATGAAGTGGCGCTCAAAGATCAAGTTACGGAACATGATTGTCCCGTTCTGTCTTGGGTCTCAATCTAGATACCACGAAGGCAGCCGCATAGCGACCAGTAAAATACACATTTGATGGAGTACCAACAAAGACACGGAAGACCGAAATGGCCATATCTGGCTAATTAACCATTATCAGCTAATCATACTCAATCCCATATGTGTAACACTTGGGATTTGAACCCGCAACCTGTGATAATTAAGCCCAAAGTTCGATCATGTTGATTGTGATACAAAATATTAAAAGTGAAGTTGCGCTCACTGATCAAGTTACGGAACATGATTTTTTCCATCGTTTATGATTGACTGGTGACGGTTAATAAGCCAGAACTGGCCATCCAGTTCTCCATGTCTTTGCCGGAACTCCATTGCAAAGAAAGTGGGGTTTTGAGGACTAAGCATCCTATGAGCATGTTGTTTTTGCTGTTAAAATCTATGTGATTGCATTATTTTCTTTAAACATTTGATTGCGTTATTGGTTTTGTTTCAATCCTATTTTGCTTGGCCTTCTTGTAAAACTGGAGCAAGAAATGTTTCCGTTGACATGTTGCGGATGCTCACTGGAAGCCATCTTCAGCGATAGCAACAGATATCTCTGACAAATGCGCCGTGCACCCTTTTAGTCACTGCACTAAAATAAGACCACTGGCGTTGAATACAGGAGCTGCTTCATGTGAAATTTTACTCGAACTTCCGATATACGTTTTTGATAGGGAAGGGTTGTGCTAGTGAGGTCTAAAGGCTTATTACCATGAAAATTGCCGGCAAAGCCTTATTACCTTGCAGCATCATGCCATGGTATTTCAAACAGCCAAGATGGCGGTTTTTGGAAGCATTTGTCTTTTTGGTAGCCTACAATATCTGCACTTAAAAGAAAATGACTACGCAATTGCTATCCATTTTTTCCTTTTAATTTCGAATTTTCTCATCAATTTGAATACATTTTATAGAAAATGGGAAAAAAATATTTTTTTCTGCTCATTTCGTAAAATATTAGGCCTACGACATATAATTAACTCGAACAAAGGGTAACTTAAACTAAATTTATAATGGTAATCTTCGCGAAACGTTAGGTGCATTATACAGTTTTCTTTTAATGCTATAAAAGACTGTATGATCTTCCTTAAATTGAAGCTATACACCTTGTAAACTGGAAACCGGTTAAAGAAAATGCAATTGCAAAAAGGACTTAAAATTAACCAACATAGGAAATTTTTAGAAAACCTTAGGAACCCTTCGCTCGAATATTAAATGTTTGGGTGAAATGAGCACACTGAAATATATTTGTGGGCATTTTTTCTATAAAATGTGTTCAAACTTCTTAGGGAATTGAATATCAATAAATGCATACTAGTTAAATCATCGTCATTTGGCGAGTAAGAATATTGCGGGCAACAAAGCATCGAACCAAACAGTCATAAATTGGCGGACTTACACAAATTAACCTTGCAGCACCGGTAGTAAAACATTGATCATTACAAATCCTCTAGATTAACAGATTGTTACTCTGGAGCTGGCGTCAGTCTTCCAGGCAATGAGACAAGCTCAAAACTGTGCAACTAGTTGCTACGGCCCTCAGGGTGACAAAAATTTATCGTAAGCTTTTGGCGGCAATAAACACCTCATTGACCTTCAAATGGTTACAAAAGTCACTTCGTATCTTTCACTGAAGCTCACTCTTGTTTGGTGGCCCTATTGATTATTGGTATCTTCGGGTTAGCAAAAGAATGCGGTGTGAGCGGAGCAACATTTCCGCTATACGTACCTTCAAAAATGCACCAATGCTCACGGCGCCCTCATTGGTGAGGCGGTTGTAACGTAGATCAAGCATTGTAATAATTGGCACACTGCAAATGGCCGCTAGGATGGGAGGCAGGTCAGCGTCATGCAGACGGTAGGAGGTGACGCGAACGTTGTTTCCGCAAAGTTTTAGGTACACATCATCCGAGACTCCGCCACTATGTAGGAAATAGCATTATGAAGAGGTAAAATTCCATTTTCATTTTGCTGCAAAAAATGAGCATGGGAATATTTTAGGTGATAATCGGCTGAGAACTGTCTTAAATTATTCCCTTTGGAAGTAGACATAGTACGATAAAAGCGGATAAACAAATTCCGTTAAGTGATTTATAGGAAGAAGCAAGTTCTTAACAAGAAGCTTATTTGCTGGACCTTTCGGATAATCATGGACGCTTACAGATTGTTTGACTGAGAATCCGATACGGCAGGCCATTAAAATTATTCTTCCAGTGATCGCATCTTCTTCTAGACGTAGTACACCCATTTAATTACAAAGTTTAGAATGAAGAAAACAACTGACGCATTGTTGGGGAGCTGATATAACCAGTTGAAGTTTAGTAAATATTTAATATTGGAAAGGTCATTTATATACTTATTTTAACTATGAAATGACAAAATGACTACTTCTACTGGACAAAGTTGTATGAAGCTTTTTTAAAAAAATTAAAAATCGGCAGTTCGTAGGAAAAACATGAGTTTGGTTTTAAAAACCCGAAGACGTTTGAAGCAGAGTAGATGCCAGCTCTTTTGGAAAGAATTTCATTCCCTTCTTACATTGTTGGTTTAGGAAAGGGGTGGATACACTATGCTTTTTAGTTGTCTTCTGCACACATAGCCACCGGTGCATTTTATATTGTAACATACTACTCACAAAAATGCAGTAGTTTATGGAGTGATGAAATCGTCCTTGCCTAGCGCACTGGTCACGTAGGCATCGTGGACGGTTTTTTCGAAATTTTATTGATTACGAAATGTAAGATGAATGATACAACGACACAAAAGGATGTATAAGTTACGATGTACAGTTTAAAAAAATTAAAAACACTGCAATCACATTTTCGAGAACAATCGTGTTTTTTGTTTGTTTGAGTACATAGTACTGTCACCTTCATCCAATAAACTTGTCGTTTCGTACATTTTTAAGCGGTCAATGGACTTGGAATGGCAAGGTGGTCAAACCTTCCAAGAAGTAATATGCAGTCAATAACGAGTTCATAAAATCTTAAACAAAAGGCTGAAAAACGGTTTCCATTCGGAAATATTACTTTAGTGGGGTTGAAATAACTACCAGCACAAGACACAATTCCCTGATATTTCAGATACATAAAAAACCCGGGTTTTAAATGCACCTCTTTTGGCCGCATTAATAAACTGCACTCGATAAAAATTATCATTTCAGTGGTTAACAATTTGTTATTGATTTTTGGCGCGTTCATGTAGTCAAAACCTGCAAAAGATATGCCTCCTTGTGCGAGTCATGTTCACTTCAACGATGATATTCGAAGAAAAACTATCTTTCAGCTTTAAACACGGTTCCAACTATGAGATATTTTAACGCCGAAAAATGTCAACTCAACTCAACTCACCCTTTTATTACTACCTTCCATGAAGTATACAACATATTCAATGTCATTGCAAAGTTTTTTAAATACCTCAGTTTACCTTTCCATTGAGTATAAACTTTGAAGAAGACGTGACTTTCTTCAAACTTTTTACAAGAGAAAAATAAGTTTACTTCAGTTTTCTTTAAAGGATAACTGCAAGTGGGAGTGGGGTGTGGTTTTTGCCGGCTACCGGACCGCAGTGCATTGAAAATCCGGCATCCTAGCTTATACATATACAAACTCTATTTAATTAATTTTTCCAAACCGAAAATATATTTCACAATTTGGTTAAGATTTGATGAGATCGGTAACTGACCCTTAATTGTGGAAAAAACCACCATTAAGCCTGAAGGGTTCATTTGCGTACCAAACTCGGTTTTCCTTCCACAAGAACCAAATACATTGCTTTCGCAATGCGATAAAATCAGTGACTGCCTGATCTCCTTCCTCCGCAACGTAAGGAACATGATCATGCTCAAGATCATCATAAGGATCAACAGCAACACCAGCACCCTCCCATAGCCAACGCGCTCAATACAAAACCCCCAGTACTGGTATATGGTTCATCTTAAGGGCCAAAGTCCAACACTACCCCTTAGTACTGCGCGGTGCTAGCAGGAACGTATGCCAAACAGCAAAATATGATTTATTTTAATGCGCAAATTTCGTAAAAACTTACGTTTTCCATAAATTTTATATTCTAACGAAGACTATCTTGCATTTTTTAATAAATTTCGATTACCAATAATGTTTGATCTTATCTGCCGTTCCATTTGCGTTTAGGGTAAACGAAGTCTATGCTTTTCTATAAAGGAAGGTCATACGTTTCACTTGCCACTAAGAAGATACCACATAGTATTCATAAAAATTGATTTAGAGTATGTTGTTTACTTTATAATGATTACTATTAAATGGAAAGACTGCATGTTGTTTGAATGTACGTTGCACGGTCCGCCAAAAATCTTATAATGTTAAACCTTTTCAAACCCAAACATACTCTTTGTTTGAGTTTCAACTTTGCAAACACGAAAATATAGGTTGGGCTTGTTTTCCATAAAATTTTATTTATAGAAAATAACGCATATAACGTAAGTAGTTATTATCAACCGGCAGTCAACAAGGAGTGTGACCGAAAGCCTGCATCCTGTCTTGACTGAACTATCTTCAGTTCACGCTGGAGGAAAACCAATAAGGCAATCTGAGTTCAGTTATCCTTTCTAACAGATAACAAATTACAGAATTTAGTGCCTATGCCTACTTAATGAGCACCTGCCCAAACCCTACACAAATCCGTCTTCAGTAAGAGAGTATCGAAAGACGTATCTACCGAAAAAGGACGAACAGGGAAAATAAAACTGATTAACTTTGTTCAGGGTTCATATTTCTTTTTTATGTAGTCAGTTGACTGACTAGTGTCTAACCAACCCAGGGATTTTTTTATTTTTCATCAGCCAACCGTCTCTGTGCATTACTGCAATCTAGATGAACACTGGTTGGTCTGGATAGACTAAGTGACGATTTGACCGTCGTAGTCCGACGATGTCTACCGTATGCTCCAGAACAGGGCTCAGTTTATTTCAGTTTTTTGGTGAGGTTAATAGGCAACGCTTTTAAAACCCCGTTGTTAACATGCCGGTGCGTCATATACATCTGTGTATGTACTCTTAACAATATACACTATAGAAATGCTATTTTAAAAATATAAGTAGCATTGTTTTTTACAAATAACTCGTGTCTGGAGTTAACGTGATATTACTTCGTCCAAGGGATAGATACAGTAGCGGGTGTGCGTTGATTTGAAGTAAGACGGAGGGATCGGCATGCGTCGATCCTGGCTCCTCATTGCCACATGATACACTCCACCCAGTGCAACTCGCTCCAGACACACAGAAGCCACCAGATGTGGTCGTAATTATTGTAATAATACCAGAGAGGACTGGAGATTGTTGCTAAGACGGAGATCTGATCGCTTTTTTAGTATAACGTTTCAACTTCTCACTCGAATCCACTCTCAGAAGCAAATTCAGCTAAGGAGCAATCCCTCGCCCTTATCTAAGTTTGCTTCTGATGATGGATGCTAGTGAGAAACTGAAACTTCAAAAAATTACTGCTCTTGTTCCAGCAAACATGTCTTCTACACAGTTTAAGTAAAATCAAATAGGCTTCCATGATCCTTGTGATCCCGGCAAAAAATTGTAGACAAATAATGAAACTGAGGTAGATATGGAAGTGCCCAGTGAGTTCGCAGAGACGGCATGAATACCAAACAGTAAGTTTACCTTATCAAGTAGTATAACTGGCTATCATTGCGACCAAAATTTAAAGGGTATATTATAAAGTATGACAAAGAAAATGCAATAATTTCCCTCAGCATTCTTTAGAAATGTATAGGTAAACGTTTCAAGTTTTCAAACGCACATACCGTTTATGCAAATCCAACTCCATTTTCAGCATTTTGAGGGCAAAATGCGTACCCTTAGAATGTACACATTCATCTGTTTGTTTGAATATGTCCACAAGTTGGGCAAGACAAGCATAAGAGTTGGTTGACATGTTAATCCACGTTGTGTAGGAGTCTTCAACTTTTATACAGCATGACTGTAATTAACATGGTACAGATAAAGTAGAGATCGGAACACTGTAGGATTTTTCAAAACCAATTGAATCATAAATACCGGCAAGTACGTTTTAGGAGAAAGATCAAACTTTAAAAATAGGTCTATATATTCAGGTAGGTTAAATGGAGAGACATTTTCCTTCCATACTTTGCAGTAGGCTGGGGGGGTAACTTGACCCATGTGTGATTAAACTCACGGCTCCCGCTGGGTCCTCGTAGCTCAGTTGGCCAGAGCGTTGGCTGTACTAAAGTCTTCCCCTTGCTGGCATGGGTTTAAATCCCACCGAGGCCGCCGTCTTTTTCACAAATGGGTCAAAGGAATTATTTAAATCTACCAAAATCCTCTACTTATTAATTGTGCCTGATAGTCATCTGGTGGATTCTAGATTGATTGCTTAGGAAATCTTGCTTGGGCAGTCAGCTTACTGTATCAGAATTTGTGGATTTCATACGTTGCAGTAGGCTGGGTGGGTAACTTGACCCAAGCGTGATTAAACTCACGGCTCCCGGTGGGGCCTCGTAGCTCAGTTGGTTAGAGCATTGGCTGTATTAAAGCCTTCCCCGTTGGCGTGGATTCGAACCCCACTGAGACCGCCGAGTTTTTCACAAGTGGGTCAAAGAAATACCTGAAAGTGAAAAGCACGAAACGTTTGAATAGCAGCTCAACCTTTTGACACGTTTGCAACTCCAACGTGGCATACTAAAATTGATACTTTTGTTAGAGCCGATGGGGATGCTGTCTGTGACTGTAGTAAACGCTAACTCTTCGTGTTATAAATTTCCTAAATTTTGCCTTTTTCATCCCCAATATTTTCTTTCCGAAAGAGAACTTGGTCAAGGAGTAGAAGAGACATATTATGCACAATTTTGAAACCCTCTTATTAACAAGAATGATGACGTTAGGTGTTATCTTTCTGTAAGACGCAATGCTTGCAGTCGCTTGTCTATGGTAGACTCGTGCATTCCAAAATTGCGTAGCAATCTTTAGTGGTTATGCTCTTTCCGTGTATCAAGTACGTACTGCAAAAACTTAAAAAACAGTGCTTATCTTGAACTACTTGCTGTGGCACCCGTTAAAGACCCTGCTCCAGTGTTACGGGCGAAAATTATGTGAGCTTGAATACTCTATCGCGAACGGATTGTCGGTACTAGACACTGGGATGTGGTAAAGTTCCTGGACATTGGTATCCAAAATCTGACGGTATGCAGTCCTCATCAGCATAGCTTGAATATCTTCTCCCTGTCGGACGTCCGAATCCACGACTAGGTTCCCTTTTAAGTACAGCTCCAGTGATTTAACCCACACTTAACCCTGAACGGCAGCGATCCAGGCTTGCCCCGGCTTCCTTGTGGATAGGCTATTGAGTCAATGCGCTAGACGAGACAACCTTGAACAAACAATCTGTGCGGCTGAAAGCTAAAAAACGTGAAAAAAAGACTTTTAAGTCGCAGCTGCAAGTGTTATTTGAAAGCCTTCGTCACCGCGATCTACTGATTTTTGATGCGGACTAGAATGACCGGACTCAACGTTGTAACCAAAAACAGTCATCTTTTTGGCCGTTTTTGGCTTGGTTCTCAATGGGAGAATGGTGAGAAACTGCTGAACTTTGCTAGCCAGAACCGACTGCTTGTCACTAAAACGTGCATCCAGTCCCGCAACAAATGCCGGCTGACCTGATATTCAAACGACAGTCATACGGTCATTCAGATTGACTACATCCTCGTCAGTTCACGGTTCCGCAGCTGGGTTCATGATAGTAGATTTTTGTGTGGTGCTGAGACTGCTAACACCCATGCGTATGACCACTTTCTCGTTCGTATACGCTTTAAATTGCACCTTTCATCCACACCCAACATTTCACGTGCTTGACGCCTCATTGTCACCAATATCCGGCAACATGGCACTGCCGAGGTACTGAACCGAGAAATCCAGTCCTGTTTTATTACCCCAGAAGACGGAGAATACAGTATTGTGTGATCATCCGTTTATGGAGCAGCTGATAAAATCCTTGAATAAACTCAGCGCCGCCGCAATGACTTGATCAACAGAAGCACTCTACAGTTGTCTGCCAAAATGGCTCGAGCCAGGTCCCGCAACGATGATTTCTTCCACCAACTCCGAACGATGACGGTAAAATCGACTAGGGAAGACTGGAATAAATACTGGGCTGAAATACCGAACTTCATAGAGTAGGCCTTAAACGTCAGTGACACTCGAAATCTCTACTAAATTATCTGCCAAGTTTGTGGTTAGCTCACTTCACTGAGCGACTCTGTTGGTGATGTGAATTGCAGCTCGGCCAAGGTCAAGCGTTGGCGTGAGCACTTTGAACATTTTCGCAACTTCAATACTGAGTTCAGTGCCCCTTTACCACGTGCACTGAAGTCTCCTCCCTCTTCTTCCTATGCAGTGTCATACGATCTTCCTTCTGAATGAAAATCCGTTGATGCCATGCAAAGGTTACACAACAAGAAAACACCTGGAGAGGAAGGTATATCTACTGAAATGTAAAAGTCTTGTGTCGACACACTGGCACCCTGGCTCCATGAAGTGATTGCACAAACGTGGAGAGACGATGTCATTCTTAGGACTGGGGCTCAGGCATTGTTGTACCTGTTCAAAAGAAGAAAGTTAAGACGAGATGCGATAACTACCTTGGCAAGTCTTATCAACGTTGCTGATGAGATCTTTGTTATTGTTCTTCTCTGGCAATTCAAGGCTGTGCACAACTCTAGGACGAGGCCCAATCAAGCCAGATACAATGCTGGGTGTGGATCTGCGGACCAGATATTGACACTAGGGCACATTTTTGAATTCCGCTATAGATCTCAGCAACCGACGGCCATATGCTATTTTGACTGTGCTTTCACGTACAATTACACCCACAGTTAATTCTTATGAAAACTAATGGCACTTTATGGTCTGCCACCGAAAGTCATCGCCATGATAATGGCCTATTTTCAGCTCAACAACTCTGCGATTTTTGGTCCATAAAAATCTTCCAAGACCATTCAGTATTCGGTCTGGAGTTCGACAAGTTTGTATGCCATTGCCAATTCTGTTCAACTACGCTATCAACAGCTTTCTTGAGTAGGCTCTGCATGAAGAGGACGGTGTGGAGCTTTTGCCCGAACGCCGGCTGACTTATCTTGAATTCGCAGCTGATATCGCTTTACTAGCTTCCAGCTTTGGTGATCTGCAGTCTATGGTTTCGCTTATCCGTCGGCTAATCAATAAAAGCATGGAAGACCAAAGAGTTTTCAAGCTGAATTTCTGCCCAAGAGAAGTCTTTTCTCGAGATCGATGGCTGGCAACTTGAAGAAGTGGAAAGTTTCAAATACCTCGGGGCGAGGTTGCTGCCGAATGCACAAAGTGAGGATGATATTTTTTTCCCAATTTATGCCAGTCGTCTGGTTTTTTCAAGCCTTAGAAAATGCCTGCGGATCCTACGCTGCATCTCTATCGTGCATCCGTCGGGTTTTTTCTTTTCTAGGGCTGTGAACGTTGGGCTATGCGCGTGCAAGACGAGCGAAAACTGGAGGTATTCGACCACCACTGCTTGAGGGAATTACAGCAACTTCATCTCAAGTGATATACTCCTCACTCGCTACGATAACATCAAAAATATATCCCAAGCTATCCAAGAAATAAAATTGATAAATGCTGGGCACTTTTTCGTTACAACATCACAAGCTCTGCACTTATGCCCTTTATGAGGCACTCCAATTCAATTGGAGGCGTCCAAGAGGATGGCAACTGAAAATCTGGCTCGACACAGTGCGTCGGGACATGGAAGTTCAGAGAGAGAATGGATTGAGCTCTCCAGGTTTGCTGTGGCAGATCGGCACAAAACTTGACACAATTTAAGCCGGCTAAAGCAGGCATGACCTTTGCTTGATTATGTAAAATACAAGGTCATCAAGGCCCCCTATAGCAGATCCTATCCCAACTCTGCAATTACAGAATTTGCAAGTTATTTTCTTTATGAATAGGCACCCTTTTTACTTTTCAGGGCAATACGTATGGCACGCTAAAAACCGATGAATTTGTGTAAAACAGGCTATGGGGCACATGGTTAATGATTAGTAAATTATCTTTCTAAAATTTTTTTAGATTGACACGTTTGATTTTTAACTGAGCTAAATACTTAGTGAATTCCGATACTTTTGAAATCAAATGGCTAAACTCGAGGAAGAGATCGTTTATCAGGCCGGTCTTCCTATATACGATAGACAAAGGTGCTCCACCATCTTGCCAGAATACTTTTATCAAAATATATGGATAAAAATATCTACTTCTTTTGGGAAGTATTGTTGATCGTGTGTGATTCAAGGAATTATGGTAATGTGAACTCAAATAATTTGACAGCAGCATTCTTGAAATTTAAGTTGTTAAACCAATATTGCCTACTTGTAAACTGGTAGATTGCAAGCTGCGGCCAAGCGTATTGGATCACCAACCGACGCGAGCATTACTAACCGAGCGAACGTTTAGAAAGAAGGGCATTAAGCTGAGAAAACATTATACTTTTCGTGTCGATATTGAATAAATATGCGAATTAATCGCCTTTTTAGCTTAAAAATACCAGAATCACCACCAGCAATCATAAAGGCAACAAGAGCTTACATGATGCAAAATTCTTCTAATGGAAAATGCAGAACTTATAAAACGTTTTTTCTCAATATGGCCTACATTTGACTGCTTTAATACTTTAAACACGCGATATTGTCATATAAATATAATTTATCTGCTCATATGCAAAAACAAATTATTTTTTAACGATTAAATATTCCCCCGTTGCAAAATGTGTATCAAAATTTTTTTCACGTGCACGCTTTTAAACCCTTTGGTATGATATTATTCAGATGTTTTTGTAACCGTAAAAAATTACCGAGATAAAAGATGTGGGCTATTATTAGAAATCTAGAATGTCAAAATTTTGCCATTTTGTAAACCTTTAACCTTTACAGTTCTCTTAAAAGTGCTCTTAGGTCAACCAATAAGTGTAGAGTGTATTTAAAATCACAAGGATTATATTCTTAGTGCATAGGGAAAACACATAAATCTTAAACGTCTGTTTAAAACACTATATATATAACAACAGCTCTCGTTTAAGTAACATAATCAGTTTGTATTTTATTTAACCGAACGCTTTCGATAGGAACATGGAGTTAAACACTTCAGGGTAAAACTCATCGGTTACGTCCGCACAAATCTTTAAATTATTACGAAGAGGCATCGATTTTAAATACCGCGAATGCATTCCTGACCTTGAAACTTATAACTTTGCGCGATCGGTTTCTATCCTTGTTCATTTAAACAATTTCTACAAAGAAAAGTTGATCTTCAAAAATCTACAAAATTTGCGAAAGATAATAGTCTTCCTATTAAATAAAGTTTAAATTTGTTATTTGAGTTCATGCGTTATTGTCATGTTTAGCAGTGTGCACATTCAAACATACGGGAACATATTGTTTTCCCATTCGATTTTAGAGGATAGGTTAGAGGTAAAATTTGAATCTTTGATATCTGTGATGATCACTGAAGATTTATGTTTAAACTTTTCTTCTTAGAGCGTGTAATATTAAATTTTGTCCAAAAATGTAAAAATTTCTGCAATTGTTTCACAATCAATTTCCTCTTTTAAAATAATTGGGTGGGTTGTAGTTAAGTTACGTTGTTGCTCTGGACAACTTAGGCTTAAAGTTTTAATAAAGTTTTATGTTATTTTTACTTTTAACTTTTTGTACACCTATGGTCGAATATGTCATTGTCAGGCTAAATTTTCTTTCAGCATTCAGTACAGTAAATTCTATTCAAAATACTAAAAAGTCAAATCTTTTTAAAAATGAACTTTAATTTTCTTACCTTAAATTTATTTTTCCTGTTTTGAAGCCGTAATTTGACGAAATTTCGAGAATTAAATCTTTAGTTTTTCGTGTAACAGCAAAAAAACGTCGTCTTCACCTCTTTCTGGTAAATGGATTTTTCACATGCGATTTCTTAGCTTTCTCTTATTTTAATTTTCCTATTCAGCTGTACTATCAGCAATGTTCATAACTTTTCCTGATGGAAAGAATAGTTAACCGAAAATTGCCGAATAACCGTAGATTGGAACTGACTTCTTTATACATGTGATGACGATTCCTGTACTTTACAAATAGGTGCATGTTTTTTCATAGAAGTTTATCATGAAAAGCAAGTTTCAGCTAGTTGTTAGCATAAACCAGGACTACGCACTGGCATTTACATGCTGCAGTCCTGATGCAATTCTGCTTTAGGGTTTTTTGGCAGTTTTGGTCAACTTGTCGTTCAGAAGACTTATAATTTTTGGGCGGTTACTAATGCTGCGTTATCTTACTATACGGCCGCAAACTTCATGGACAAGTCCGGCATGCGCTCTGTGATCAGTATTTAGACTCAGCAGTTGTCGTTCATTAGAAGTAGCCTTGCCATTTTCCGAAGTCCGTCACTACCAGAATCCTCTGTAGAATTTATTTACCAATAGAAAACTAATTTTCGTGTTAACCTTTGCCACGTCAGTTCCCCAAACTCAAGCAAAGGTTCGAGAAACGATTTTTTGAATAATTTTCAGTCGAAATTTCAAACTTTTTAACGGCGCCGCCTGAGACATCGAACACTTACCCGCAGTTTCTGGCCAAGATCCGCTATGTATTTCGAAATCCCAATGAATATTAGGTCTTCAATCATTGACTTTTCTGGAGGTGCCAATTTTCTTGCATTCAACCTTTATATGGTCTTAAGCTTGCAGAAATTTCGTTTCGAGGATGCATAGATTGGCGGCTTAATCCGCAGTTTCATAAAACTGCACTTTCGTTTTCTAATAACCATCAACGTCTCTAAACATTCCAGGCTATAAATAACAAAATGTGCACAACTTTTAGTGCAAGTTTTTTCTCCTAGTATTGACCTATCGTCAGCACAGGTTAATCTTTGATAAGGATGACTTGTTTTGATGGTTTGGGTGATAAAGGAAAAATTCGGTTTCCTGGCGTTCCTTTTCTGGCTAATTTTAACTAGACCTCAGCTATTTTATTAGACCTGGAAATGTTAATAACAGCATTAAGCCCATTGTTTTGTTAAGGAAGACAAGTGAGTTCCCACACCATTGTAATCTGCCCAATTTGTTGGTCGAATAATTGGTATGCACTCTTTGGTGAACGCCCACCGATCACTAACGGAATTAACTCGTTTCGTTCTGTCTTGAGGCACACTCTCTAGTCCCTCCAGCAGCCACACAGCGGCTTGTATTAGAATAGGCCCAGGAGTATTTTCAGCAAAGACAAATAAGACTGGAATGTCTATTTCTGGTATATAAGCCGTTGTCAGGGAGTCATGCCCAACCCCAGTTGGTGCATCACCCGAGGATTGAACCCACGGCCCGTTGATCAGCAGTCCAGCGCTCTAACCAGCAACGCTCTTTGGCGGCAATATTCCTCTACCTATTCTACTGCTAGAAGCTGTACGGCTCCTGAAGAGCCTCGAGAGTGGGCCTCAAGGCAGAATGGAATGAGTGAGCTCCGTTAGCGCTTCGTGAGCGTTCCCCAACGAATTCCAGTCAATATTCCCGATTTAAACTGGCGAGATGACGATCTTGTGGCTGAAAAGTTAGAGTGTTGAACTTCTTTTGTGGGTGCGATCCTCAGGTGGTGCAACGCCTTGAGTTAAAAATGACTCTCTGACGATGGCTTATAAGCCAGAAATGGCCATTTAATTCTCCCTTGTATTTGATACCATTATTCTTTTGCCTATGCTTGATATTTCCATCATACATTCAAACCTGGAGATTTGATGATTGATCAAACTTTGTGGGCAAATTTGGTATTTTATAGTTATCCCTTTTGAGGCTTTATTCTACTTCTAATGGAAAAATAAATCCGTGGGTCGCCAAGGTTAAGCAACACCGGTTTCTCTATTCTTATTTGTTTCTATTAAAGCAAAAATACGTCTGAAGTGTATTCAGGAAAATCTCCAAAGAAATATATATTAAGTGGAGGACCCTTTATGAAAGGACGTGACACCCACATTCTGGTTTGCTGGTTGCAATAAAAAAAATCACAATCTCAGAAATGACGTTCTTATAAGATAATTGCGTCTCTCTGTACTGGAGATCTTTAAAAAGATGTCTACTAGGCAAATTGTGGTTGCATTCTCTAAACATTAGCATGCGTCTCGACGAATTCTAGGTGATGTTCGTGGAGCTTCTTATCATGATTGTGTTAATTTAAGAAACTACGTAACATTATTACTTTTAAATACCGGCTGATAGTGCTTAAAGTGCTCAGAACGGATGCGATTTTTTGTAGTTTGGCTAATATGCGCATTTTTGAGTTGGAAAATATTTCACTATGAATTTAACCGTGAAATTTGGTTATTGATGTCAGGATTCCGCATCGACGAATACAGTTATAACTCCTCTATAGCGATTACCCAGGGTGCATTTTCTTTCTGTATTATATGAGCTATTTGGTTTATCAGCCATTTGGGGAAAATCTAACTCTAAACAACAATGCCTGTCTCTTGAACATTTAACTGTCTCAGTCTGGAATTCGTAGTGTTAAGCTGATTCTTCTTTGATAGAGGCTGGTACACTAGTCAAAATTCATATTTTGACACTATCTGCAAACATTTTGCAGTGGTTAAAATATGCTTGCCCAATATATATATGTGTGTGTGTGTGTGTGTGTGTGTGTGTGTGTGTGTGTGTGTGTGCGCCCACTCCCACATCAGGCAACTGACTGGCTCGGACAGTGGTCTGATTGTGGGGGTGGGGGAGAGAGTGAGGTCGACAGCTCAGCGCATATTCCTCACTATAAACAATCTGACGCGCTTGAAACTATCACGGTGCGCTAAAAGCCGTGGCTTGGAAGGTTGCCAACTGACGGGATAACTCGGACCGCGTGGTCAGCCCAATGTGTGTTTTGTGTGGAGTGGCTGACTGGCGGACTGAGAGTCAGGCTGCAATGGCTCCTTCTTAATGTGGTCTTTATGGCACCCCCACTCCTGTGGGATCCGAGCCAGGTGTGGTGGCACGCCCAGGGGCGGCTCCGGCCGCGCCAGCCACCTGCGCCCTCTCCCATCTCCGGTCTTCTTGACTCTGTCTTGACACCGGGCTCAGGTGGGGAGGAGAAGAGAGTGTGGTAGCTGCAGCGCAAGGCTACTATCACTTAAAACTAATTCACGCGCAAGTCACCGTCCCTGCACCACCTGGTGTGGAGCATACGGTGGACCTCGTCGAAATCGACGGTCGAACTGCCATAGTGTGTGTGTGTGTGTGTGTGGTCAGGCTGCGATGGCTCCATCTCAGGCTGCGATGGCTCCTTCTTAACGTGACCTCTGGCTATCTCACACATGTGAGATGTAAGCCGTTCAACCCCCTGTTGTGTGAAATCCTGGTGCTTGTGTTTGGGGGGCCAGGTCGTGTACGTAGTACACGTAGGCGAGGTCACTAGCAGCTGCGCCCGCTTCCGCATCAGACAACTGACCGGCTCGGACAGTGGTCTGATTGTGGGGTGGGGAGAGAGTGAGGTCGACAGCTCAGCGCATTTTCCTCACTATAAACAATCTGACGCGCTTGAAACTATCACGGTGCGCTAAAAGCCGTGGCTTGGAAGGTTGCCAACTGACGGGATAACTCGGACCGCGTGGTCAGCCCAATGTGTGTTTTGTGTGGAGTGGCTGACTGGCGGACTGAGAGTCAGGTTGCAATGGCTCCTTCTTAATGTAGCCTTTATGGCACTCCCACTCCGTGGGATCCGAGCCAGGTGTGGTGGCACGCCCAGGGGCGGCTCCGGCCGCGCCAGCCACCTGCGCCCTCTCCCATCTCCGGTCTTCTTGACTCTGTCTTGACACCGGGCTCAGGTGGGGGAGGAGGAGAGAGTGCGGTAGCTGCAGCGCAAGGCTACTATCACTTAAAACTAATTCACGCGCAAGTCACCGTCCCTGCACCACCTGGTGTGGAGCATACGGTGGACCTCGTCGAAATCGACGGTCGAACTGCCGTGTGTGTGTGGGGTGTAGGGGTACTAGTTAGGGGCAGCACTACACAGATAGCATTTGGTCGCTCCATTTGTCTCGTACAGGTGGTGAATGCTCCTGTGGCCGTCTCTAACTGGTACCCAGCTCTCACCTGTGGCTCCTCGAAGCTGGTTCTTCCCAGCGGCCACACCCCGGGCAACCGCCACGACCGGCGGGCTAAACCAGGTGAGGGTCTCCGGTGTTGTGTGTGTCTTCACACCCGGTACGTCTGCTCCTTTCTCCCTGTTCTTGTCCTCTCCCGTCCTCCCTGCCCTTCCTCCTCTCCTCTTCCCACCCACTCCCTCTCCCTCCTCTATCCTCCTCTCCTTACTCTTGCTTCTACCCATCCTCTTCTCCCTCTATCCTCACTCTTCCCTCCTTCCCCACGGTCGAAAAGTCCTACGGCGAGGGCGACATGCAATCACGTAGGCGGCCCAGGCGAATCGGTCGTTCTCTCACTAACCCAAATCGTGACCCATAGTGGAGTTCGGTAGCCGCCTGGGTGACTAAGCAGCCCTATTTAGGGATAGCACTGCTTACCCCCTCGCGGGGGAGGGGGCTAGAAAAGGTGCCCTAAACAAATGCTGGGTCTCACGACAGCTGCAGCAGACCGTGGCTAGCAGACTGCAATTAAATGCGGTCGAAAAACTCTAAACAATATCAGCAAAAACTCCTCTCCCAATCCCTCATCCGTACCCTTCGGGGTACCCTCCGGGCTGCTCGGGTGAGTCCGCTCACACTAGCAGCCTGGAATGTTCGTTCCCTTTTAGACAATCGGAGGAGCAACCGGCCGGAACGGAGGACGGCGCTAGTCGCTCGGGAACTGGCGCGCTACAAGGTTGACATTGCTGCTCTCAGCGAGACCCGATTCTCTGAACAGGGTCAGCTGGAGGAGGTGGGTGCCGGCTACACCTTCTTCTGGAGCGGCCGACCAAAGGCAGAGCGACGCGACGCTGGTGTCGCCTTTGCCATTCGGAACGGCATCGTGGGACGTCTGCCCTGTCTGCCGCAGGGTATCAATGATCGTCTTATGAGCCTCCGCCTGCCTCTTTGGGGAGACAAATTCGCCACCATCATCAGTGCCTACGCTCCCCCAATGACGAGCTCTGATGCGGCGAAGGACAAATTCTACGACGATCTACACTCCCTCTTGGCGACTGTGCCGAAGGCGGATAAGTTAATTGTCCTTGGTGACTTTAACGCCCGCGTCGGCACAGACCGTGCCTCGTGGAGAGGAGTGCTGGGTCCCCATGGTCTCGCTGGCTTCAATGACAACGGTCTTCTTCTCCTACGAACCTGCGCTGAACACCGCCTTATTCTGACCAACACCTTCTTCCGCCTCCCAAAGCGGCAAAAAGCGACCTGGGTACATCCTCGATCGAGACACTGGCACCTCTTGGACTATGTTCTCGTCCGGAGGCGAGATAAACAGGACGTGTTGGTGACAAAGGCGATCCCCGATGCCGATGGATGGACGGATCACCGCCTCGTCATCTCCAAGATGAGGCTCCGTCTGCAACCCCGCAGGAGACCCCAAGGTAAGCGACCACAAGGTAAGTTGAATACTGTTTTGTTGAATGTGCCTGCTCACCATCTACATTTCAGCAACGAACTGGCCAACCGTCTAGCCAACCTTCCAGTCGCCGACGCGGACATCTCCGTGGAGAACCGCTGGTGTCAGCTGAGAGACACCATCCAATCCACTGCCCTGGATGTCCTCGGCCGCGCACGTCGTCAGCACCAAGACTGGTTCGATGACAACGACGCAGCTATCAACGCTCTGCTCGTCGAAAAGAACCAGTTACATAAAGCCTACATCGCTCGCCCTACCGCTGCAAACAAGACAGCCTTCTACCAAAGTCGCCGCCTTGTACAGCAACGGCTGCGGGAGATGCAGGATGCCTGGATGACGCGCAAAGCCGAGGAAATCCAAGGGTACGCGGACCGAAACGAATGGAAGAACTTCTTCGCCGCCACCAAGGCTGTCTACGGACCTCCAGTCAAAGGAGCCGCCCCTCTTCTCAGTGCCGACGGCAGGACGCTGCTCACTGAGAAGACGCAAATCCTGACGCGATGGGCAGAGCACTTTCAAAGCGTTCTCAACCAGCCCTCCACCATCTCCGACGCCGCCATCGATCGCCTGCCTGAAGTGGAAATCAACGCCAACCTTGATCTCCCGCCCTCTCTCCAAGAAACCATCAGAGCAGTGCAGCAACTCTCCAGCGGGAAAGCACCTGGCTCGGACAAGATCCCTGCTGAGATTTACAAGCATGGTGGACCCCAGCTGATGAATCGACTCACAGTGCTCTTCCAGGAGATGTGGCACCAAGGACAAGTCCCTCAGGATTTCAAAGACGCCACCATTGTCCACCTATACAAGAAGAAAGGAAACCGCCAACTTTGCGACAACCACCGAGGAATTTCGCTACTGAACATCGCTGGAAAAATCTTCGCCCGCATTCTCCTCAACCGCTTGAACGCTCACCTGGAGCAAGGACTGCTCCCGGAAAGTCAATGCGGCTTCCGACGACACAGAGGAACAATCGACATGATCTTCGCTGCTCGCCAGCTGCAAGAGAAGTGCCAAGAGATGCGGACTCACCTCTACACTACCTTTGTGGACCTGACGAAAGCCTTTGACACGGTGAATCGCGACGGGCTGTGGAAAATCATGCAGAAATTCGGCTGTCCTGAACGGTTCACGCATATGGTACGTCAGCTTCACGACGGGATGATGGCGCGCGTTACTGACAACGGGACAGTATCTGAAGCATTCGCAGTGACCAACGGAGTGAAGCAGGGCTGCGTATTGGCTCCCACCCTGTTCAGCCTCATGTTCTCTGCCATGTTAATGGATGCCTACCGTGACGAACGCCCCGGGATCCGCATCGCCTACCGGATGGACGGCCGACTCCTCAACCAACGACGAATGCACTTCCGCTCGCGTGTCTCCACAGCGACTATCCATGAACTTCTATTCGCTGATGACTGCGCACTCAATACAACGACAGAAGAGGAAATGCAAAGGAGCATGGACCTCTTCGCTGCCGCCTGTGACAACTTCGGACTTCGCATCAACACTGAGAAAACGGTTGTGATGCATCAACCGTCGCCAAACACTCTATACACCGCAGCTCACATCAATGTCAATGGCGCCCAACTTAAATCTGTAGATACCTTCACGTATCTAGGCAGCAATCTCTCACGCAGCACCAAAGTCGACGATGAGATCGCCCATCGGATCGCTAAAGCCAGCCAAGCCTTTGGACGCATGCAAAATGTGGTCTGGAATCGACATGGTCTCCACCTCAGAACCAAACTCAAGATGTACAAAGCTGTCATATTGCCAACGCTGCTGTATGGAGCGGAGACGTGGACAATCTACCAAAAGCAGGCACGAAAGCTCAACCACTTCCACCTCAGCTGTCTCCGCAGAATACTAAAGCTGAGTTGGCAAGACAGGATACCGGACACGGAAGTGCTGGAACGAACAGGCATTCTCAGCATTTTCGCTCAGTTGAAACAACTGCAACTGCGCTGGAGCGGTCACCTTGTGCGGATGGATGACGAAAGGCTACCCAAACGACTCTTCTATGGAGATCTCGCCATGGGTTCTCGTCGACAAGGGGGTCAAGTACGACGCTACAAAGACACTCCCTGAAGCAATTGCAGATCAATCCGGAGTCCTGGGAGGACCTTGCCCGAAATCGATCGGCTTTGGAGGAGAACAGTGAAGACAGGGCAGCAATCTACGAAGCCAACAGGATCGCCGCTGCCAAGACCAAAAGAGCGGCACGAAAGTCACCAGCGCCCCGGATCAACATCGCCAATGCCCAGGCCCTTCCAACATGCCCGCGCTGTCACCGCACCTTCCGCGCGCGAATCGGCCTAGTCGGACATCTTCGGAAGCAATGCATCAACAATCCGACAATTCAAAATTCTACGTCTACTTCTGTCAACCCTCCTTCGGACTCCTCCACCCTCACCCCGTGGCATCAATTCCACTAGTCCCACCATCATCGAGACCGCATCCCAATGCTCAGCACGTGTTACCCCCACAACCACCAGTCACTACCACTACCACCATCAGCGATGGGGACTCCCCTCCTAAACTGTCCTCATTGCAACCGCACATTTCACCTCTACGCATTGGCCTGGTCGGTCACTTGCGAATCCATCGTACAGAGACTGGTGAACCAGTGCCTGGAGCTCCAACACACAGCAGAGATCGCCGCCTCCACTGCCCTCACTGTCCTCGTGCATTCACTCATCGCATGGGCCTTTTCGGTCACATGCGCATTCACAAAAACCTGCGGTAAACCACCGGAGGCTAAGCTACATCTGAACACACTATCTTCACCAATACATCGACCACACCTTCACAATCACCTTGTACCTGAGGTATATCACGGTTTCCTAGAAACCGTGGCTGGAAGCTGCCAATCTGACGCTTACACCAGACCACGACGTCGGCTCAGTGTATGTGTTGTGTGTGTCGAGTGGCTGACCAGTGGACTGGGGAGTCAGACGGCGATGGCTCCTCCATATCCCCTGAGTTAGTGAATCCTGGCGTGTGCGTTATGGGGGCCAGGTCGTGCTGTGGCGCGCGAAGACGGGTACGCCGATCCGTCAGCCATCGCGCCCACTCCCACATCAGGCAACTGACCGGCTCGGACAGTAGTCTGACTGTTGGGGGTGGGGAGAGAGTGAGGTCGACAGCTCAGCGCATATTCCCTCACTATAAACAATCTGACGCGCTTGAAACTATCACGGTGCGCTAAAAGCCGTGGCTTGGAAGGTTGCCAACTGACGGGATAACTCGGACCGCGTGGTCAGCCCAATGTGTGTTTTGTGTGGAGTGGCTGACTGGCGGACTGAGAGTCAGGCTGCAATGGCTCCTTCTTAATGTGGCCTTTATGGCACTCCCACACCGTGGGATCCGAGCCAGGTGTGGTGGCACGCCCAGGGCGGCTCCGGCCGCGCCAGCCACCTGCGCCCTTCTCCCATCTCCGGTCTTCTTTGACTCTGCTTCCTGGATCACCGGGCTCAGGTGGGAGGAGGAGAGAGTGCGGTAGCTGCAGCGCAAGCGCATCGCCATCACTAACCACACGCGCAAGCCACCGTCGCACCCACCCGGTGCGGGAGCATACGGTGGACCCCGTCGAAATCGACGGTCGAACTGTCGTGTGTGTAGTGCGTTGTGCCCCTCAAACGGGCCACGTGGTAGATGCGTTGGACCAACATCGGGGCCATTATCAGGCGACGGGCATGCGTTACACTCCGGGTTGCGCTCACAACAAATGCCGAACATGGAGGTGTGTTGGCACGCCTAGGGCCGCGCCCTCCACCTGCGCCCTTTCCCATCTCTGGTCTTCTTGACTCTGTCTGGAAACCGGGCTCAGCTGGGGGAGGAAAAGTGAGTGCGGTAGATGCAGCGCAAGTCTACTATCACTTTAAACTAAATCACGCGCAAGTCACCGTCCCTGCTCAACTTTCCCATGAGCATACGGTGGACATCGTTGGATTACGACGGTCGAACTGTCGTGTGTGTGTGTGTGTGTGTGTGTGTGTGTGTGTGTGTGTGTGTGTGTGTAAGACAAGCATATGACTACTGGCAGGATCAACCAGGTAGTTCAAACACCGACACACACGCAGTAGGCCTGTACGCATACGCACCCCACTATCAGCGCGAACACGTGCATACCCACTGGTGGTGGGACCGGCAACGGCAACAGCCACTCACACACACACACGAAAGGGCTGCTACCACCAGTTTACCGCCCTGCATCCTTCCAGGACTGCGTGAGCAGCAGGAGAATTTACACGCACACAGTGACCGGACAGAACCGGCCTATTAGTAGGCACAGACTGTAGCAACTGCTAGCGCTACACTGCCCTTCCAAGTTTATAAACAGGCACAGTTGGGTAGGCCTCACCACGCACACGAAACACGGGCACGGCCCGCCCAACATACACAGGACGGTCAATCTCGTCAGATAAGCACGGAGCGACCAGCTGAATAGCCCTAGCGATGAAACAGACGAGGGCATGGGACACGACAACGACCGCATGATCATTACCGCCACCACGCCACCCGCAACTTAGCAAGGCGCCATCGCCTAGTACTCACTCCTCTAGATCAGAAAGAGAAGACACATTTCATCAGGCAACCATGTGCACAACATGTATACCCAGCGGGAGCGCTAACGCATCCACCGACAGGGAACCAGGCCCCTGAAAAAGTGCCAGCGCAGACCAGGCAGCAAGGATCATAGTTTTCTAAAGCTTGGCATAGCATATGCACACTATCCTAAAGGCCCAGAAGGGTCCCACGGATACAGCCCTGCAATTAGCCCAGGCCACTATACCCTTCAAAGGCGGGGTAACCATTCAGTTAACGTGGCCCCCTATACGGGCCACGTGGTAGATGTGTCGGACCAACACGGGGGCCATATAAGGGCACGGCATGCGTTATTCGGGTTGCGCTCTGCTGCCAAATGCCGAACATGGAAGGTGTGGTGGCACGCCTAGGGCGGCTTGGACTTAGGGGACCCGGCCGCGCCAGCCACCTGCGTCCTCTCCTGCCTCCGGTCTTCTTGACTTTGTCTTGACACCGGGCTCAGGTGGGGGAGGAGGAGAGAGTGCGGTAGATACAGCGCAAGTCTACTATCACTTTAAACTAAATCACGCGCAAGTCACCGTCCCTGCTCCACTTTCCCATGGAGCATACGGTGGACATCGTCGGACTACGACGGTCGAACTGTCGTAAGACAACTGAGTGGCTCGGATGGTGGTCAGATTGTGGTGTGGGGTAAAGAGTGAGGTCGACATCTCAGCGCATTTTCCTCACTATAAACCATCTGATGGGCTTGAAACTATCACGGTGCGCTAAATGAGTGGCTTGGAAGGTTGCAAACTGACGGGAACACTCGCACCGCGTGTTCAGCCCAATGTATGTTTTGTGTGTAGTGGCTGACTGGCGAACTGAGAGTCAGGCTGCAATGACTCCTTCTTAATGTGGCCTTTATGGCACTTCTACTCCGTGAGATTAGAGCCATGTGTGGTGGCACGCCCAGGGGCGGTTCCGGCCGCGCCAGCCACCTGCGTCCTCTCCTGCCTCCGGTCTTCTTGACTTTGTCTTGACACCGGGCTCAGGTGAGGGAGGAGGAGAGAGTGCGGTAGCTACAGCGCAAGGCTACTATCACTTAAAAGTAATTTACGCGCAAGTCACCGTCCCTGCACTATCTGGTGTGGAGCATACGGTGGACATCATCGGACTACGACGGTCGAACTGTCGTTCATGTGTGTGAGATAGAGAGAGTGATTGAGAGAGAAAGAGATGCGCTTGAAGTTTAAGGTATTATTCTCAAATTCTCAGTAAAATTCCTCCATTCACCGAGTTTAACACCTGTTACGCAAAAACTAAAAAATGAAAGATCTCAATTGATATATAATGACCAAAAACCACAAATGTCGAATTCATTAACAATCGCCAGTTTATGACACACAAAAATTTATGCCAGATTTTACTTCCTTCAACTTATTGCTAGTTTAGTGTGCAGGTTACCCGATTGTTCGATTTCAGGTAACGAAGAGGGGTCAATATGAGCAAAATAGTCCAACCGATTTAAAACTATGATGAAATTTCCAAGTGAGATCAGAAAAAATAGCAGCTCCGTTGTTAAAGTCCGGCTCTGTTGTTTCGGCTATCGGATAATCTTCTCTGGTTTTCATTTAGGTTGGTCTTGCGGTTGGCGACATCGATAATGTCCGAAAAGAGGCTACCATTCGCCTAATCGCACAGATTGTCAACTGGTACAATTCGATCGAAAGAGCCGTTCCAAGACGGCTCTACACCTATCTCGTAGTACACACATGGAAAAGCAATTCTAAATTCAAGAATATGGCTCAAGTAAGCATAATGATTTTTTGACAGACAACAGCGACCTTAACGAAATATCTTTTTTCCGCTTTCATACAAATGATTTGGCGAAATAAATTATTAGCAAGGATCGATCATGTAAGCCCACTAAAAATGGGGCACAAAGACTTCTGTAAAACTGGAAAAAAATAATATTAGTTGTATTTGTCTTATCTTTGTCGGCCTACTGGCGGGACTTGAGGATGATCTCCAAGACAGAACGTGACGTGTGAGTCCCGAAACCGATCGGCGAAGCGTTTATCCACCACAAGTAGTTTTATATGTGTGGAAAAGGAGCGAGGAAGCTAACTGAGTCTGTTGAAGGCCGTGCGAATATTCGCATTCTTAGCAAGCAGTCGATTCTGTCCTATCTTATGAAATCTCATAGAATTCACAAGAAGCGGCCTGTTACACAAAATCGGCCCAGGGTGCGTCCCTCAAAGGAACAAACGTTCATAAAAAGAAGGCATATTGCGGTTTACCAATTAATATTACATTGCTTAGAAATACTTAATGTTGTAGAAACACGGAAAATTTAGAAACCGTGAAAAAATATGTAACTAAGTTAACTTAAGTTTTGAATGTACAGGAAGCCCGTTCGTGACAACAAACGATTAAATAAAGCAGCAAAAGTAGAATTACACTTGGTACTATTTCTTTAGTACGTTTTTTTACCGAATTAGTTGTTCAGATTAGGTTTAATGTAAAATATGACCGTTAAAACACAGCCCGATTGTCGACTAAATGTTCGAACAAAGTTTCACGAGAATTGGCTGTTTCACGAATGGATGCGAATGTCCGCACTTCAGGTGTGTTTATAAGTGAAGAAAAGGAAGGTTGTTCGTTCACCGGAATCATGGCTTTCTTCGTCTGAGCTTTCGAACTTTTACTGTAGTCCATCGTCAGATTCAAAACGGCAACATAAACGAGTAACATTTATGGTGGGGGGGGGGGGCAGGGGCCAATCAGACACCAGTGGCACCAGTCCAGAGTTGACTACTCAGGGCCATATACGCCGGTGCCAGATCGATAAATCGATTGACCGAGTTCTCATTGGAGGTCTAGGCTTCAAGCAATTCTCGGCTTGTCTTGCATCTGGCGTGGGCGATGATCTTCGTGGCTGCGAAGTTAAATTCGTGACCTGTTTCGTAGGTGTGGGCAGCCACTTGAGATAAACCATTACCCCGTCTAACTGCAAGCTTGTGCTCGTGTATGCGCGATCTAAGCATACGTCAAGCCTGTCCTGTGTAGTTACATGAACAGTTTTGGCACAGGATGCGATACTCTACTCCTGACTGCTCATTCGGATTTAATCTGTCCTTCGGATAGCCGTTCACATAAACTGGTCGCGGAGGTAACGGGCCTCAAGTGCTTTTACCGCCGGGTTGCTGCTATGCGTCTGAATGCGTTTGAACAGTGTTTTTACACAGCTTTGTTTGTGAGCCGCCGGATGGTTGCTGTAAAAATTGAGAAGCCGCATGGTGTTTGTCGCTTTCCTGTAGACAGCCGTTTCTATTTCGCCGTTCGGACGTCGCCTGACAAGTACATCAAGGAAAGGGAGCCGATGCTCTTTTTCTTCTTCCCTCGTGAATTGTATATCTGGGAAGATCGAGTTAAGGTGATCATGGAAATGCTGCAGCATGTTCCTCTTCACGATAACAAATGTGTCGTCTACGTAACGGTGCCAAAAGATAGGCTGCTGTCGGGTGAAAGCGATCTTTTCCAGCTCTTCTAGGACCAATTTGGATGACTAAAATAAACAGCTTTCCACTGGATTTCGATGATATCGACGTCAGATGGATAAAATATTTCATCAGATCACATTTTTGAAAGGCCGGTTGCAATCGTTAACATATCATTTTGTGTTTATTGAGATAATTATCCTTTCATCGAATTTCTTTAGAAGTATTTGAAATGTTAGATTGTGATGCATTTCAGATTCTATAGAATGAGAATGATGACAATATTAGTTTACCAGTAAGGAAGATAAGCGAGACAACTTCCGGAGTCTGCTGAAGGCAGTGACAATACTCGCATTTCCTGCATATGTTTTTATTAATCAAACGAGGTACTGGAACAGACGCGCAATATAAAATATATTATTTCTTAAAGAAGATTTGCTTGGGTATCATGTTAAGTGGCAGGCCAACGCAACCCTTATCCTAACCTTAAACCAAACCTTAAACTGAACTTGATTTATTTTCTTTAGCATAGCGAAGTACATAGTTGATCGTCGCAAAATTTTCAAAAGCACAGAGGAAATATGAGTAAACTATTTCGATCAGCGTTTCGCAGATGCATTTGTTTGTATTTACTTTAATCCTGTGGGAAGAGGTGCCAAAAAAAATAACGCGCAAGTTAATAAGCAAACCTATTTTGAAAAATTTTAAAGGTCAAGGGAGCTTCGGACAGAATGGATCTACCATGGTGGCTGGTCTGCCAACTTAGAAGTACTATCGACATCGATAAGGGAAATCAGAACGCACCTTTGTAAAACAAATGACCATTCCACTTACCCTTGTGCCCTTGTCCGTAATATTTCCCCATTACAAATGTTAAAGTTACTTTGCAGCCACCCACGTGGCCTTCAAGTGGAAGCTCAAGGTCATAGTGGGGTAGCCCTAACAAAGGAAAAATCGATAAATTCCCATTACTGGCAGGGAATTCTGTGTCCATAATGTGTGGACATTGACGAAAGCAAGGTAACTGGGACATGGTGGTTTCCAACTAAAACAACCTGAGAAGGTAATCATTTGTTAAAACCTGAAAGGCGGTTGAAGTGGCCTCCCCATGTATTTCAGTAAGATCCAGAATTTGAATTTGAATTGATGCTATAAATTGGCGCGCATGTTAAACCTGGAGTTCTACTTAAAGTTTACTCCAAAAGCAATATGGAATATTGATTTTGCGTATTTTCTATGGTTTTTCGCAGGTCTCAGTTAATGTTTGTGAATTTTTCTCCTTATTATTCTCTTCTCGGTAGGCATACGATACAAATGACCCTGTTTATAGTTCTGCGCAACAAACTTCAAGCGCGAAAGAAACAACCGGGTAGTTTTCTATTTATTTCTTTTTATACTTGTCACCTTTTGCACTTATCGGCACCTGTTACTCTTTGCTTATTGTCGTCCAACATTGCTAATTGCTAATTGCTAATTGAGGGTAATTTAGGTTCCCTTTTTAATAGTTACTTGCGGAACTTAAAATCTTCGTATGAAAGAAACTGCAGCAAATCCCTTTTTCATTGCTAGGTATTTTAACAAAATTTTGGCGATAGAAACAACACGAATTCGCAAATCTATACACACCTTCAAGTAATCTTTTGATGCCAATACGCCTGTTATTTGATACTTTCCATTTTCTTCTTTGAAATACTAGGCTCACACCGCAGTGAGTTTCTATTTTTTAAAGTTATCAAATTGACTAGGTAACGGACATATAAATGACCACTAATCAGGTTTGCCAGTTCGACGGTCGCATGCGATGCTCTTCACCTTATGCCACAGGTCGGCATTGGCACAAGAAGGTGACTTGTGTGTAACTAAGCTTCTAGTAATTGTTGTCCTCTCTCAAATCCCGTCTTCTTAACCCTGCCTTGAAACGGGACCTAGGCGGGAAATCGGAACAGAGAGTGAGGTAGATGCATCGAAAGTCCCTTCTGACTATAATTCAGCGCAAGTCACCTTCCCTGCACCACTCTGCTGTAGAGCATACGGTAGACATCGTGAGATTGAAGACTTAAAGCCATCTGCCGCACTCTAGCTAGCAAGGCTGAGTCAGTTTCACTGGAGGTGAGCAGTGGCCCACAAATCTAAAAGTCCTTCTACGCCGATCTGGTCACCGCAGCCATTGACCATGAGTTACCAGAGAAATGAGGTGACTCGGATCGTATCACAGCGATTGTGCCATAGAAGTGGGCCGTAAGGAGAAGCCGTTTTAGCCTGACGACGGAGACGACCGGGCTAGCCTTTCAGTTGGCAGCCTTACAAGGCACGTCGTTTAATGCCCCTGGATGTCTGTAGTGGTGCCTGCGCTGATTTGCCGTGGGGATTGATTCGCTCTTTCTCTCACCCTTCCTCCTATGCATCATTCCACTGTCCCAGACGGGCAGACATCCAATGCGCGTGTTGGATGCAAATGGCCAGCGAGGTATGATGCCCGGGCGTTCCATAGAACCACTCCCCCTCGAATTCTGAGCACTCTGGTTCACGCCCGCCTTGTCCCAATATGGCCGCCGCATTCTTTCAGTGCCAATCACTAGATTAACAGGTTTCTTTACTATCATGACCATAGTTACTATATTATCTCATGGAATTCTGACCAAAATTACAAATTTTTTTAAGATTTGAAAATTTTACTGAGATAGCGGATTAACACTGCATACAGCGCAGCTTAATCACAAGACAGGTAAGTCACGTCAGGGTGGGGACTGCAAAAAATTGCTCTGTAAAAAAACAACTGACTGAAAAGCTCGGGAGCTGGACTAGAGAGAAATCAATAAGGTGAACCGTAATTTCGCGGGAGAGCAAGTTGCATTATTACTTTTGCGAAGAGATTTCATGATACCGGTTTGAATATTGATTTCTGTCATAGAAACACATATGTACAGTTAGAGCAAGAAGTGCTTCATTGTTGAGTGGCAAGGATTCCCGTTTAAAAATTCAAAAAATTAGTTTGCGACCATCTGATTGCTTTCGAGTACTTCTTATATATATATATATATATATATATATATATATATATATATATATATATATATACATTGGCGAAACACGTGTCTGGGCTTTTTAGCTAGTATCTATGTCGGAAGTACGGTATAACGTCTTTAGCCATATATATATAGATATATATATATATATATATATATATATATATATATATATATATATATATATATATATATATATATATATACATAATGATAGTTTGGTGTTCACCGATCTGGTTAAGGAACACGTATGTTCCGTTGTGCCTTGCAGCTCACTTTAGAGCCCTCACGGGCCGTCGCATTGCGACGTAAGGTATATTTGGATACGGTGGAATCGACAAAGACAAGGGAGACCGGAATCGCATAGCAACGTGTAGGATATGATGAAATTGAACAGACAAAGACAAGGGAGACCGGAATGGCCGTTTCTGGCTTATTAGCCGTCATCAGCCAGTCATACCCAACCTCAAGTGTGGCACACCTGGGATTCGAACCCGCGACTTTTGGTATTTGAGTCGAACGCTCTACACGTCACTTTGCGACCGCCTGCGAGGGCTCTAGTCTGAGCTCAAGGGCACAACGGATCATGCATGTTCCTTATGCAGATCGGTGAGCCCCACACTATCATCATATTCCCAATCACAACCGATAAAAACAACGAACCTGTGGCTTAATGGTAGTGCGTTTGACTCAAATACCAAAGGTCGCGGGTTTGAATCCCAGGTGTGCCACACTTGGGATTAGGTATGACTGGCTGATGACAGCTAATAAGCCAGAAATGGCCATTCCGGTCTCCCTTGTCATTGTCGGTTCCACTTTATTAACATATGCTACATGTCGCTATGCGACTGCCTGCGAGGGCTCTAGTCTGAGCTCCAGGGCACAACGGATCATGCATGTTCCTTAAGCAGATCGGTGAGCCCCACACTATCATCATATTCCCGATCAAAACCGACAAAAAACACGAGCCCGTGGGTCAATGGTAGAGCGTTCGACTCAAATACCAAAGGTCGCGGGTTCGAATCCCAGGTGTGCCACACTTGGGATTTGGTATGAATGGCAGATGACGGCTAATAAGCCAGAAATGGCCATTCCGGTCTCCCTTGTCTTTGTCAGTTCAATTCCATCATATGCTACACGGCGATAGGCGACCGCCTGCGAACGCTCTAGTCTGAGCTCCAGGGCACAACGGAACATGCATGTTCCTTAAGCAGATCGGTGAGCCCCACACTTTCATCATATTCCCAATCACAAACGATAAAAACAACGAACCTGTGGCTTAATGGTAGTGCGTTTAACTAAAAATACCAAAGGTCGCGGGTTTGAATCCTAGGTGTGCCACACTTGGGATTGGGTATGACTGGCTGATGACGGCTAATAAGCCAGAAATGGCCATTCCGGTCTCCCTTGTCATTGTCGGTTCCACTTTATTAACATATGCTACATGTCGCTACGCGAATGCCTGCGAGGGCTCCAGTCTGAGCTCCAGGGCACAACGGATCATGCATGTTCCTTAAGCAGATCGGTGAGCCCCACACTATCATCATATTCCCGATCACAACCGACAAAAACAACGAGCCCGTGGCTCAATGGTAGACTGTTCGACTCAAATAGCAAAGGTCGCGGGTTCGAATCCCAGGTGTGCCACACTTGGGATTGGGTATGTCTGGCTGATGACGGCTAATAAGCCAGAAATGGCCATTCCGGTCTCCCTTATCTTATTCGGTTCAATTTCATCATATGCTACACGTCACTATGCGACCGCCTGCGAGGTCTCTAGTCTGAGCTCAAGGGCACAACGGAACATGCATGTTCCTTAAGCAGATTGGTGAGCCCCAAACTATCATCATATTCCCGATCACAACCAACAAAAAAACGAGCCCGTGGCTCAATGGTAGAGCGTTCGACTCAAAAACCAAAGGTAGCGGGTTCAAATTCCAGGTGTGCCACACTTAGGATTTGGTATGACTGGCTGATGACAGCTAATAAGCCAGAAATGGCCATTCCGGTCTCCCTTGTCATTGTCGGTTCCACATTATCAACATATGCTACATGTCGCTATGCGACCGCCTGTGAGGGCTCTAGTCTGAGCTCCAGGCCATAACGGAACATGCATGTTCCTTAAGCAGATCGGTGAGCCCCACACTATCATCATATTCCCGATCACAACCTACAAAAACAACGAGCCCGTGGCTCAATGGTAGAGCGTTCGACTCAAATACCAAAGTTCGCGGGTTCGAATCCCAGGTGTGCCACACTTGGGATTTGGCATGACTGGCAGATGACGGCTAATAAGCCAGAAATGGCCATTCCGGTCTCCCTTGTCTTTGTCGGTTCAATTCCATCATATGCTACACGGCGCTATGCGACCGCCTGCGAACGCTCAAGTCTGAGCTCCAGGGCACAACGGAACATGCATGTTCCTTAAGCAGATCGGTGAGCCCCACACTTTCATCATATTCCCAATCACAACCGATAAAAACAACGAACCTGTGGCTTAATGGTAGTGCGTTTGACTAAAAATACCAAAGGTCGCGGGTTTGAATCCCAGGTGTGCCACACTTGGGATTGGGTATGACTGGCTGATGACGGCTAATAAGCCAGACATGGCCATTCCGGTCTCCCTTGTCATTGTCGGTTCCACTTTATTAACATATGCTACATGTCGCTACGCGACTGCCTGCGAGGGCTCTAGTCTGAGCTCCAGTGCACAACGGATCATGCATGTTCCTTAAGCAGATCGGTGAGCCCCACACTATCATCATATTCCCGATCACAACTGACAAAAACAACGAGCCCGTGGCTCAATGGTAGACTGTTCGACTCAAATAGCAAAAGTCGCGGGTTCGAATCCCAGGTGTGCCACACTTGGGATTGGGTATGTCTGGCTGATGACGGCTAATAAGCCAGAAATGGCCATTCCGGTCTCCCTTATCTTATTCGGTTCAATTTCATCATATGCTACACGTCACTATGCGACCGCCTGCGAGGTCTCTAGTCTGAGCTCAAGGGCACAACGGAACATGCATGTTCCTTAAGCAGATCGGTGAGCCCCAAACTATCATCATATTCCCGATCACAACCGATAAAACAACGAACCCGTGGCTCAATGGTAGAGCGTTTCGACTCCAAATGCCAAAGGTAGCGGGTTTGAATTCCAGGTGTGCCACACTTAGGATTTGGTATGACTGGCTGATGACAGCTAATAAGCCAGAAATGGCCATTCCGGTCTCCCTTGTCATTGTCGGTTCCACATTTATCAACATATGCTACATGTCGCTATGCGACCGCCTGCGAGGGCTCTAGTCTGAGCTCCAGGGCACAACGGATCATGCATGTTCCTTAAGCAGATCGGTGAGCCCCACACTATCATCATATTCCCGATCACAACCGACAAAAACAACGAACCCGTGGTTCAATGGTAGACTGTTCGACTCAAATACCAAAGGTCGCGGGTTCGAATCCCAGGTGAGCCACACTTGGGATTTGGTATGACCGGCTGATGACGGCTAATAAGCCAGAAATGGCCATTCCGGTCTCCCCTTGTCTTTGTCGGTTCAATTCCATCATATGCTACACGTCGCTATGCGACCGCCTGCGAGGTCTCTAGTCTGAGCTCCAGGGGCACAACGGAACATGCATGTTCCTTAAGCAGATCGGTGAGCCCCACTTTCATCATATTCCCGATCACAACCAATAAAAAACGAACCTGTGGCTCAATGGTAGAGCGTTCGACTCAAATACCAAAGGTCGTGGGTTTGAATCCCAGGTGTGCCACACTTGGGATTGGGTATGCCTGGCTGATGACAGCTAATAAGCCAGAAATGGCCATTCCGGTCTCCCTTGTCATTGTCGGTTCCACTTTATTAACATATGCTACATGTCGCTATGCGACTACCTGCGAGGGCTCTAGTCTGAGCTCCAGGGCACAACGGATCATGCATGTTCCTTAAGCAGATCGGTGAGCCCCACACTATCATCATATTCCCGATCACAACCAACAAAAACAACGACCCCTTGGCTCAATGGCAGAGCGTTCGACTCAAATAGCAAAGGTCGCGGGTTCGAATCCCAGGTGTGCCACACTTGGGATTGGGTATGTCTGGCTGATGACGGCTAATAAGCCAGAAATGGCCATTCCGGTCTCCCTTATCTTTGTCGGTTCAATTTCATCATATGCTACACGTCGCTATGCAACCGGCTGCGAGGGCTCTAGTCTGAGCTCCAGGGCACAACGGAACATGCATGTTCCTTAAGCAGATTGGTGAGCCACACACTATCATCATATTCCCGATCACAACCGACAAAAACAACGAGCCCGTGGCTCAATGGCAGAGCGTTCGACTCAAATACCATATGTCGCGGGTTCGAATTCCAGGTGTGCCACACTTGGGATTGGGTATGTCTGGCTGATGACGGCTAATAAGCCAGAAATGGCCATTCCGGTCTCCCTTGTCTGTGTCGGTTCAATTTCATCATATGCTTCACGTCGCTATGCGACCGCCTGTGTGGGCTCTGGTCTGAGCTCCAGGCCACAACGAAACATGCATGTTCCTTAAGCAGATCGGTGAGCCCCACATTATCATCATATTCCCGATCACATCCGACAAAACAACGAACCCATGGCTCAATGGTAGAGCTTTCGACTAAAATACCAAAGGTCGTGGGTTCAAATCCCAGCTGTGCAACACTTGGGATTGGGTATGCCTGGCTGATGACGGCTTATAAGCCAGAAATGGCCACTCCGGTCTCCCTTGTCTTTGTCGGTCATGTTATCTGCCTATATCTTAGCTGCCTTACGGCTGCTGGCGGGGCTTGAGAGTTAGCCCCAAGGCACAACTGGACGAGTGAGTCCTGTAACCGATCGGTGAGCGCCTATTACCATTGTCAATATTCCCGATCGAATCCGGCAAGACAACGAGCTCGTGGCGCAGTGGGTAGAGCGTTGGACTTCTGCCCAACAAGGTCGCGAGTTCGAGGCTCGGTCGCCGCAGCGCCTGGGTTTGGGTATGGCTGGTTGATGACGGCTAATAAGCCAGAAATGGCCATTCCAGCCTCCCTTGTCTTTGTTCGTCATGTTATTCTGCCTATAAACTTAGCTGCCTTACGGCTGCTGGCGGGCCACAACGGGACGAGTGAGTCCTGTAACCGATCGGTGAGCGCCCCATTACCATTATATATATGTATATATCTTCGCACATATCGTAGACACAGAGCATCGCACAGATGCCAGGGAGGCCTGCCAGCTGATTTAAAAGATCACCTCCAGTAGTCCAAAATCTCTTTGTCAGTGTCTGTGGGCTACGGCAGTCATACAGATCCCGCAATTGGCATCGTCCACTGCCAGTTAGCCAGCTGCCCGTAGGTGATAACCATACCGGTGGCCACCATCTCCTCACGCCGGTCAAAACACACTAAATGCAATATTTTTCTTTTTCTCCATCCTAGCTACACTAATGATTCCCACTCGTTCAACTTATTTCATTCATTCAATAGCCATAGCAAGTATCTAGGCCTGAAGATAATTTATGGAAAGCAAAGGCATACTCATCTCACTGTCTATTTAATTTAATTTTTTATCAACTGTTTTCTTCTGACAGCTTACGTGTCCCTTGATTTAATGTATAATGCATTTTCATTTTATACAAACCCTGATTCCTCGAAAGATAATGTAATCCTCTCTTTTTTTGTATTCGGTCAACTATGAAGCATTTATGCCCTCGAAGAGCGAATACAGATCCAGTTCAATGAGTTGAAAGAGATGATTAAGCCGCTTGGAAACAAGAACCAAAGAGGTAAGCGCCGCTGAAGCAATTTCATAACTCTTCTGTCTGCGAAAATTGCTACTCGAATAAATATAAACCCTCCCTACTTCAACCCTTTGATACAAGATCACGTCTAACACAGGACTAGTAACATAATAAGGTTTACGGCTAAGGCCTTTTACAGAAGCCACAGACACGGTTGGAATTACATAGCGATCAGGGAAATCACATTTACGTCATAGGCTTTTATTTCACAAAGAAAATAAGCCCGAGTTCCAAATCGTAAAGTATAAGTAGTAAATCGGAAACCTCCAAATTTAATTAGGAAAATTAGGAATGTGAAGTATCGGAAGAAGAAGAAGAAGAAGAAGAAGAAGAAGAAGAAGAAGAAGAAGAAGAAGAAGAAGAAGAAGAAGAAGAAGAAGAAGAAGAAGAAGAAGAAGAAGAAGAAGAAGAAGAAGAAGGTTTCGGCAACGTAATAGCTAATAAGTTTTCAGAAAGGCTTCAAGGCCCCACCGTCAAAAACCCGTTTACTGCAAGGGGCTGGGAAACGGTGTGTTTACTCATAGATTGCTCATTTCTTTTCCAAAAGAAAGTTTTCAAACGTTCCCTCCTTTCTCTGTGCGTATACCTGTTTGATACTTGGACACATTTATGTGGGTTTGCAACTCAAGTGTTCGCATGAATGCCGAGAGCCTTCTTGATGTACTACGTTTACGCCAGGAACGAAAATTAATTCCTGGAAAATTTATATATATATATATATATATATATATATATGTGTGTGTGTGTGTGTGTGTGTGTATTGGCCCCCTAAACGGGCCACGTGGTAGATGCGTTGGACCAACACGGGGGCCACATTAGGGCACGGCAGGCGTTATTCGGGTTGCGCTCCCATAACAAATGCCGAACATGGAGGTGTGGTAGCACGCCTAGGGGCGGCTAGGACTTAGGAGAACCGGCCGCGCCAGCCACCTGCGTCCTCTCCCGCCTCCGGTCTTCTTGACTCTGTCTTGACACCGGGCTCAGGTGGGGGAGGAGGAGAGAGTGCGGTAGATGCAGCGCAAGTCTACTATCACTTTAAACTAAATCACGCGCAAGTCACCGTCCCTGCTCAACTTTCCCATGAGCATACGGTGGACATCGTCGGACTACGACGGTCGAACTGTCGTGTGTGTATGTGTGTGGAATTATATCAGCGAGTATGAACTGGGTTCTGGAAGACAGAGTGATGGGCCCAGAACCTCAGCATATTAACAGCTTTGCTAACAACGAGGACAATAAATGCTCGCTATGTCGATTATTACATACGGGAATACTGCTCTATTTAGCATGTTAGCAGTCGATTGAGGGCGCTTGTAAGCTTGCATCCTCTTCCTGTGGATTTTTCTCATGGCCGTCTTTGTTTATATGCCTTTGTTCCGATGTAACGATCCTGTCCTGTTCTTTATGCATGCATGGGCTACAAGCTGTGAGTTTGGGTCTAGCCTGCCCCCTATCGAGTCTTCCGAATTTGTATACGTAATATGCTGTAAGAATGGGAACTACAACTACGTTGGGAAACTGGGCGAAAATTGCAGACCCGCCTACATGAGCATACATTGGTGGTTCGGAGGCTAGACCCAAGCTAAAAGTTTGCAGACTACACTGAAGAAACTGGCCACACTTTTGATATTCAACGATCGACCATCGTAGGCCAGGAACCTCAAAAGCCGAACGACTTACGCTTGAGGCATGGTATTCAGATTCCAACTCCATCACCAGGCACCTAGACTTTCCAATGGCCTAAGAAGTCCTGCGTCCTTACATGCATAAAGACCAGGACAGGATCGTTACACTGGGACTAGGGGATATAAGTGAAGACGGCCCCGCGACGAACCCATCGGAAGAGGAGACAGTCTTAAAAGCACTCTCGATAGATGTGGTATTTCCCAACGCCAGCGGCCAGCAAACTGTACAATCGTCCATGTAGAGGCCGAGGCAGTGAACGAGAGAAAAATCGATCAGTCCAAAGCCGACAAGTTCGGCCTGTCATTCAAAACATTGATCGATATTGGCAGTAGACGCATTGACCATGGAGAGCCGGCCACGCTCTCCAAAACGTCAGCGAGAAAACCAACCAGTTTCAGTGAGCAATTTAAATTTAGCTGAAAGAACACTATATTACTATATTGAAGGGAAAAAGGCAGGGTATAGGCGCAATCGGAGGTTTACGGATATCTAAGAAATACCCAATGCTATTAAATAGCGTAGAACAACACCAATTGGTCGTTCTGATATGATGGAGCATTAATATAAGGAAGATTGGTTTCAAATAGATGCCTGCTTTAACTGGAACATACGATCTCAATTCAATGAAATTCAGGTGAAGGCAAGTGTAAGGAAACGCATCGTTTTACAGAAACAAGAAATTTATTCTGCCTTAAAGATAATGTTTTTGCAAATCTTGGACATTTTTTGACACAAAATGCAGCAATAAATTTGTTTACCAGTATTTGTTTTACCATCCTGAATATTTTTACCATAAATCAAATAAGTATAACGTATCTTGGTGATGGATTCCTGGAAAAATGTATGTTAAATTGGAAGCATGTGATAAGATACTTCGTGGATAATATAGTTTTCACTTATCCCAGATATAGAAACGCAATTGAAGAAACTTTGCATGTTTTGCAAAATCTTAGTATGTATTCGTCCAATCAGGTGTGCATTTGAAATCCAAGAAAAGGTATTTAAGCAAACAAACGCTCCAATATAAAGCGAAGTGTGTGTTCTTTGGTTCCTGTAGCTGTTTAAGGAAGTCAAAAAACGGTTGAAATTCCGCATTTTTACCTTGACCTAACCTCGAAAAAATGTAAAGTGCGCAAATATTTGTTAGCCTAGTATCTACTCAAAGTGCTTTTTTAATGAGGTACCTTTCGGCTAAGTTTTGTTGTGGACATTTATTTTTCTAGTTAATGCGTTTTCGTGTTTGGGTGAATCTAAAAATATGACGCAACAGCCATCTGCATAAGAATGAATATCCAAAAACTCAAGATTTCGGTAAATACTTTTAATTAATATCTTATTTTGAAGGTTTTAATAAACACATAGAACAGAGTCTAAATTAAGGGCTATTCGCTTAAAACCCTTGAAAATCATGAAGTATTCACCGGTATTTCAAGGAAGATCTGACGCTTATTTTAATCCAATAAAAAATACCAATAAAGGTATTTGTCGAAATGAAAGTTTTTTATCAGCCACAAAACAATATGTTAACGATTGAAACTAAAAATTCTGTTTTAATTTATTAATCACAAATGCAGCGATTAAGCACGTTTTCGCAATAGGTCACTTTTTAAAAAAGTTGATATGTGTAAACGAAGTAATATTAATTTAACGCCTACCTTCAAGTGTGTTATTCGCATGGGGTTGTTCATTATTATTGCAAGGCTTTCATACATGCGTGATTAGCAATCTCTCGAAAATTGTGGCACTTTTCATGAGATAGGTCACACACTGTTTTGCCACGTACATCTAGTCAATTCCTGTGGGCGTAATGGTTATTTACTCCATCAGATGAAGCAAAAGCTGATGTACAAGCAGTAATATAAAGGACAAGGATGATTAAGCTAGTATCCATTTTGCCGTCAGCTAGTCATAATTTAGCTTCAGGTTCGAGTAATCGGGGATTTGAATCGGGATGTTTCGGAACGAAACGTTTTGGAACGTAACGTTCAATGCTCTAACGCTGACCCACGGGCCCTTGCATCCCATTGGTCGTGACCACGTGTGCATATTGTCGGGTTAAGTACCAGACTCTTCCTGTTCCGACTTGAAGCTAGATCTACAGCTCTCGCAAACATTCACCTAGCAGCTATTAATGATGTGGATGAACAATCGCCTTGTGCATGCCTGGTGTCGCCATGTGCATATCACAAAATGGTGAACAAATCATCTGCCTGCGAGGGCTCTGAATTGAGTTCAAGAGTGAAGCAGAACAAACGCGTTTCCTAACCTCATCAGCGAATGACCCTCAACCCTCGAAGAACCATATGACGTAGGTACGTTTACTGAACTTTCCGCAATAGTATAAGCAAACGAATAACCGTAGGGGTTGCCAAAACCAGATATAGTGTATTTTTAGCTCTTTCGCTCAGTGACCAGACCTCCTGAATATTTCCTACGGATTATTTAAGGTGACATTTCCGTTTCCTAGTTAATCTACTTTTTTAACCAAATGCCACATTTCATACAGCCGTTGCTAATTTGCACACGGGTTAGAAAGCTGTGCACATTAGGGTGGAAACTCAGAGCGCATACTTTGCATAAAACCCTCTCATTTATTTCTTCTGCAGATGTAGCACTTGAAAAGAACTCCGACAAGACCTATATGTAGATGGGGCAAAGACCAACTTCATTTATTCTCCTGATGGCGTCACCTGATCCAAAGCTGTTGTACCACAATACTGGACACCATTCGGGATCTTTCTTAGGAACCGCGTTTGCACTAAAATAACTTGCTTCACCTGCTTCACTCAAATACACGCCTTCTACCAAGAGCTCTGATTTGGCTTTGACTGCCAGTGGTCCAGGCTACGTGCCCATTTTTAGAAGTAGATATGGAGGCAAAGGAGATACACGCATGATCACTAGAAGATTATGTTTGCTACTCAGGGTTTTCAAACTCATACTCAAGCACAGATGGACCTTTCGGAGAGGTGACCCACTGTCTCAAGTCACTACTCACACACTGGAGGAAGGCCATGAGTTCGAACTCACTGATAGTAGTCGGTCGGGAACTGCTGGAACCCTAGGTTTCAGACACCAACTCCATCATTAGACGTATTGAATTACCTCACGCTCCGCCCAGGCAGCCAGGAAGCGCAACTCAAATGCCCGCCAAAGGCAAACCCAGTCACTACGCAGAGAGAGCACTGTGAGCCGGGCGACGCGAACCAGACCCAGTCACGGACGTAAACTCCTCCTCCCCCAACTTATCCCACCCCTACGGTCCGACTGCATAAATTTTCACACGCTGTTGCAGTCCAACAGTGTCCGATGACGCACTCCTGTTCGAGTTCGACAGCTCAGAGTAGTAAACCTACCGTTCAAGTGATTGCGCCCTTGTTCGCAACTTTGCCACCAATTTTGCTTACCGGGGAATTTTTCGTGCTTTTCAACGAAGTATGACCCCATGGTAAATACCCCAAAATATTCCCTTCCGGACAGAGAAATGGCCAAAGATTGCAAATGCTGTCGTAGTGAGTAAGCCCAAACCACTGGCTAGTGTAATACAGGAAGGGCTGTAATAAGCGGTTTTACTGGTAGAGAAAAATGATAACTAGCAGGAAAATGCACGGGTAGAAAGCAGGGAAGTTTAAAATATCAAGCATGGCGTTTAAGTAAACTATTCAGTTTATGAAGCAGCGCGTGATTTGAAAACGGTATGTCATAGCAATTGCGTCGCACAACGTCTGGCAAATCACTAGCGAGCACTAAGCGACAAATTTCCCCCCAACTGGTACCCATCGACAATGGCTATTGTTATTAATTAATTAAGAATTAATTTAATTAACTACTCAATAATTAAATATTACCAAATTTAATGATTAAGCTATTGATTTATTGCATCAGAAAATGCCAAAGCACTGGTTATTGAACCCTAAAAACAAACACTACCAGGGAATCCTGGGCAATATTAATTACAACTAAGTTGAAAATATTGCGTAGTCCATTAATGGTTAATCTCTCCTTAAAAACACATCATAAATCAACACCCTTCCCTCCCCCATTGGATTGGTCAACGGAAGCTCAGCATTGGTTACACTCACACCTGTGTTCGACTGATCTGAGGACGTTACTTTTCACTGGTGGGACTGACATTGCGTTCAACCTGATGTTATTTCGATACGGGTTTGTGACAGCGGTCGTTAAAGGTGTCGAAATGGTAAGGGTTTCAGTCTCCTTCTGTCCGCTTTCGTGAGTAAATCTCACACACTGGAGCAAGGGCGAGTTCGAGTTCGCGGCTATTGGTGCGAGCCGGCAAGAATATGGGGTGAGAAATGTTGGAGGCGTGCATATTGCAATACAACTTTATCAGCAGACACGCCAATCTACTCCCTACCCCGCTTTTGTGCGCGACGCCCACGCATTCAGGTGGCTCTATCCATTGGCCGGACAAGGACACACGCCGCGAGACCACTATCAGATAGGTGGCAGGATCCTGAATCAGTCAAGGACACGATCCCTCTTCCGTTGCCCCTTTCTTATTAATCGATTACAGAGCTGTTAACCTGTTATTGCACTTACACGGCCCCTAATAATGGACTACTGTACCGCTGCCACACAGATGGACCTTTCGGAGAGGTGACACACTGTCTCAAGTCACTACTCACACGCTGGAGTAAGGCCATGAGTTCGACCTCACTGATAGTAGCAAGAGTCGGCAACAAGAAGGAGCGGGAACTGCTGAAAGCCTAGGTTTCAGACACCAACTCCATCATTAGACGTATTGACTTACCTCACGCTTCGCCCAGGCAGCCAGGAGCCCTGACTCAAATCCCCGCCAAAGGGGCACTGCACGCAGCTGCCGCTAGCGGTCTTCTCAGGTCAGTTGTTCATGTTTTTTTAGAGAGAGAGCTACGTTTTATTTTGAAAGTAAAATTCAAAAAAATTCAGCAAAAATGATATTCCATTCACCGTGAAGAATCGTCCTTGAATGCGTCTCAAAATATTGATCAATTTGGACTTGCTTCAAAATAGTACCAGCGTCGTGCACTGATGACCTCATTTTTGTATTTCGAAAATTCACATGTAAATGGAGAGCAGAAAAGATGGCGGCTCAATTTCAAAGCCCGCTGTTGAGACCATTTGACCCCAAGACGTCATTTGTTGCCTGCAGCCAATCAGTGAAATGACGCACGTTGATTGGTTTTGAGCACTCTTGAGGCTGGTGCCAAGACTCGAGTGGTCCCTGCAGGACCGTAAGACGGATGGTGTGAGTCAGCGTCTGCACCGATCTTCACGTGAGCCGACTGCCTCAACCAATATCGGCAAACTAAGCGGCGCACATGGGAAAATCACGCACCCAAGGGCGTAAGAGCGATACATCGGCGTGTTGAAACGCATTGCAGTGAACCAGAAGAAAAGGTTGTTTAACTACAATATCTTCGATGGTGTTTACAGAGAATGTATAGCTGCGCACTTTCGTCAATCGATGTATTCACAAACAAGACGAATGAAAAAGTAACAACATCCCCTAATTTTGGTGAGCGTTGCCATGTTTCAATAACATATCGGAGATCGTCAGCAACCTTCTCGTACCACTTGCAGTTGGAGACGCACACAGGCCGGAGGCAACCAGTAGGCGTCAGATACTGAAACCAGATGATCCACTGCCACAACAACAAATAACTGGAGTCATTTATCTGATGAAGTGCCGTTGTGGGCAGAGCAACCACCTCGAGGAAACAGGAAGACTGCTCTCGATGCGAATTGCCGAATACGTGGCAGCAGTGCGGAGGAACGAAGTCAATTCTCAAACTAAGGCTCATTCGACGAGACCCGGCAACTGCATGTGCGGTTAGTTGCTTTAGTCATGGTTTATTGACTTCCAGTTATTTTAAAGAATACAGTGATCTTGCCACCACATATTTGGTTCTGATATTTAGTCTGACCAAAGTGATTAGCCATTTGAGGAGCGCTCAGGAGAGGACTGCGTTTAACGCCAGCGCTGGCAGACCAGATGGCTGAGCAAAATTGTGCCAACTTCCAACACGGGTGATGAAATTTCAGTAGACAACGATCCGCCTGCCGACCAGCAAGCAGTTGGCGCACCAGAGGGCAATCATTCTCGCTAAATTTGAGCCGTTAATTGTCATACGTATGTGGTAGCATACCGACTGCATTCTATAAATACTGCAACTCTCTGTATACAACTTACCCCTACACGATGTTGTCTCTGGGATAGAGTGTGGGTTTTAAACTTCAGGCGACTAGAGTTCTTGCCCCAGCGATCGCGTCTACTTCTCAATTACTTGCTCGGACACGCATTCTGACTTGAATCAGCAGACACCCACTTATTCGATCATCTTTTCTCTCTGCTAAGTATGACGCAAGGTTTTTGTTGAAACGTTGCCCAGCCCTATTTCGGAGACCTCGAGTTAATTTCCAGGATGATTTGGTTTATTATGAAGGTTAAGGTGGGGGCTAGGTTTGGGGTAGATTTAAAGTTTGCGTCGGGGTTAGTGTTAGGATGAGAGTTGGGAAGGGGCTGGGGACTGGAGATGGAAATAGAGAGTGAGGTCAACGTCTCAGTGCATATTCCTCACTATGAACAATTTGACGCGCTTCAAGTTATCCCGGTGCGCTAAAACCTGTGGATTGGAGTGTTGTCAACTGAAAGGATGACTCGGTTCTTGCAGGCAACCCAGAGTGTGTATGTGTGGTGTAGTCGACTGCTGGACTGAAAGTCAGGGTACAACGGATTCTTCTTAATATGGCCTGTTTGGCACTTCCAATACGTGGGATCCGAATCGTGTGTCAGCACGCCTTGGGTCTTCTCTGGCCACCGGCACCCTCTCCCGTCTTTGGTCTTCTTCGCTTACTTAGGATACTGAGACAAGGTTGAGAAGGAGGAGTGTGCGGTTGATTCAGCGCGAGGCACCGTCGTCGCATCTGCCCTGAGGGCTGCCTATCACTGTGTCAATTACGACACCCATACTTACTGCTAAACAGCTTGATCTGTCCGCTTTACAGAACTGCAATGACTGAATGATGAAGTTTGGAGCTATTTTATATATACTTGGTAACCTATCTCATCTTCCCTCTCAGGACTACAGATGCCTCAAATTCCTTGCTCACTTGGGCGCCAGTAAGGCTTTTGACAGACAGAAACATAATCATAATTTTCGCCTAAAAGGTTGACTTTGCTATGGCCATTTTGTACTCAGGTGGTTTCAGCTACAAAATAGTGGAAGCAAAACGCCTCTCGTCACGTAGCAAGAATCCTCCTATCTTATTTAAATTGTTTTACCAGTAGTCCTGCGCAGTTGGCAGTTACCCTTTAAACAGCAATAACTTCCAACTTAATGACCCATCAAATTTTTTTATGAATAACGATGACTTTAGTTTGTCAACTCAAACTACACTCGATGGCATATTGCTTAGTGCTAGGTCTGTTAGAAATAAGATGGCTCAACTTAGAGACATTGCTTTCGAGTCGATGTCCGATGTTTTATGTGTAAATGAATCCCTTACTTTCCGAATTTCGCTTGCCATAGACAAGTATGATCTCTACCGTCAAGACCGCAGTAGCAAGCGTGGTGGTGGTTGTCTTCTCCATAATAAATCTTCATTTACGCACTTCCCGTTAGATAAAGTTTCAACGTCATTCTCTGGTAATTACTGCTTCGCATCTATTATCCTGTTGCTTCGACAAAAGGCAGACAGTGAAAAAACACCTTGGGCATTTTCATGAAAATGACATTTTTTGAATGGGGTTTGTGGGTTTTAAGTAGAAAAAACTGTTGCTCCTGGCAGAAAAACATACGCGTTAGGTAGGACAGATATGCCGATGAGAGCGTATGAGGGTTCAAAACGCTCCTCATCGTGGGAGAAATCATGTTATGAGAGGGGCTACTTTTCACCACGACAGGTGTGATCACAATGCGTATTGACTAGCTATACGCGTAACCGTCAAGGATGCTAGACAGGGGAAACCTTCGCAGGCATCATCCTCACGCTTATGGTCGAACGAGGAAAGGACCGTAGAGATCGTGGAGGTCATGGCAGAATTGCCAGAGTAGTGACCATGGTTGTAGCCGTTTGCAAAGGGTCAAGTAAGAGGAGAACCGTGAAGACCAAGGAAATGAGTAGAATGGTCAATATTACCAAACGATGGTGGAAATCAAGAGGGGATGAAAACTGACAGCGAAGATCGTCTTTTTAAATAAAATAGGCGCAGGAGAACTGTTAAGTGAGGATATCTAAAGAAGCATGTTAGTTGTGTATGAGCGTATTATGAAAGGAAATTGGAAGATCTGGTAACTGACTAAGAAGATATCAACATAGTGTGCTCAGTGGTGAAAGTTCACATGAGAATCGACGAATTTGCGGCCCGCACAGCTCAGTATTGAGATTGTAATTCTGATGATGGTTGAAGGGTAACGTAACATTGGTGCTTTAAAACGAGTGCACAATATGACATAATTGTTTGGCGATCATTTAACGAAGACATGGGTTATGAAGACATCATTGTTCGTGGGGAAACGATGCATTGAAGACATACTTTGGAGATGGTCTTCTTAATTCCCGATGGTCCTTTCTCGTGGTCATTAAGAACGCTGCTCGTGAAGGAAGTGGAAAATAAAAGGTTAATAGAGTCAGAGTTAAGATAAATGTGCAATCTTCGCATAAATGTAGACAGGTTATTTGATAACCTTATATCGATTGGCAGGTTATTCCAAAGAAAACAATAACTGGAAGCAAATACAGAGAGCCTTTAGATGTGGAGGATACAGGATGCGGTATAATCAGTGAAAAATTACGTAGGTTGTAAGGACTAATAATGGGGTAAAGGGCTGGACTTCGGGTAAAATATGAACTATTATTAAGGCGATTAACGAGGCAGAAGCCAGCTTTCAGTCTCCGTTCCCATATAAGTTTTTAATTTGTTAGCTGGCACCTATTCGAGTACGAGGTAGTTGAAAGGGTGGGAGGTAATAGTTTCCAACTAAAGTGTCTTTGGACATTTTCAATTTTGGAACGGCTACACTCGGTCAATAAACCAAAAAATGGATGGCAAGGTTCAAGAATGGGAAGGAAAAACATTTGATAAAGTCTTAATTTCATCTCTGACAGATATAAATAAGTAGAGGATTTTGGCAGATTTGAATAATTCCTTTGACCCACTTGTGAAAACCTCGGCGGCCTTTGGCCTTTATTCTTTTGGCATGAGGTGACAGATCTAAATTATAAGTGTAGCTTTAACCTAAATCCTCGATGATGGAACATTCAGTCATAGGGGCGACTTGAAAGATAACTGGTTGTGGTAGTCTGTCAAGCCCGAAGCACATGTGACGACACTTACACGTTGAGAATTACAATTGCCCCGTTGAGCTTCACGTGGAAAGAGCAAGCAAGTCTCTATGGATTTCTTCTAAGCATCGTTCGGCCGAAGATTTAGAGAAGGAATATACGCAGTTAAGATAGTCCGCATAAATAAAACACTGAGAGTGTTAAATTGCTGATGAAATATCATTTATGCAAAGCAAAAACGAAAGAGGACCTAATACAATGATTTGAAGGACACCGATTACAATATGGAGTCTCAGCTGTAAATGAGGACCCCACTAAGCTCTTTTGTTTAAGATTAGTTAGATATGACGTAATGAAATCGGTAAGGGGACTACGAAGTCCCAAAGCTTCTAACTTAACTATAAGTAATCTATGAGACATTTTATCGAAGGCCTTGCTAAGATCAAGAAAGAGAACGACCACAGAAAGATGATCATTACGAAGAGATATACATAGATTTAGAAAAGACGGGACATGTTTCACAAGAGCGATCGGGAAGGAAGCCATGTTGGGAATAGCTCAGAAGCTGATTGGTTATACAAAAATCTGTAATTTGTACTACAATTAGTTTTTAAAAGAGCTTAGCAAGAGAACATGATTTATGAACACCGCGATGATTTTAAAAATCCGAGCGTAAGCCAGATTAAAAAACTGGAATAATAATAGAAGGTTTCCAAAAATCAGGAAAGAAACCATGCTCGAGAAAAACTGAGAACACTTTGCTCAGCAAAGGGGGAAATCACTTAGCTGTTTAATAAGGGAATTTGGGATATTGTCGGTTCCAACTAAGTGTGATCGATTTAGTTGGCTTACCTGTTTCTGAATATTTGTAGGAACAAAATCAATGTAAAAGAGCAACTCATGAGACGTTAGGGGAGTCGAAGCGACGGGATTGATGTCAATTGTAAATGCTTGGCGAAGAAGGAATTTAGCAATTCAGCTTTGTCCAAACCCTCTGTAATGAAACTTTTATTGCAATCGAGAAAAGGCGGAATGACTTTAGCGGAAGCACTTGAGCAACAGATCTGGAAGTATTATCATCGCTTATTGCTAGAGACTCCCAACGCCTATCTCGTGCGATCCTCATTTTTGAAGTTTATTCAAATATTTGTGTGATCCTTATGTGGACCGATAACGAACTTATGGACGGTTCCTTAGGCTGCTTTCATAAGGATGGACGCAATCAGTTAAAATTAAATATAAAATAATATCTTCTCTAGTCACTGAGCTGACTAATTGAGACATGTTTGATAAGCTTCCCATGTTCAATAAGTTCTCAAATTTGGCGGAAAATTATTTGCATGCCAGTCGCTTTCGGGCAAAATAATATTTCCTACGATCATTTTGACTTCAATTGGAGCTTCTGCAACTTTTTCAAAGAGTTCACCTAGCTGACTTTCATTGCCGGAATCACAAGGAGGATAATAAACGATTTTTTTCTTGTGCGTGAGGATGACTAAAACGAAACACGTATTTCCGGAAAACGAAGAAATGCTAAGATCGTAAGGTGAATGTGCAAGAGATGATCTAATGCATCGAAGACAATCACCGCCACATTATTTAACGTGGTATTGTCAATATAAACTAAAGTTATCTAAAGCGAGCGTTGATTCTGAAATTATAGCATGAGCCCAAGATTCTGTGATGCACATAATATCTGGGTTAAAATCCAAAGGTTCAGTTCTTAGCTCAGTCGTCGTTTTTACGACTGACCTTGCGATAAGTGAAACTATACTGAGCGTATTTGTGGAGGGGATGTAAACTGTAGGGATGAAGATGTGTGCGGAAAGTAAAATTGCTGCGTTCTACAATTCGCTAAGCTCTTGCTGTTAACTAAATTACAAATATTGTAGAGAAATTTATTTGGGCAAAAAGCCGGAAAACACTAACGAATGTCACCTATGAGGACGGAAAGTGCATGGGGTGTTTAAATCTCTTACGGAAATTCCTATTGATGGATAAAGAGATAAGTAACTTGAAACAAGAAATAGCCTATCTAAAAGAGAAGGTTCATTGTTGACCAGGAAAAAAAACATCCGTAACAACCAGAATTCCAACAAAAGAAATTACGTATGCAAATAAAGCTTCCTCAAGAATACCTTATGTATAGCTTAAAGACATTGCGTCTACAGAGCTCAGGAAATCAGTAGATATTTCATTCCTTCGAAAGGGAGATCAAACCAGCTCGTGCACCTTATTACTGTCAACCAGCTCAGACAGAAACAGTAGTGTTCACGATACACAAACATATGTGGCTTCGTTGCTGGATGATACAAAAGAGGGTGAAGTTGGAAGCTCGTCGAATTTGAAGGATCGAAGACGAAGAATTCGAAGTTTAATAAGGCCAAGATGCTTTCACAAAAATGGGTTAGAACTCTGAAAAAAGCTAGTTCTTACCGGTAGATGCTCAAGCGGACTCCTTTGCTGGTGACACAGGAGCAAGTGCAGGACAAATTGGTAAAGTTCCCAAAAGGGGTTCGCCATTAACTTAAGGAATTTTTGCTCGTACTGACGCAAATAACATCGTCAACCAGAATAGAATTCTTCCTGAAACTGATGCTCAATCAACAAATCAGAGCACAAAGTCACCTTACAGACATTTTGACCGAAAATGTACTCTTATTATTAAAGGGGATCCCAAGTCCACTTCTCTGATGGCAAAGGAAAGGGTAGAACATGACCTCAGTCTTTTCCGAGAATACTCATATTCGAGTCTTCAAGATGGCGAATGCGTTACCGTGCACAAAGCCTTCCGTTTGGCGAAAGTCGATGTTTCAAATGAACTATCATCCCCGAGGCCACTTAATATCGTTTCTGAAAATGATTTTCAGGCTTCACGCCTCCTAGAACGGATAATGGCTCTCCATAGCTCACACAGGGATGTATTTTTCAGCCGGATTACGAACCCACGGAAAGGCACAACATGAGGATGCTGAGAACAGAACGGAAGAGGAGAACCGAAAAGGGGGAAAAATGTCTCCAAATAAAGGACGGGGAAATAAAAGTGATAAAGAGATATTTCTTGTGGCAGACTCTGTTAATCATCAAGAGGGGTCCTCACCGAGACGAAGGACACTAAAGATGAAGATCCCAAATGTACAGAGCTCGCATAACAAAGGAAGGCGCTCCAGAACTCGGTGGACGACCACTCATCAGGACTAAGCGTTGGCGAGGTGGACATCAGTTTGTCTTGGAAAGCACTGAGAGACTCGAGCATTCAATCGCCCGAAAAGAGCATAAGTCTATATGGAGGAGTAACATAGTCTAAATTGATATGTTTGTATACAAATGCCCAGAGTTTCCTTTCGAAAATAGATGAACTCAAGGCACTCGTCTCAGACCAAACCCCCGATGTCGTTGCCATTACAGAAACGTGGCTTAAAGCCAAAATCGCATATAGCGAGGTTGCGATAGATGCATACCAGCTCTTTCGAAGAGACCGAGATAATAGACAGGGAGGTGGAGTGGCCGTTTACGTTAGGACAAGAATCTCGGCAGTCGAACAATCGCACGCCATCTTCCTTTAATATGAATTTCTCTGGATAAAGATTAAAAAGGAATGCTCACAAAACCTACAATTTTTGAGGAGCTACTGACCACCAAACATTTCAAGTGCAGCTGAGGAGTCACTCCTTCATTTGGTCAAGGAAGTAGCAAGTCACCAGGAGGTGCTTATTGCAGGAGATTTCCATGCACCTACTGTGGACTGGGTAAATTTGAAAGTTGACGGTGTGCCAACTTCCTTCTGTAGCAAGCTAATGGATCTCGCTCTCGACGAACCTCTGGTTTAGCAGGTTAAAATACCAACGAGATTTAGAGAGGACCAGAGAGCCGATTGCCTGAACCTAGTATTCACGACGAACTTCTCTAACATTGATTAAGTGTATTCTCTTGCACCCCTCGGTAAGATTTAACCAAGTACGCTGCTGTGGGATTACTCCATTTATTCTCAGCGCCATTAGAGAACACAAGGTAAGTGAAATGTATAGAAGGCCGATTTTAACGCGAAGGAGAAAGAAATTATATCTGTGAAATGTTATTGTTTGCTCCAATGGAATTCGGAGGATAACTGGCGATCGTTTAAGACGATTTCACTCGACCTGATTGAACGTTTTTGTCCAGTTAAGGTGAGAAATAAGATAAGTCGCCCTGCCTGGTTAACGAGAGAACTTAACAGGCAGTTAAAGAAGAAAAATAGAAAATGGAAGGTATTCAGGGAAACAGGGTCAGCAGAACATCTCGAGGAATTTCGTCAAAAACTAAATGATGTCAAAATAATGATCCATCAGGCAAGCAAGAATTATGAATCAAGAATTATCCAGCAGGTGGAAAATAAGCCTTTATTTGTATTCCATTATACCAATAGTCAATTAAAAACAAGGACCCAGTCGCAGTACTTATGGATGGGAATGATGTTGAATTCGTTGAAAATTGTGAGAAAGCCGAGGAATGGGTCGGTTCTTTGACTCGGTATTCACTAGAGAACCTAAAATTTAGCTTGATCACCTCAAAGTGCTTCTATAGAGGCCAGTCCAGTGCTTGAATATATACTCATCCCTGAACCTCTCGTGGAATGATAACTGCAAAATCTGAAATAAGCGATGTCATCTGGTCCAGACGATTTACCGGCAAATTTCTTGAAAGAACTGGCCGGCGAACTCTCCAAACCACTAGCGCATATATTTGATTCGTTATTGGAATCAGAGAAACTGCCATCCGAATCGAAGGCAGCAAATATATACCCATATAAAAGAGTGGGGCTCAATCTAATCTCAACAAATATTGGCCTGTCAGCCTAACCTCCATCTGCTGTAAAATAGTGGAATCAATAATTAATAAGGTGACCATGAAGTTCCTTGAGGAATACCGATTACTCTTAGAGCTCCAGCATGGCTTCAGACAGAATCGCTCTTGCCGTTCCAGTTAATTACTCTCCCCAGAGCCATGGACTAGCGTATTGGACGAAGATGGCAGGGTTTAAGTCATCTACACTTGACAGTGTCCCACACGAACGTCTCATCTATAAATTATCTGAAATTGGCATAAGTTGAATGCTGCTGACATGGATCGCAAACTTTCTTACAGGAAGATAAAAACAGTGTGCATCGATTGCTCGAAGTCAGCACCTACTCTTGTTCTAAGTGCTGTCCATCAAGGCTCCATCTTAGGGCCGTTACTCTTCTTCGTGTACATCAACGACTCTGTCGATGACATGGGTTGCAGGGCCATCATACTTGCAGACGATGTTAAATTGTGGGGGGTCGTCAGATCTGATGCCGATAAGCACGCACTTCAAGAGAGTCTCAACCGTCTTAGCAGCTGCTCTGCTCGTAGGCTCCTACATTTTAACGATTGGAAGTGTGTGGTCCTAAGACTTCGTACTGGAAGGACCAGTGAGTAGGGTGCTTCTACCAATACATTCTCAATGGGCAACCCCTTTCAATTGTCGAGGAACAAAAAGACCTCGGTGTTCTAAGAAACACCTCAATCAAACCCTCTTCACAGTGTTTTAAGGCAGTTTATCGCGCGACACAGATCTTATTTGCGCTCAGACGTGGATTTGAGCAGATTGATAAGGAACTCTTCCGAAAAATCTACGGGGTGTTTGTTTGATCTCGCTTGGAATATACCGTCCAGGCCTGGCGTCCGTGGTTCAAAAAGGATTATCTACAGCTGGAACGAGTGCAGGCAAGGGCTACAAAGATGGTCAAGAATCTTAGACATCTGCTTTACAAAGCTTGACTATCTAAACTTGATTTGCTTCCTCTCCATTACATGCCACTACGCTGTGACTTCATCCAAACCTACCAGATTGTCAGAGGACGCGAGTGAACCCTAGAATTTTCTGACTTCTTCGAGTTGGCTGGGACGGAATATCTAAGGGTTTAATCCTTTAAACTTCAGGGGAAGTTGGTCCACACGGACGTCCGTCGAAATGCATTTTCGCAGAGGGTCGTTGGACCATGGAACGGACTCCCTGACTAGGTGGTCCTTGTAGAAACTGTTGAAACATCGAAATGCAAAATAAATACTCATTTGCTGAGAAACTATTGTACATATACTGAAGATTGTGTCAGTCGCGGCAGCTTGCACCTGGCCCACACTTATCGATGAACCTTCATTTTCATTTGTCGGATTCATTACTGTAAATGTTTATTCTATTGACATTTTTGCATGTGAATAGGGAATTCAAAGGCGAAAGCCTGATTCCCTAAATAAAGTGACTGAAAGTGACTGAATGAAAGTTATTTTCAATAATTAATTACTGGTTGCCGTAATAAATGCAGACACTTAAAGAAACCTCAGTTGATTACTTGAATGTGTAAATTTTAGTTATTCCTAGTAACTTACCCCAAATAATTGGCAATTGAAATAGTTGGTAACTGATATTTCATGTCTTGTTTATGACGTGAATGTGTTTGAATATACTGAATAAATCATTAGTGTCCTACTGAGGGTCACTGGGAACGAGTGCAAGATTTTGGCGCAACTGTAATGACTTTACATTTGTTTTCATCAGCGGTTATGCCGCCATGGGGAGTTCTCTGCGTAATTGGAGGCTTCCTATATCATTTGGCATTAGGTTACTTCTACACAGTCGGTAAGGTCAAATTTATTCTCAAAATTGTACTTTTAGGCAACATGAACCCCTATGTCATTTCCTACATGGGAATAAAATCGAGTCAAAGTGCCTGGTTTTCATCCGTTATTCTAGCCGTTCAAGCGATTTCTTTGCCTGTTGGTGGAGTATTAGCTAAGAAAACAGGTTTTAGATTACCCTTGATACTTGGAATTTTGTCTAGCGGGTAGGTCATTCAACTTATTTATTTTAGTATTTTAATCTTTCTATGACTCATACGTATTATATAATTACTTACTGGTGATTAAAAGAAAATATTTAATTATTTTATTTTTATAAACTTGATTTTTAGCTGTCACTTCAAATAGACTGAAATATTTACCATTAAATTATTCATATTAATGGTCGTTTGCCCCCTGTAGTCCGTGAGGTGTTGTTAAATATCACTCCTTTTTTATATTCATTGTTATTTTCGTGCTTAGTTATATCATGTTCTTTCAGTGGCGTTTAAAGTGACAGCTATTTTACTGACACCTTTAAAATTTGTATTACGCTCTGACAAAATACGAGTTGATTTATTTTTATTGACTTTTGAAAAATAAGTTGAGGCGGTTGTGTTTCTACTTAAGCTTATTGCATGAGACTGCACTTTTTGAGCTTTTCCTCTAAAAAAATTCATTTGAAGATCCTAGATGCACCTGTTAAAGCACACTGATGAGAATTTCCTTTCATTACTATAAAATTTAATTCCGAAGTGTAAATTCTCAATTTTTACTAACCTCACTTTGGCCTTTCTCTTTTATGCATTTATGCATATTACGTTTGTATTTTTTTAAAATAGCGCTGGCATAATGCTCACTTACCTTACAATAAATCACGGTCTTGGTGCCTACGTCGCCACCTACTGTATTTTATTTGGACTTGGAATGGGAATTCCCTACTCCGTGATTTTCCAAGTTGCATCCTCCGTACGTCGCTGTCTATGTTCTTTTTATGTTCACTGATTTCTAATTATGTACGTTTTGGGCCTCTCTGAAATCGCAAAATGTCTTATTCCTTTCTTAGTGGTTTCCTGCTCACCGAGCTACCGTAGTCGGTATAATTGCCTCGGGATTTGGATTAGGAGCGCTAGTTTTCACTCCTATTCAGACTAGAATTATTAACCCGTACGATGTACAGCCAGTTGCTGGGTAAGTCGGGTGTATCGAAATGTTGAGTAATTTTAAACCTTTTTCTGTCGATGTACTTGATGACATTTTGGCTTTATTTGTAGGAAATATCCACCTGAAGTTGAAGAGAGGATTCCGCGCGCATTTCTTATTCTTGGAGGGATTGTACTTGGCCTGGAATTGTTGGGGTTACTTGCAATGCGGAACTGTCCTGACGTGAGTTGAAATGCTTAAAAATAACCCAACTGTTGGTGTTTCGCATATAAGATAACATTTCTAAAACCTAGCTATTTTTTAGTCAGCTGCTCAAGGAAAGTTGAAGGCAGGCAGGTAATCCTATTATTCTGTTGTGAAAACGTTTGGCCGATTCGAAATTTCGCGGATGAAATCCTATTTCCTTTTATTTTTAGTTCCAACAAGACCAACGTCGCAGAAAAAGGAGACATTGAAGAGCTCCAGAGCCTGTAAGGGAACGTTTGTTTCAGTTTCGCTTAAAACAACGTTCATTTCATTAATAAATAACCTTTTTTAAGGAAAGGTTATACTAAATCCGAGGCTGTAGCCGTTCAACAGGAAAGTCTAACCGTCATGGAGGCCATCAAATGCGTTGATTTCTACATTTTATTCGGCGTAGTCTTCTGTGACGTCATACCAGTCAGCCTTCTTACTTCCACTTTCAAGGTGCGTTTGGTTTCATCCTTCATTGGAACCCATTCATTTCTGCTTGTGGATTAAACGTACTGCCCTATTTAAGATAAATTCTGGAGCACTGTCAAATGAAATTGATGTAATGAGAATCTGTATTAAAATTTATGCTTTGTACAACTTTTCTGTTCTCCTTGCTGGTAGTTTTATTCGCACACTATATCATTTACCTGTGTATATTGGTTCGCTACCCGTCAAAGTTATAGGGTTCTCTTGTTGAGCTCTTTTTATTTCGTTAACCCTATAACCTGTGTTCCTTATCACAACTCGAAAATTTTACAATATAAAGCAGAATTCATTCGTATTTCTTGAGATTTTGCCTGCCGTCCTGACCAACGGAGTTCCAAATGTTTGCTTGGGCTACCCCCTGCATTTCACTAAACCTTAGGATTTTTAAAGAGTTTTGTAATTATAAACTAATATTTCTGTCGTGCATACTATAAAAATATAGCGGCCTGGAAATCAAACCACTGTGAAGGAACTCAACTTATTGCTTTATTGCCTTCCCTGATATTCCTTTTTTCCTATGCCTGAGAAAACTCTTTTACCTTAGTATAGGTTTTTTATGCCTATGTTTGGGTCGCCATGACCTCCAGCCAGATGCTTCTGTAGTTAAAGAACATTTTAATGAATCTGTTTATGCCAAAACTGATATCTTTAAAAATTAATGTTCTTCACCTTCCGGATATGCATATAATATGCCTTCCTTTACGTAACTGAAGTGCTCACAATGCCGTTTGATATGTTTCATTTCATTTTATATGTTTTCGGCCGTTGAAATACGTATAGTTGTTTTAGGTCTCAGAGTACGCCTTTCGTCACAATTGCAAATATTTTAGAAGAAAGCGGGATTTTTTATTTTTTTAAGGTTTACGGGATCGATAATCAACTGAAGGATAAGTACTTATCTGACATTGCAACTACCTGCGCTGCCTTCAATTGCATAGGCCGCATTGTTTGGGGCATGCTCGTTGACCACTTTTCATACAAGGTACTGCCATTGTTTTAATTTCGAAGTTATTGCTTTTTATGTCCACTTTTTGGGCTGTTTCTTTCTATATAATAAATTCAGAAATAATTTTTGTTGCATTTTTACGCTTTTTACATGCAAAACCGTGCAATACAAGCGTGCTTTTGTGACGATAGACCCCACCTAAAGGCTTTGTTAGTCAAAACTTTACATGATCCACAGTTTAGCCTCTCCGTGGATTTTAGCTCCTGTTTTCTCCAGCTTATGGCTCCTAGTCTATCATGTTTCTCGACTTTTGACGCGGTAAATATTCCCCATGGACGACCACGAAAGCAACTATTGTCTGCTTGCCAAAGTCACTGAACAGAGGAGATTTTGTAGGTCACATCTGATACTTACAATTCAATCGCTCTAAAAGACTGAGTGTGCATTGGAAATGTCCATTTTGTGACGAAATCACAACGGATTTAATTTCTTTCTATGTTATTTTTTTGGAGTACCGAAAATTTTCTGGAAATCTGATGGAACAAATGTTTGAACTTATTTTTGGAGTCTGTGTTAGTGCGTTTTTGTCAACTGATCACATCAGCGGTTTGGTTAGAGGGTTGACATAACTACTTTGGAACGAACCACTGATATTTGATTAGAGCACCTTATGCCTAAGTGATATAAAAATTGCCACATATTGGAAGCCTGCGAGCGCATGTGACAGTGAAGTGATGCCTGAGAGAGGGACGAGAGAGTGAGGTCAACTCTAAAGACTGCGTCTTCTCAACATCAGCACACAGTCCTTTCTCTCGACAACCAGAAATGCCTATCGCGATGCGCAAAAAAAAACAATGGATTGGAAAGCTGGAACTTAACAGTATAACTCGTTCCCCTCTCAGAATGGAGAGTCTCCTTCTGAATGTGACCTCAATGACACTTTTATTTGGTACCCAAACCGCCGCCTTTTTGATCCTACGAAGGTCTGGTTCATCATACGTGGACCAGGTGTAAGAGACAAGTGCAGGCGTACTGCATAGTGCAGTCAGTCTTCATGACTGTGTCATAGCAGGCGAGTAGTTGCGTGAGGGAGGAACGGGTTCCACTTCATTTGCGTGGTACCGTCTATGCAGCCACCATGCCGTGGGGAAAACGGTGGAAACGACGTTTGAATTACGTATTATGTTTCTCAAACCCCACACTCCAGGCCCAAAAACGCGATATCACTCTCATTGTAAGTTGTATCGCCTCTTTGAGACTCAAACTTGTGCTCTCGAGAATTCAGAATAAACCTCTCCTAGGTGTATTACAACGCCTCCAAGAGAGGAAAAATTACTCATTATCTGTTCAATTCCCGGTCATTTCTGGGTTCAGATCTTTATGATTGGTCAGATATTTCACAGCAGTCCATTTATGCTGAAGACCGCGTCAACGTTTCCAGCTAGGCTTCGCTTGCAAGATCAGTGTTTAGGAGCTTTTATCCAGCAGGATTTCAGCGCATCCCGCACAATTATTTGGTAGCATATTTTGAAGATCGAATTTAAGTGTATAAAATTAACATAATAAGGGTTGCTGCTGCAAATGCGAGATCAGTATTTTCAATTAAGTTAACACGAATGCTCCAAGTTAGTAGAGCCTTCCCTCCCAAATGATACTCTTTCCCTATTTTTATTAACTCATTAATGCTTTATATGTAACCCTCTGTCCAGTGTCCTCTGCTCTGGCTTCTCCTCCAATGGGGTCTCTTGTTCGTGACCTATCCCTACGTCGCTGCCGGATCAGCGGGTCCCTACCTCTATGCTCTCTGGATATTCGCAATATTTTTCACGCTCTCCGGTCACTTCGTCATCATACCTGGTGCTTGCACGCGCATTTTCGGACCCCAAAACATGGCCACAATCTACGGCTTAGTCTATGCCGCAACAGTAAGTCAAGGCCACTACATATATAAGCAACAGGTCGTGGATTCGAGTGCCTCAACATATGGTGTTGGTGTATGGCCATTCCGTTCTCACCAGTCTTCGTATGTAATGTTTTTCTGCCTATCATACAAGCCACCAAGCTACTTGCCGGGCTCGAGAGTGAGCCCAAGGCAAAATGGGACGAGTGAGTCCTGTAACCGATCGGTGAGCGCCTACTTACCATAGCTAATATTCCGGATCGAAACCAGCAGGACAACGAGCTCGTGGCGCAGTGGGTAGAGTGTTAGAATTCTCCCCAAAGTTTGAGCTTCGGGTGGCGCAGCACTTGCGGTTGGGTATGGCTGGCTGATGACGACGACATATAGGTCAGAAATGGTCCTTCCAGTCTCCCTTGTCTTTGTCAGTATTATCATTCTGCATATTCATCTCCATGTCAAAAGCTGAACGACGGACAATAAAACCTACAAATTCGGCCATGGCGAGATTCAATGGGCTGCCCAAAGTACACAAACATGGTGCTCCACTTCGACCCATCATATCCCTGCGTGGAACACCCACATTCAATCTGGCCAAATGGCTGTTCCGACGTCTGAACTGCCTTACATCTGACTCCAATACAACGGTCCGTTCAGCAGCATATTTCTTGGAAAGACTCCGTGATTTACACCTTAAGGCAGATTAAGTCATGGTATCATTTGATGTTACCTCACTTTTCACCTCAATTCCTCAGAGCCTTGCAATTGAAACTGTCGGTGACTTGCTTGAGAACCGTTATGACGATGTAATGAATAAGCCTAAACGGGCGCACCTCATCCAGCTGCTCACTTTCTGCCTCAAAACCTACTTCACCTTTGAGGGAACGGTCTACGAACAGATTAAAGGGACTCCGGTGGGTTCGCCGCTGTCTGGTTTCATTGCTGAGGCGGTCCTTCAAAAGTTAGAGACACGTGTGTTCACGAACCACAGACCAATATTTTGGGTGCGGTATGTGGATGATACTTTCGTCGTTCTCAAGCGCGAAATGGTCGCCGAATTTCCTGCACTCCGGAACTCTATCTATCCGGACATTCAGTTCACAATGAAGGCTGAGGCCAACAGTCAAATGGCGTTCTTAGACATCTTAGTCCACCGTAAGACCGACGGTAGCCTAAGGACAACGGTATATAGAAAGTCCACGCACACACATCAAGTCTTCAGTTACCAAATAAACCACCCATTGTGCCACAAACGTAGCTGCGTACGGACGCTTTACAAACGGGCGGAAACTCATTGTAGCGAGAAAGGTGACAAATCAGCCGAGCTCCATTATCTTCAACGAATGTTCACCTCCAACGGTTATCTCGTAGCTTCATAAAACGCAGCAGACAACCGAGGCAAGTTATAAAACCAGTGATAGAACCACCGAAAGTGTGGCGGGCAATGCCATATATCGAGAACGTATCTGAAGCTATTGCTCGTCTCTTATAACCACTGGGGATCGGCGTCGCCCACAAACCTGAGGCGACAATAAGACGTCTGGTCATGAGACCCAAGGCCCCCCTGTCACGCGGCGAAACGGCGAACGTCGTCTATCGTGTTCAGTGCGGTTCCTGTGAGGCGAACTATGTCGGAGAGACTGGTTAGCGACTAAAGCTCCGCATGCGTGAGCACGCAAGGGCCGTAAGAAGGATGGATCAGCTCTCGTTGGTGGCGGAACACTGTGCAGCCTCTGGACAAACCTTTTATTTCCAGGACGCCAAAATCCTAGGCCGAGGTATCGACCAAACAGCCAGAGAAACGCTCGAAGCCTGGCAAACTGTACCTTCTTCCATTAACCGTTGTACGATTCTCCCGGCGGCCTACCAGACCTTACGAGTGCGACTCAATTAACAGAATCGCAGGCAAGAAGTCAGACTGTTCGCGGTCACATGCAAACGCATAACGAGCCAGAACACATGCCTGAGTGAACCTATGCCACACACCAACACATTTGAGGGGATAACCACGGAGAACGCAAACCAGCAAGACCTCCAGCCAGGCATGAATGTGGACGCAGGTGAACATTATTTTCGCATGAACACCGATGATGGGCTTCTCCAACCCGATAGGAACGGAGACACTGGCAACGACTCAGCAACCACCGATGAGACGTGCACGGACAGATGCAAACGAGGGACGAGAAACAGACATGCGGGTCCGGGACAACAAACGCGGGCAATGCAGACGAGGTCAATGACACTTGCCATCCCGACACAGCCCCCAGGATTCGAATCCCAGGTGTTCCACACTTGGGATTGGGTATGACTGGCTGATGACGGCTAATAAGCCAGAAATGGCCATTCCGGTCTCCCTTGTCTTTGTCGGTTCCAAATTATCAACATATGCTACACGTCGCTATGCGACTGCCTGTGAGTACTCTAGTCTGAGTTCCAGGGCACAACGGAACATAAATGTTCCTTAAGCAGATCGGTGAGCCACACACTATCATCATATTCCCGATCGCAACCGACAAACAACGAGCCCGTGGCTCAATGGTAGAAACGTTCGACTCAAATACCAAAGGTCGCGGGTTCGAATCCCAGGTGTTCCACTTGGGATTGGGTATGACTAGCTGATGACGCTAATAGCCAGAAATGGCCATTCCGGTCTCCCTTGTCTTTGTCGGTTCCAAATTATCATATATATATATATATATGGAAGTGAACCGACAAAGGCAAGGGAGACCGGAATGGCCATTTCTGGCTTATTAGCCGTCATCAGCCAGTCATACCCAATCCCAAGTGTGGCACACCTGGGATTCGAACCCGCGACATATGGTATTTGAGTCGAACGCTCTACCATCGAGCCACGGGCTCATTGTTTTTGTCGGTTGTGATCGGGAATATGATGATAGTGTGGAACTCACCGATCTGCTTAAGGAACATGCATGTTCCGTTGTGCCCTGGAGCTCAGACTAGAGCCCTCGCAGGCGGTCGCATAGCGACGTGTAGCATATGATGGAAGTGAACCGACAAAGACAAGGGAGACCGGAATGGCCATTTCTGGCTTATTAACCGTCATCAGCCAGTCATACCCAATCCCAAAGTGTGGCACACCTGGGATTCGAACACGCGACCTTTGGTATTTGAGTCGAACGCTCTACCATTGATGCATGTTCTTTAAGCAGATCGGTGAGTTCCACACTATCATCATATTCCCGATTACAACCGACAAAACAACGAGCCCATGGCTCAATGTCCTGCACTTAATAATTTCAGAAATTATTTCCCTGATTATTCTCTTGAGTCCATATACCAGAAACGGCATAGAGAACGCTGGGGGACCCACTGAAGAGCCGAACCCATCGTTGCTGTGTCACACAGCAGCAGAAACATCGGCGAAACACGTGTCTGGGCTTTTAGCTAGTACCTATGTCGGAAGTACGGTATAACGTCTTTGCCATATATATATATTTTGCTGATAGAAGCAAAGATGCGTGTCCCCGGACATAAATGAGAAGAAAAGGCGATCTCAGGGACTGCAGGTATATTGTCCTGACGTTTTAATAGCATACAAGCTTCCATCGTCGGAGGTGAGTATCGTACCGCGTCTCACAGTATTTTTAGAGGGTGATAGCTAGTTTGTAACACAGGGTTGATTGTACAGGTTTACCTTAACAGTGTGCACTATAGGAGGACGGGTTGGGGGAGTCCTTAGTTGGCTTTGGCGTTCTTTACTGGCATACACACAGGAATCATCTCTGTAGCCACCGGGGTGAAGAAGGGTTGGAGGAGGAAATTGCTGTCACTTCAAATGTCTCTCTGCCGTTTTTGGTTGATTGGCAGTAGGTCGCCCGCCTGTGCTTCGAGCCATGATTCTCTGGTTATTGGCCGTTGAGCCAAATGCTCTACACGAGCCGTATGCGCGTTTTCCAGTCGAATGCGATTGGACTGTCATTTCTCTTGATATGAGCGGGATTCTCTTAAGTGCACAATGAGATGACGCCATCAATGACGGTTTTTTACACTGATCGTTGCAGTCTTTTGAGATGGCAGTCTGCGAAATGAGTGTGAAGCCCGGTATTGCTGGTTGGAGGTATTGCATCGATAATTGCACGAAAGTTTTCCTTCGTTTTCATCCACAACCCCTCCCCCCCAAGTTCAATCTTGATGTGTCTGATATAAGTAGTTGCTTTTGACGTACTTATATCAAGAACTGACATCATGATCATTGATCCCATAAAACATAACAATGACGCAGTTTTGTTTCATAATAATTAGCTTTTGTATTTTAATATTTCCCTCATGTCAGGGTGGTCATTTCGTAATGATTACACAAGAGTTCGCTGGATGCCACTCCGGTTGACACACTACGTTGCCTACAGAATTTTATAACTGAACTCGGAGTAAATTCTTCGAAACGTGTCTTTTCATGTTTTACCCGGAGTTGTTTATGAATAAGTGGACTAAATGCCTTTGGTTTCGGTGGAAGGGCTGTGCAATATTCGCAAAGTGCCAACGATAGGGCATCTTGAGTAGAGGAAGATGCGATCCTTAAAATAAAAGTTTTATTCCCCTGAGCTTTGGCTTCGAGCAAATTCGCCTTTAGAGACAGTATCATGAAAGGGTAATGGGCGCACAGGGGGTCACAGTACCGCGCACCTCTCCGAATTTACGGTTATCGTTTTCGTTGCAGTTGTTCGCACGTGGTGTGATAATAGCGTTATCGTCAGTGGCCGAGTCATTGAACGGGATGAGGCTCAAATATTAAAAGAACATCTCGATATACTCTTAAAGGATGTACAATTTACGATGGAGTAGAGAAAAATCAACCACGTAAACTTTCTTTGTGTGCTTGCCTGCCGCGACGTAATGGCGCCCAAAGTTTGAGGTACTCAGGAAAATGACATATCTGAGGTAAGTACTGAGCTTCAAAAACAACCACATAATCTATCACAAACACAGTCGCGTAAGGGCGTTATATCAGCGTGTTGTGACGTAATGCAGTTAAACTTCGTGGATACTCAGGACGAATGGCTGGCCGCGCAGTCTTTTAAACGGTGCATTCGCAAACGAGACGAGGGGATAAACCTCACAGCTGCCAAATTTTGCCGAGCACATTCTCATGTTTAGCGCGTATCAGAAGCTGTCAGCTGCCCCCTGCACCACTTCGATCTTTTGCTGCTCTCGCACCGAAGGCAGGCGTCAGGTTCTGAAGCAGGAAGACCAATTACATTGTTAACGTCGTTTTCTGATCTCATACAATTGAAAGCAAAGCAGCAAAACCGGGGAACGTGAAGGAATACTCGCTACGCGGATGACGGACACGCTGCAACAGAGGGAAAGGAAGGACGCCAGCTCTCTTACCAACGTTTTGAAGTACCTCACTATTTTACTACTACTACGACTACTACTAATACTACTACTACCTTTTGATGGCATTCGTACTACAGCAACATGTCAAATGCTTGTTTTGTTAGGGGGCGAATATTTCCAATTATGTTACTGGGTGTTCTTCCTTTACCTTTGTTTGTGCTTATCTTATTAAAAGTCCTAAACTGGCCATAATCGCCCCGCTCTCCTCCTTCTAGGCGCCGAGTGCCCTGCTGGCAGCGGCCATTTTCTCCCAATTTGACGTGAAGGGAGCCTGGATTGCCGTCTACACTGCCTGTGCCGTCTCCTGTTTTATCGGTAAGGTTAAGTCTGTCTAATTCAAACGAACATACACTTACTCTGACGCCCGTTTTGATTGCCTTTTACCGGATCCGTGTTTCTTTAAACAAGGATACCTCAATGAAGCCCATTCGGCTACATGTGTTTTGTGAGGAAACATTGCAAAATTAACCCGGTACTGTCAATTTAAAGAGCCTATTTGTTTGCTGGTCTTGCTATATGGTAGGATATACGGTTTAATCTGCAGTCCAAAACGAGCGAGCTGGTTAACTGGGGACTCGTTGGTTGCTCCGTTAATTCCCGGCTGGCTTGGTTCGTACGGTTGGGCCAAGTGCTTCGCTGTGAGGTGCCTAGGTAAGCTAGCAGGTGAGGGATCATTGTGGTGGGTTGGCTGATTAGACATGTATCCTCTGGTTCTCGTGGATTAACTGGAGAACTGACAGTCAGGCTGCAATGGTTTCTTACTGTGCCCTCCATGGTACTCGTTCATCTCAGACTTGAGACCCTCATGATGGTCTGTTTCACGAAGTGAGCACCAGATTTTGTGTCCCACGCGTAGACGGATTTTTGGCGATTCGGAAACTAGTAGGGCATTTTGGCCGATTTGGTATGCGAACTCTCGCCAGTGAGAGGAAGGCTTTACTGTAGCCAAACTCTCTAGCCAACTGAGCTACGATGCCCTTACCGGGAGCCGTGAATTTAATCACACTTGGTCAGGATACCCGCCCGGCCTACTGCAACATATGGAATCCACCAAGTTTTATACAGTTGGTTGTACTAAAGCCTTATCCTTGCTGATGTAGGTTCGAATCCCACCGAGGCAGCCAATTTTTTCCCAAGTGGATCAAATGAATTATTCTAACATTGACCCTGTGACATTATCCTATCATTGAAGGAAATGACTCTTTGGATGCTCGTCTTCCAATAGATGAAAATATATACCTTCAATAGCAGAATCCGTTTTGAGAAATGGGCAACTTTTAGTTGAATTTCCATCCATTCCACCTTTTAGAACGCCTAGGTTCATAGTATACCCGTCGAAATGTCGGTTCACTCCGAAGATCGACCCTTCGGAAGGCATCTGTTTGTCTGGTCTTTTTGCCAAAATCGAACGTTACTAGCGTTTCCCGCCATGGCTTAGGAACGCTTTACCTCTTAGCGCATGTTTTAGACCAAACAAGACTCACCCTCGATCGTCTTCTCCTTCAGCACTGCAAGGTGATTGGACGCTCACTGCAGATACATGATCCTACAGACAATCGTCATCGAAATACTGCCTACGGCGGTCCCCTCGCTGACACGTAGTGGTGGCTTCCAGGATTTATATTAAACCACTTTTGACCTTTCTCTGCCCAAGTTGTAGCTCCTCTCATTATCTCTTGCAAGAAAATCTGCTTCTAGCGAGCATATTCCTTGATTTTAATCGAAAAGCTAATTTGGAAACAGGCAGAATTCTCGTGTTGTTCCCAAACCTATCTGCCAACCATTGTTAACTCATTGCCTTCTGGTTTTTTTACATTTACACACAGCCTTCGTTATCAGCCTCTTCCTCAAGGACGATCAGGTGCGCTGTGTAGGTTTCACCTCCGCATTTTCACGCCTCTGCGACAGCTGTCGAAGTCAGCCAAAGAGCGACGAGCCGGAGGGCCGCGCGGCAGGAGACAATGGGGAAATACTGGAGTCCTAGAAGAGATCGTAGTTTAGCGTTTCATGCCAACAGAGAAAATGGCTTCTTTTACACCCCAAAATGTGCATGACCTCTATTCTTTAATTTTATCATCTCGTCTGTTTTACCGTCTTCTTGATATTCAGAAGGCCAGATTGGGCTAACCTGCTTTGTCGCCAACTCAGGGCTGGAACGTTTGTAATTCGCAGCTTCTGTCGACCTGTCTTCTTCGTGAATTGTGGTCCTCACTCGGTGGAGTAAAGCTTGTATGAGTGAGGTCATAAAAACCGTCACGCAAATCCATTCTGGGTAGCAGAGAGTTGATTCACAAGGCTTTGGTAGCTTCAGCATGCGATTCCAATATTAGCATTGTTGCGTCGACAGTTACGATGCCTACGTGGACACTAGAAGGTAATTTCTCACGTTTCCTATGATAAAAGTCTTCTTAGGGCTACTAGGACTCGACATATCTCTGGTTGGAATACTCGAGTGGATATTGTGTGCACTGATGACCAATGGAGCCGTGAAATTTTATCTCAGGCACGTGCTAACGGTCTTGCATTCGAAAGCTTTCAGGCGATGTTCTTGTTATTTATTCGGGTGGATTTCTGTCTCTCCTATTTGCCCTTGGACTGAGTAGATCATCTAGTCTCTACGCCGGTCCCGCAGAACAGGCTAGGCTGGAAATACACTGGACCAGAGTGGGTCAGTTTTGCTCGCGGCGCGCATTAATCAAGCCATGCAGAGTCTGCTTGAGACTATAGCCATTTATATATGTGGGAGAAATGTGGTAGCGAGCCTTGAAGTGTGCCTTACACCGCATCGGCCAATGCCCCCAATCCCAACCTCAGGTGACTCGATCGGCTCGGATAGCCAAATGATGCATGGAAGAAGGAGAGAGAGCGAGAGAGCTTCCTAGATTAATTCTCACTGCTCGCTAACGGAACTCAATCGACCTGCTCTGTCGTGGGGCTCAGTTTCGATCCCCGCCAGCAGCCATCAATGGTCATTCCAGTCTACGTTGCCTGTGTCAGCGTTGTCCATTTGCCTTTTCTACTACAAGCTGCTGTGTTGCTGCTGGCGGGGTTCGAGAGTGGGCCCCAAGGCAGAGCGGAACTAGTGGGTTCCGTTAGCGATCGGTGAGCGTTCATCAGCGAATGCAGTCAATATTCACCATCTGAACCGACAAGACAACAAACCCGTGGCTCAATGGTTAGAGCATCGGACATCTGCTCAACAGGTCGCGGGTTCGAGCCTCGGGTGGGGCACCACCTGCGGTTGGGTATGGCTGGCTGACGACGGCTAATGAGCCAGAAATGGCCATTACCATCTGCCCTTATCTTTTTAAGCGATTTTTATCTGCTTTTAGGGAGAGAGATTCAGCACTGAGAAATCCATCCTCATATCACACCAGCACATAGTAAACCTAAAACAATTTGCAATTATCACGTGCTAAACGCCGATGCTTGGAAGGTTGCCAGCTGACGGGATAGCTGGGTCCTTCTCAGGGCTGATACTCAGGCTGTCCTAACCTACTATTAATGCAGTCTGTATGACACTCAGTCATGTGAGTTCTGGGTCGACCATATGAAAGCCTGATACATGCAGTGAGTGGCCAAGTCGAGCCTGGTACGCTTATGCGGACTGTCTCGTTTTGTCAGACACTGTTCCTGAGCCCACCTCCCGTCGTCTTGATCTTACCATGCTATCCGAGCAAAATGTTTGAAGGAGCAAAGATTGTTTTCGATGCTGCGCAAGTTTGTCTCGCTGCTACTTAATTCCTGCATGTCAGCGGTTAATAAGAATATAATATGCGGCGCAAATATGGGAACAAAGTGTACGTCAGCATGTAATAGGCGTCCGTACTGCATGCCAACGTAACCTAAACTCTATCCATCGTGCTCATTAGGGTTAGTATACGTTGCGGAGTTAGGGGGGTTACAACATTTCGTTGGCGGTAGAAGGATAGAAGTATCGGGTCAAATGAGAGCTTTTCGAGCAGCGGCTCTTAGAACGTTGCGGTAGTTTCAAAACGCATTCGTTTTACCTTGAAAGATCGCACAGGCTGACCTCATTCTCGACCCATCAGGATTCGAATAAAAGTGGGTCGGGTCAACTACCAATGATATCGCGCGTAGTTGTCGGCGTGAGGTAAAACCACCGGATCTCGCAATCCGTACACTTATCAGGCAAAAATAACTATTGTGTGTGAACCTACTAACCTGGTAACGAATGCTAACCCTAGCGGAAACAATGAACAGGGTTAGGATTCGGTTGGCGCTCTCCTTTCTTTATTTAGCCCGTCCATAGAATTCCTATTGCCACCGGTCCCGTATTACTCGCTGGCTTATTCTTTGTTACCTGAGTTCTTGCCCAGTGTTGCTAGGCGTACTCCATATGGCACGTGATGGGCATTGCAGTTAGCGACGTTCACATTGTCATGTTCAGCTGACTATTGTAAAATCATATTATCCGTTAACTCAGACGATGAAGAAGAAGAAGAAGTAGATGGGGGTGAGGATGATGATGGTGGTGGTGGTGATGATGCTGATGATGAGGAAGGATGATGATGATGATGATAAGGATAATGAGGATGATGATGACGAGGAGGAGGATGTTGATGCTGATGATGATGATGATGATGGTGGTGATGATGAGGATGATGATGATGATGCGGTTGCTGGAACGTGGCGTTTGTTGACCGGACCTCGCGGATTCTCGCTCGAATTCATAATCAGAGACAGTCGCAGATACGAGTGCTGAGTGCGCGCGGGTTGCAGTATTTACAGAACGCAGTTGCCATGCGACTACGTCGCTAGAAATATCACAACCATGGTGCCCTCATTATTCTTATCTGTGACCGTCTCTGATTATGGATTCGAGCGAGAATCGGCGACGTCCGACTAATAAACGCCATGTTCAAGTGATCGCAACACTTCCTGAGACCCACTGCTCGTTTCTATTAGCTATCCGTTTTCTCCCTACTGCTGACCAAAAGTTCAAAACATTAGTACTCGTCACATCAGTCCCTGACGAACGTCTGTCACTCGAGTAATTATAATAGATTTTTTTATCCAGTTGTGATACCCTAAAGCCCAGCCAAATACTTTACGATATCTGCTAAACATCCGGTAGAAATCAAGAAGAATTTATTTTAGGGGGAGAGATTCTTCTGGCAAATTCGACTGCAACATCCCTATGCCTGCGTCATTTTTTGTTCTCTATTGTCACCTGCTGATAGAAGGTTATGCGAGTAAACCTTGAACAAAAACCCATGTCGTGTTTTCGTTAGCTCGACGACCACACATGTGCGGTAAGTCAGTTTACTTCCTCCAGTTCCCGTCCTGTCATGTTTTTTTTGCCAGTTGGCCCTTAGTCTACGCACGATTTCTCGTTGTCCTAAAAATGTGGTTGGACCTCCAAGTGTACACAATCCATCCGCCAGTGTGTGTGCGTTTTGGATTTGCGTCATTCTCCGCGCTGTCCTGCATATCAGCCCATAACGGCTGTGCCTGCCGCCAAGATAAGCATCCCCTGTTGCGCGAGTCCACGGTGTCTGTGTGTGCGTGTGTGATGCAGCGCCTCCCCAATAGGGAGCGCCAATTCGAAACACTCCCCGGCTGGCACTAACCCTCGCCGCAGCCACGTCCATGTGTTCTTGCCTCTCCTAGCGGACAATGGCCTGCCCTACAGCGAGCCCTTATGGTGAAGAATGCCCAGGTGTCAAGAGCCACCCACGAGATAAAATATAGTCTCCACAGGAGTTAGGCATGCTGGCTCACCCATGTGGGTGGTGTCGCTTGCGCACAGCCCTGGCGACGAGAGGCACACAGAATCGTGTCGCCTTCCAGAACTGTCTGCAGTGTATGTGGATTTCCACCGAGCCCAGAGCACAATCATTTCAGACAATGTGACTCATCAGCCGGAGCTTCTGTCTCTTCTCGGTCAGCATTAAAAAACCATCACATTCCAGTTATTTGAAAATTACCAATAACCGAGGGGGTGTCAGCTCTAGATGGGCCAAGCGTCCAGCAGACAATTCCTAGGCACAGAAAGGCTTTGAATACTCCATATTCGCAAATAGTGCGTGGCCCTTCCGATGATGATGTGCAAAACCCGATTCGGACATGAAAGAAACATGCAGTAATCAATCCGGCGATAGCAAAATTTCGAGCAGGCGGGAAGCAGACGCAAAGAGAGCTTGTAAAAAATAGACAATACCGTCCTCAAGAGGAGAGCTAAAGCAGTAACGGTAACGTTTATGGTCGTAAATTTAGTCAGTATATAGATAAACAAAAGATATCTATTGGGGGAATACTTCGAAAGTTATTTTTGCGCTACCAAAACTGCTCAACATGTGGCACATGGTATGTGATTTGAGGCAGGGCCTCAGCGGACCAAGAAGATTAAGCCATTTTGTATGCCCCTCATGTGGAAGGGAAGTCTGATTACATTTTCTAGTTATATATCGAGCCGGTTAGGGGCATTTGGACGGTTTCGCTCGCCTGTCGCCACGGGAATAGTTCGGTTTTTAGGGGTGCACCCTACCCAGACATCAGACCTTGGATAATTGTTCAGTCTTTAGGGACACATGCTACCCAAACATCGGAAGTAAATGGGCTGAATGAAAAGACATCGATTTCGATCCTATTACTCATATTTTATGTCCGGACAAGGTTAGAGCAGGATCTTCTGTGCTAGAAGGTAGCGGGGCTCGAGCATTCAGCGCTACCAAAGTACCGAACAGACCCACATCCCGGTTAATTCAAAATTCTTCATAATCAATGCCGTTTCGTCTGTAAGTGAACAAGTCCAAGGCACAGCAAGACTTCAATGCAGTCCACTTCCCGAATGTGCGCTTTCGGGTGACTTTATGGAAAATACGGTTCAAACAAAAATTACTGGACGGACTCACAATCCGGGTTATTATAAACTAAATATTTCTAGAGACCATATCTTGCAGGCTTTGAAATTTTCAAAACAGCGTTAACGTATGTTGGGTCAAGTCCTAGAAGCTTCCTTACCAAATGTCGAGAGTTTCTAGCGTTCCGACGAAATCATTGTTTCAGCTTTTTTGCGTTATCATGGGTGGGCGAGGTGGAGTGATTGTTCCCCGCAGTTCGCAGTTCGGCGTCTTTATCCATCCCTCATTTCCAACTTGAGGGATCCAAAGCGCATTTCGGATAGCAATGGATGAAGCTGTACCCAATGATGGGCAAAATTCATAGTCTAACACATTAGATTATTTCTCATATGGACTGATAATTAGAATTCTGAAATCTGTGATTTCGATTCGAAATAGTAAGTAGCATGCAGCATAATCCTCAGATGTTTCAGTCAACTCAGGATGCCAGTTCTTTAACGAGCTTCTTTCCGTCTGTCTGTAAAGAATTGCTACTGAGTGGTATGTATTTTTCTCATTGTTTTTTTCCGATGCTCCTATAATTTCAAATCTATATTTTATAGGAAACAGTCAAAACCATTATCTTTTTGTATTCATTTTTTTAGAAAACCACGTCGTTTTCAAGCTTCATACATAAAGGAAAAGGCAGTTTTCTGTTTCAAAAGTTTTATAATTTAAAGATTTTTAAAACCTTGATGTTCAGTCATTAAGCATCCTGTCTGTAAATTTATTAATGTTATTTTTAAGTGCACAAAAAGGATTCACATTCCCTGTAAATGTTTGAGCGCTTTATGACTTTTTGAACAGCATAATTAACTGCGTACGAAATGCAGATTTTATACCCTGAATGCAAGTGTGACAAAAGATTCGGCCCAAAATTATGCAAGATTAAAAAAAGAATTTTTGAACTGAAATACACATTTTCTTTGAGTATAAGGTTTGAAGAGGAAATTATCTGATGCCAACTGAGTACAAGGAAGAACGCTTATATGCATGCTTTTCATAAAATATATTTTAATCTATAAGGACAGAAAATTACTGGAAAAATGCATACTAATTCATTATTCCGTTTTTATAGAGTGATGCTTTTGCATTCCTAATCAAAGAAGTACTTCAGAATTTTGGTTTCATAGGAAAATACATCTACGGTGTCTCTACGGCCTATCGCCGTTTTACCGGCCACATTGTGGTTTGCGGCAGCCTATCCTTTAAATATAAATGTCTGCTTGCTTGACAGTTAACCTTCGCAGAAGTCGCTTTCGCCATGCGCTACCCACGAACGCGAGCGGATAGCTTGGGTCCTATCGTCCATCATTTCGTGCAAAGTGAATTTAAACCAAACCAGAAGTAAGCCGGAGAAAGATGGATTTTTCGGAAGTGTGTGTCGGAGCGCATTGGCTGATGAACCTACATTAGATGCGCCATCTAATAAAACGAAATTCTAAAATTTGTTTGCAATTAGAAAATATAATTTAAGCCCGGTTGTCCTAGTAATTACCGTAACGCCTTGAAAGTTGCCATTTGACCCGATAATTCAGTCCTCCTACGGCCAAACTACGAACTTTAGTATCTGACCCTAACCCGGCAACGAATGCCCACCAGAATGAGTAGAGAAAGGATTAGCTTTGCACGCTGAGGCATCCTTTATCCCCCGAGTTGGGTTGCATATTGCGATCTTGCAACTTTTTCAATACCCAAATCCGTTTTACCTGTACCCGCCGTTTCACTTACAATCAGGGTTTAAAAACTACCAGCTGTATATTTTCCATGCAAGAAAAACCTTACATTTATGTGCGCTATTGATAGGTAATATAGAGCTCTCAGAAGTTTTTAATGCACATGGACCCTATATTATCCTTTACAAACAGCATTAATAATTGGAAAGGTTAGAAAACCTCATGGTTTTAAACAATTTCACAATTTGAAATGGTTTACTTCAAGTATGAAATTTGCTAACAAATGAGTACAAGAGGGAATGTTTTGATGCCTATGTTTATAAAACAAAACTTGAATTGCTAAGGGTATTTAAAAATCAGTGGAAAATGCATGCGTATTAAGATGAAGTCATTTAACAGAACAGAATTTGAACAGAAGCTTCCTCAAAGTCCGATATCCTGCCGTGGCTAATATCTTCTGAGATAAGGCTGTGCTATAGTAACTATTACAACTCCACTTAAGTACCCTTTTCTACTCTAAAACGCAGTTCAGAAATTCGGTAAACATTTCACGGGATAGCACATCTACCAGAGCGCATGGACCGAAGTGTACGCAGCCATTATCAGCCTACATTCATTGGTTGGCAGATGCAACCTCTGGAGGAGAACTTCTACTTGCCTGATGTTTTGTTACTCTTCCGTTCCCACGATCCGAATAAATCGCTAGATGCACTCTTACCGGTCGAAAGTCCCTTTTACCATCCTTCTCCATTCTCACTAGTTCCCTAGCAAGGCAATTTGGCAGCTGGGTGGGGTTTACTCGCATTCCCAAACGCAGCAGTGTTTGCACTTTTCTGTCGCACCACCAGACCAAAAAGCCTAGGCGCTTTGCTTGGCCGGGTGGAAGTGGTCTGAATTCAAAATACTGCATTGATTTGCAACGAGTTAACCCCGCCTAGATGGCTTTCAAATCTGGGCAATCAAGGGTCTTCATGTAGAAAACAGTGCTTTTGAAAATTGCCGACAATGATCAGGGAGACTGTAATGACCATTTCTGGCTCGTTAGACGTCATCAGTCAGTCATACCCAGCCTCAAGTCGTGCACCGTCCGAAGCTCAGACCCGTGACCTGTTGATCATAAGTCCAACACTCTAACCATTGAACCACGGACTCGTTGTCTTTCCGGTTTAGATAGGGAATATTTACCTTCGGGGATGAACGCTCACCGATCGTTGCCGGAACACAATTATCCCGAGTCGTCATTTCGAGCCACGGGTAGCGCACCACCTGGGGTTGAGCAGGATTGACTGATGAAGTCTAATGAGCCAGAAATCGCCATTCTAGTCTCCCTTGTCTTTGTCGGCAATGTTCATTTGCTTATCAAACTAGCCACTGTGCGGCTGCTGGCGGGGTTCGAGAGTGAGCCCAAAATGCAGGAAGGGACGAGCGAGTTCAGTATGCGATCAGTGGTCGTTCAGCGGTGAGCAGTGTTTTTCTTTTCCTAGGGAATAGAAAGAGACCGAAAATTTGCTTATCCTGACTTTTATGTTCCACTTTCGACGAGCGTAATCGAGTCGAAGGACTTCCCGTCTTAATGATATCTGACAGGATATGCGTTACTGACATTTGTATAATCTCCCCTCTGAAATAGTACTCCACAAAACTTAGAGATGACCTTCGGCCGGGTCATTTACTCTCTGTTGTATCACTTGAAATTTGTACAAATTAAATATTGTTGGCCAATATCTATCGGATAAATATTACCAGTTTTCCCTGGTTTCTTTCGTAATGACTGGCGTTTAAGCGGGAGTAGGATAATAGCATATCACCTTCAACATTCAATCCCATTTTCTCCTCTTCAACCGTTGATCCGGCGTTTTGTACGTCGACCGGAACTCACGAGAAAATCGATCTCACTCGTGCCTCGAACACACAACGCTGGAATGCCTGAGAGTTTCCGCTAGCCGGTAAGAACGATAGCTGCGGTGCCTGATTTGAGGTGAAAAGTTCCGTGAGCCTGTGCCGCACACATGACAGTTCGACCTTAGTTTTCGACGAGGTTCATCGTTTGCTTCATAGCCTGGTGTTTCAAGGACAATTACTTGCGCGTCAATTAATTTTAAGTCCTAGTAGATTTTCGCTGCATCCACCGCAATCTTTCTTTCTCTCTCTCTCTCCCTTGCCACCATCCACCTGTACTCGGTGTCAAGACGGGATCAAAAAGATCAGAGGCGAGATCGGACGCAGGTGGTTGGCGCGGCGTGAGCCTGCACCTACGCTTGTCATGACGTCCCCCTCCCCCACCTGAATATGGGGCATTTGAATGAGAGGGCATCCCGAATAAAGCCTGGCGTGCCTTGACCTAGCAACCCTATTGGTCCAGCACATCAACCACGCTGCCCGTACAGAAGGTAAACACATACATATATAGAGAAATAATTGTGGATTCATGCAGACATGGCCCAGCTCGACCCACTCATGTCCTGAGCTAATGTTTGTTTCTTTTCACCAAGCAACATAAATCCCCCTACGTGGAGGGGTGGGGAGATAACTATGATCCAGTTCAACCGAGTATTTAATCACTGACAGTTAGTAGCTGTACTGTAGATCACTAGCTTTGCTACTGTCAACTCTGGTTACGCATTCGGATATTTATGCACAGTGTAATCCTAAAATTACTATCGTCTATGTTCAGAGCTAGGATCATTCCAGTAAGGTTTTCACCACAAGGGTCTGCGTGCAGGCTGCCGGCAGTAAACGCCCAAATAATTAAGAAAGCTCCAGTAGGTCAAGTTGGTGCTTGGGATTGGCGAGAGGAGAACCAATCAGCGAGCAGAAAAGTGTGCCGTGTGCCGCCGCATCCTCGTTGAGGTCAGACGCACTGGCACTGGCAAAACGTGACCCAACGCGTAAGCTTTCATCCGCCTGAGCCCCGATGATAACCAAATCATGACAGTTTTTTTCGTTTTCGGGCTCTTTTTTTGTAAATCTATCCAATTGATGAGAAAGCGATGTAACTGCCGCCGGTAAACGTCCTCGTCCACATCAAATGACACTGGTCGTCGGCCGAATACGATATAAACGGAGATCCTGTCACTAATTTACCATGCATGGCCAACCATTTTTTGCAGAAGGCACTTCTATCTTGGTGATCAAGTTTATCGGTTGTATCTTTAGTCTCTCATGAGAAAAGCGTAGGGCTTCGTATTCGTTTGTTACTTCGACATGTCCGGTTATCGCTATCGGAGCATTCGAAGCATTTATAGTACAACGCTGCGCTTTTTACTTTGGCATATCTAAGAAGTAAAGATAAATGTAAGTCAATTAACACTGTGAGTTATGCAAGTTTTCACTTGAAAAATGCTGTCCTTCCCACGACCTGTTTAGTGTCTCGCGTAATTCGTGTGTCTTGGACAACTACTAAGCAAGCAGATTTCTTAAAAATTCATGAACGAATGCAAACGTTCGAGCTCCAGGTGTTTGTACGAGTAAGGATGAAGGTTGGTCAAGAAGAGGAACAATTTTTTGGAGTTTATTAACTCGCACAGGAGGCCAGCGTTAGAGATAGCGATGACAGTTGACTGAAGTCTGGTTCTCGCATGTGAATTCGATAAATCGACGTATCGATCTGGTGCCAGCATGCAGAATTTTGCACAGTCACCTCCAGACCTGCGTCATTGCCCTTTGATTGGCTTTTACACCCTATAAGTGTGCCCTTTTTCTTTTTCTATTGCTTCTTTCAAAATGGACTCCACATGTTCAAAAGCTCAGAATGATAAAAAAGTGTTTCGATGCTCGACCGGGGTACTCAGTTACTCTTATTCCTGTATTTTAAGTTTCACACTAATTCCCACCCAAAAGTTAACTGCAGCGCTAATTTTAACGCTGACCCTATCCTTACCCCTGACCCTGACCTTAACCCTGACGTGAATTCTAACTCAAAACCTGACCTTAACCCTTAAGTCAACTTTATTGCTGGTGGTTCCTGCTCCCATGTCCTGCCGTGGCGGCTATATAAGTTCTTCCTGCCCATAATGCCACAACCAAAACCGTCCTGTTTTGTGGCTCCGCATTGTGAATCCTACACTCTGTTGTCATTCAAGGTTTCCAGGCATTTACTACATCGTGTCTTCTAAACTCACTGGGCTCTCGTGGCTGACAGGCCACGCCTCTAATATTAAACTGAACAATCCGTTGAGGATTTCGCCAGCTGGTGAGGAATTTAGAAGTCGTAGTGTCAGACGGTTCACTTGCAACGATCACAGCCGACTCAGGGAGACCCACCCTCCACTTCATCTGTCCGAACCCTAGTCTGAAATGGCGCTTCTGACGATAAATTTGGTGTCTAGAAATATAACGCCCACTGCACCACGATCAAAAGATGGTAGGTTTCACGTAGGTTATGTTGGTTAAGTGAGGTTTCGCCACTTTGGTGTCTAGAAATATAACGCTTACTGCACAACGATCAAAAGATGGTAGGTTTCACGTAGGTTATGTTGGTTAAGTGAGGTTTCGCCACTGGTTTCTCTAAGGAGCATCAAAACTTCCAGTCATTGTTGGCCAATCTGCTAAAGCCTCAAACGAAAAAGTTATATGCGTTTTTCGGTAACGGTAGGTTATGGGCAGCACCGAGAAAGCTCGAATACCCCAGGCTCTTGTAATATGGGGCCAATGGTAACAGAGCCTTTACGAGTGGAGAATTACAGCGGGTAATATAAGGTGTAACCGGTCCTGGCAAAAGTTCCGGTGTTTTTCATTCTTCTATTTGAGTTTATCAAGTCGATAGTGCGCATCTGTTATAAAGGCAGTAATAATTTGATAGCCATAGCGGATGATAGCGGTTTGAAAGCCCTGGGATGACATCTTTGCCGGTTTCACCCGCACAGAATTCGGCAGAATCTTGTTGCTTTGACATCGGTGTAAAAAGTATTTTTGATCTAACTGGAAATATTTGTGAGTTGCACACATTTCCATCGTCGAGCATAAAGCAAAACAAGAGCGAGAGATGTCTGGCTTTCTTGGTACTGTGCATTTTATACCGTTACTGCGTTTGCCACTAAGTAGGGTTAGTTAAATGGGCGACTGAGGCCGAGCATCGATACGTCAGCACTCCAGTTTCCAAATATTTGCAGTGTCCTTGTTTTGGGCCGCCTAAAAAGGCACTGCACTTCATTGGTTCACCATGCCCTTTGTACCCATCCGGTAGAAAATCTCGTTTTCTTCAAATTTTCTATTTCAATTAAGAGTATTTTTCGGTTTTACAACATATTTTAATTGCGAGATTTTAAGCCCGTTAGCATTTTATTTCACTAATTCTATTTGCTCCGCATACATTCCAAATTTGGATGGGCCCTGTTTGGTAGCTTCGTAATGGCATAAAGGAATGTACGATTTTATTTAGACGGAAAGTATACAGCTTGTAGACTGAAAGTCTTAAACGCATAGGTAACGGCAAAACAGGTTCAAAATCATTTGGAAATTAAAACACTTTTAGACCGAAAAATACCCTTTCTTTCAGAGAAAATGTTTTGAAAATTCTTGCTGTGCTACCAAATATATACAGGAGAGAAAATTTTTTGCGTGTTTTCTATGAAATGCATTTGAAAATCGGTGGGTCAAGTACATATTGCCTAATTAGATCTTGTCTTAATGTGTGCAGGTTTTGGCAGGTAGCTGATAAGAATTGCATTCAAAAGCTTGCACTATGGCGTAACTACAATATCTTTTGAATAATGCTGAACCGTAATCTGTTTTACAATCCTACTTAAATAATACTTTACAATGGAAAACGCGTGTAATAATATCGGTTAAAATTATATGAGATTGATTACTGAATATAGATATGGTACAAATTTCGGCACCAGTTTCCAATTTTTGCGTAACTTAAGTCATATTTCCTAGAGAAGCTGCATGGAAATTTCCTTTTCAGGACCGTTTTGGAGAAACCTGCATCACCTATGGACGCTGTAGTCCACGGAAAATTTTCGCTTTCGCTCGTGTATGTTAAAACGCAGTCTGCGCTAAAAGTTCTGTATCATGGTGTTTCCCTGCGAAAGCTCATGTGTGGGCCTGCTGATGTCGACCAACACGGATAGTCGCGCGCGTGGCCCTCCACCCTCTCGGAATTGTAAACTTTTTAAAAGCCAACCTAATCGGTTCTGCCATCCACACAACGTAAAGAAGTCCTTATCACCCACAATCACAATGTGACGAGTTTTTTGTGTATTACCTGGAGAAGTGTGCAGGTGCGCATCCGTTGACGATGAATAGAAAAAAAAGGACGTCCAAGAGAGTCCGAAAAGGTTTTCACTCAGAAGGTGACAGGTGCCCGTGCGAGCATTTGCGCGAAGTCAGCATCCATGCCACTAAATACTACCACCTCATATAAAAAGGTTCGCTCCTCTTCAGGGTGAGGATGACGGGTTGGGTCACACCGAGGGCCAACCAGCACTACCCCCGCTCCTCTCCCAACCCTCTAAACCTTCCGTATTTCCACATCTACTTAAAAGCCGTAGTAAAAAGGCCAAACCTGTTGGCAGCTCTTGAACGGCCTCACGTTTACGCAAGTCTGCTATTTATCAACGTCCTACGGACTCCGATGGACCTGTCAGTTAGCGAAATAATTCATCTGCTATTATTTTTTTCTGTAGACAATGAATCCTCTGTTTGGGGCCGAACACGTGCATCTGTGCAGGGTCACATTTTGGGTACTACTCAATGACCCGTCTCTGAGGATGGGTTCGAGATGGAATCAGAAATGTCAGGCGAATAAAGCTCTTGTCCTAGCAATCACATCCACTTCTCCTCGGTGCTGTTGGTTGCAGGAGTGACGGGCGGACCAGGGGGATGGGAGGAGGAAGATTCGGTCCAGTTCGGGACTCCGGACTCGAACACTCACAGAACGCGGACGGTCGATAACTAGCCGGGGAATGCTATGACAAGTAAATCAGATCAAGCAGTGTCACTCTGCCGGGACTTTGCTTATGAGGGATTAAGGTAGCATGACTTTGAACTTGCGGCTATAGCAACAGCTCGGTTCCGAATCCCATCAGGGGTATGGCGTGCCCGAGATGGGGCATTTCCTGCAGGCGAGTGGCAATCCTTTGAAAGGTAAGTTGAAAATATCGGTGTGTTTTGGAACGCTACAGGCAGTTACCAATGGTTAGCAACAGAGTTTTGGTTAAACTAAATGCATTTCTGAACTAGGGCTGGAATATCGCAGGCTAGTGACGATAGCTATGCCAGAAACGCTCATTCTACTTTCCCTTGACTTGGTCAGTAATATTTCCCAATTGTTGAGTTGTATCCATTTCGGACTATTTCCTTGTAAGAACATTATACGTTCGGTAACAACACATCCTTCTTCGAAGAATGACCTCCACCACAGACTTCGTCCTCGATTTTTTTATTTGTTCTAACTGATTTCCCCACCAAAAAATAAACTGTTCAACCAGGTTGCAGCGTAGCGATACTTTGACTGCTCTGTGCTCATGGGTTGTTCATCCGAACAAGATATGGTGGGATCAAGTCGCGAGGAATTTGAACTTGGAATGACCACTTCTGATATATTAGTCATCATCGCCCGGTTACACCTTTACCCACTCCCTCTCCCACCTGACACCAGACATTCGAGCCATTATTGACACATGCCGTGTCGACCGACCTAGGGAGTATCGTGCGCCAATCTTACCAGACTGCAGGAGGCAATGAACTCTCCTGTTCTTTTTAAATGCAGCTCTTAAAAGGCAACAATGCGCTAACTTTCGTTGATGAACGCTCACCGATTGCTAACGGAACTCACTCGTCCCATTATGCCTTAGGACTCATTCTCGAGTCCCGCCAGCTGCCGCACAGCGGCTAGTAGTAGCGTAGCGACCCAAAACCGTGTGCAGGTTGAACACTGAACCTCTCGCGTCCGCACGTCCGCACGTCCGCACCAGTAGCTGCCTGGGCCTTGACAATCCTGGCTGTCCACACCGACCAATCATCGGCAAGGCTGACTCTCACCCGACCGCGCTGGACACCCTACGACATCCACATGCTCTCACAGACTTTGGACGTAGCAGACGCGGTGGGTAGACGTGCCCTCGTCCGGCGGCCAACTTCCTTCAACCCCTTCTGCGATAGTTCTGTACAGAATAAACTATCCTCCCAAGTGGCGTCCCAATTCTTATCTCGTTCAACGGAACCGGGTCAGGACGTCGTAGCGGCCAGGGCCTCCCCTAACAGTCATAAGTTGCTTCGATAGTAGAATTGACAGATGCATATTGCCGGTGAAGACAATAGAGACTGGAATGGTCATTTCTGGCTCGAAGGTTGGGGCGCCGGACTTCTGATCAACCAGTCAAAGGTTCGAGCCTTGAGTGGTGCACCACCTGGGGTTGGGTATGACTGTCTGATGACGGTTAATGAGCCAGAAGTGGCCATTCTAGTTTCCCTTGTCTTTGCCGGCAATACTCAAATGCGCTAACTATGTGTTAATAGAGAAGCAAATTTTAAAACAGCTTTAAAATTAACTTTAATGGATTGACTTAGTGCTGACCCAACATCTGCACTTGTCTTCTTTCTTTCTTAGCTGTGACCGATCTCATGAGATGCTAACCGAAATTCTGAAATGTTTTTAGCCCAGTTGCTTTCATTTGGATGACCCATACTTGATGGAATGGGCATCAGCTACCAAACCTGCTTCCGTTCCAAATTTTAGAAATTTCTCTGACTAATTTTTGTGCAAAGCTAGGGTCACATGGAGCTACCTACCACTGTGCCGGCCAGTGCCACTAGCAGTATTTCATGGCATTCGCCAGCATTTGGCATCCGAACCGTCCTCCTGAAATCTTAGTACATTATTGAGGAAGCGGGTATTGTGTAGCGTACGTAGATAGGAAGTGTTTCACTTTGTCAGTCAGTGCAGGGCGTCAGCGCCCACATCCGGTCTTCTCGGTACTGTTTGGTATCTGAGCTAGATAGTCAGGGGGGAGAACGTGCGGTAGATAGTGCGTAAGCCCCCTATAAACTAATTCATGCGTATGCCACAGACGCTGTGCCCACTGCGTGGTTATCACGCGGTGGATTTCGTCGTCGGACATTTTAAATATTAGTGGTCCGACTCCGCGCACATTTTGAACACTGGACCCATTGCGTCCCCATGCTCGTGCGCAGCAGTGGTTGCGTGGTTCTCGTCAATCCCGACTGTTCACCCCGGCCAATCACACTCAAGGCTGACTCACGCATGGCCTCGCTGGATGCCCTGTGACGACTCCGCAATGTCTCGGTCGGAAGACGCCACCCTCCCGGTTCCGGAGTGTCTTCTTCCGGCTGCCAACTTCTTCCAATCCCTTCTCCGATGGTTCTGTACAGAACACATTGGTGTACCAATTCTCCTCCTCCTCGTCCTCCCCTCATTCGGAACCGGGCCTTAAGATCGTAGCGACTAGGATCTCCTCCAAGAACTTAAGCTGCTGCTATAAACTGACATGAGTACTACTTGCCAGTGTCTGCATTGTGTCAACCTTCGTGGTGACCAGATATCTCGAGACTTTTTGGTGGATCAGAGCAATCGACAGAGCTTCCAAGGTATTGGCATATTTAAAGAACCGGTATATTTTGAAAAAGGACAGCTTGGACTGACGTTTAAAGGGTTCACAGTAATAGTTTAACTGTCACTATTTGCCGCAAAATACAAATGGACTAGACCGACATGCAGTTCGGCCGTGGTATCGCAAATAGAGTAAGGAGCGTGTACAAACCAGGGAGCTTATGGTGACAGTGGGCTGACCGAATGATCAGTAATTAGCATGGCACTCTAGGTGATACAATATGATCCGGCTACCGTTTAAACGCTGAGCTGACTATCTGACCAGACATCGCCTTCAAACGCTGGGATTACGGGGCGATTAAAAGCCATCTTGAATTTCCCTGACGTCAACGAAGGTTAACGTTTTACTACGTCTGTTCATAAGGTCATTCAGTGACCCTGAAGCAGAGGTTACACTTCAGCATACAAAAGAACTAGCGAACTTATTTCGATCTGAAGGACTCCCTATAGGTGGGAAACTTGAAGAAGAGAAGAGAAGAGTTCTTATGTGAAGATAAGGTTGTGTGGCCCATGTAAAAGACTGAATTCACTAATATAAACATCGAAAAGTAGTGAAATGAATTTGAGCGTCTTGTGCAGTTGTCTTTCTGGGTGTGATTTAATCAAACGGGAAGAAACATTGGCATTCACAAACATGCTGGGACTATATCTCATAAGTAGAGAAGAAAAAGAAGGTTGTTCGCTCACCGGAATCATGGCTTTATTCGTCTGAGCATTCGGACTCCTACTGGAGTCCATCATCAGAGACAAAAGCGTCAACAAAAAACAAGCAACAGCTATAAGAGGCAGGGGCCAATCAGTGAGGCCAGTCCGGAGGTGACTGTGCATAACTCGGTATACCGGCGCCAGATCGGTAAATCAATTGACTGAGTTTTCATCGGAGTCCCAGGCCTTAATCAATTATCGAATTGCCTGGTTTCTGGAGTGGGCGATTACCTTCGAGACTGCGAAGTTAAACTCATGACCCGTTTCGTAAGTGTAGACAGTCAATTGTGGCATCACTGGTGTCTGATTGGCTCCTACCCCCTATAGTTGCTGCTTGTTTTTGTTGCCGCTTTTATGTCTGAGGATGGACTCCAGTAGGAGTTCGAAAGCTCATACGAATAAAGCCATGATTCTGGCGAGCGTACACCCTTCTTCTTCTTGTTTCCTTGTACCTTGAATGCCGACTAATCTTTTCATTCCACCTAAGTGGACTTTCTCAGTCGAAAACATATCTGGCTGATTCCAAAATATTTTCCTGAGGTTAAGTGTATGCTTTATTTCCTATATGTTGGCCGTCTAAAAGCAGCATGAGGTAAATGGCACCCGAGTTTCAACCAGACAATGGCCACCATCGTTGCAATGGCAACCCCCCCCCCCTCCCCACGGCATTGCTTATCCCTCCTCGTTTCCGCCACAGGCCTCAATGTTGCGCTCTCGTCCAGCCGCTGTGACCTTAAGATTCCGCGTTCGCCATTGGTGTGCGTGGCCGTCTACAAAGCCGTCGCCAATCTGCAGCGCCACCGCTGTTGAACCAGGCTTACAGCAGCGGCCACACCCGTTTTAGCGCAGAGAAAGTACAAAGAAGCAAGGAGCCAGATCACTGGAAGGGGAGAGAGTTGCGTGGGCGGCAGGCCTCCAATCCAAAGAGCCTTACGGAGGCAGTGAGTGGGATTAAGTCGCCCATCTTTTTGCCTGCCCAGCTCTCGTGAATTGTTGCTTTTGCTTCGGGTAGAAGTGGCCCTGTTTCCTTCCGCTAACCATCTTCCTACTTCCATTTGCCTGATGACTTTGTTAAGGTCGCCGCTGCAGGCATGCATTCCACCTGCTCGCTGAAGCAACCCTTTTGACAGCGCTAGTTTCTAGAATGAGATTTTTATACAAGTGCCAGTTACTTTTAATTTGGGAGCTGTACACGGCGCTTGAGTACGGACAGGCAGAGGAAACTGTTGACAGAGAGAAAGAGGTCATGCTGCTTGCGTTCACTTTGCGCTAGAACGTTGGAACTAACTACTCAAGTGGCTGCGGTCATGAGACATTGAATTTACAAATTTTGCTACCACAGCTCAGCACCGCTGACCGGATATGTTTTAGGTAAGATAGGGAAACAGGGGCGCCCTCCCATCAAGCACTTGGCAATTTAGATCCTGGATCGAGAGACTGGCCGTTCGAATTCCGGCATCTGGTGAATTCAAACTGTGACCCTAGGCCACGGCAGCAGCAAATGATATGCAAAAACCGCCTGGTGACGATGCATAAAATGAAAACGCATTTGAAATATAGCCTGCGAGATGAGGTCAAGGACTTAAAAACGACAAGATGTCTCACGTGGCGGGTGGCCTGCACATTCCGTATTCCCAAGGAGCCCACCCTGTTGTTGGGCCTACGGTGGACATAGTTGAAATCGACGATCCAACCGTCATGTGGTAGCTTGGCAACCGCAATCCCTATGCGTCCACTACCTTTATCTGTTGCGTTCTCTGATGATGGGTCCAAGTGTAAATCAGGAACGTCCGTCAAATACAAGTTTTTTTTTCCAAAAATCGAGTTTCCGTCTTCGGAACCTTTCCCTGGCCTTCGTATTTTCACTTATTTAGGGTGGCACGATATCGTGAATATGTGCATAATACCTAAATATGGCCAACAAAAAGTAATGGTTTCGATACCAAGATGAGATTTTACCCGGCAGTTACTGTTAGTAATTTTGCTCAAAAGCGGGTTTAGCACTCTGAGAATGCCCTAAGAAAGTACGCTTCTAAAGGAGCTGACAACTAGAAGTATGCAGAACTTCAAATTTATTCGAGGTATCTTGCCTTATGGAAAAAAGAGAAGAGGCGAGCGAGTAAGTGTACGGCCCCCAGCAGCTCGCGATTCCCCACCTGCTTGGTGTGTCGCCTACGTGCACCAGTCGCACCTGCTGACAACTAAGCGTGACCTTGACGGACCAATCAGTGTACGGGACTGCAGCCAGCAAAGGCTCACGCCCGCTTTCATAAATAAAGGCTGCACCCTCAACCTTGACACCTCCTGGCGAGGGAGGATGGAGAGTGGTAGTAAAACACGGTTCGGAAAAGCTCTTTGTTTACTAGTGAATACTACCAAGTGAAAACACTCTCCGATGCCGGATTAAGCAAACGTCCGACCCATTATTAATGCCGGGGCGGGTAACTCAGTTGATCTTCATACAAATACTAGCCAGGTATTGGGTGAAAGTGCGTAAAGTTATACAGCAGCAAATTGAAAGATTTCTGAATACGAATAATCTGACTTCATCGCATGCTATCAGTATTCAGTTCAGTGCGCCGCTGCAATTTTACTCGGGCCGTCGAACATGCTTTCACCTTGATATTTGTGTTCACTCTTTGTTCTTCAACCCATTATACCTGATTTTTTATGCGTTAAAGCGGTACTATTCTTGAACTACTTCGGTTTTTAATTTCACTGCGCCAGGCTGTCAGCTTGTAGGTTAGTGATTGGGGTGTATGGGTACTAGCTAGGGGTGGCACCACACAGATAGCATTTGGTCGCTCCATTTGTCTCGTACAGGTGGTGAATGCTCCTGTGGCCACCTCTAACTGGTGCTCAACTCTCACCTACGGCTCCTCGAAGTTGGGTTCTTCCCAGCGGCCACACCCCGGGCAACCGTCACGACCTGCGGTCTAAACCAGGTGATGGTCTCCGGTGTTGTGTGTGCCTCCACACCCGGTATGTCTGACTTCCGAACTTCCCACCTCCCCTCTCTCAAAAAGTTCTACGGTGGGGGCGACAGCAACCCCGTAGACGGCCCAGGCTAACTCGGGTCGCCTTCCCACTAAAACAAAACCGTGCCCCATAGTGGAGTTCGGCAGCAGTCTGGGATGTCCGAGCAGCCCTATTTAGGGAGAGCACTGCTTGCCTCCACGCAATACCCCAATACCATACTCATACACTAGCAGCCTGGAATGTTCGTTCCATTTTAGACAATCCTAGGAGCAACCGGCCGGAACGGAGGACGGCGCTAGTCGCTCGGGAAATGGCGCGCTACAAGGTGGACATTGCTGCTCCCAGCGAGCTCCGATTCTCTGAGCAGGGTCAGCTGGAGGAGGTGGGTGCCGGCTACATCTTCTTCTGGAGCGGCCGGCCAAAGGCAGAGCGACGTGACGCTGGTGTTGCCTTTGCCATCTGGAATGACATCGTGGGACGTCTGCCCTGTCTGCCGCAGGGGATCAATGACCACCTGATGAGCCTCCGCCTGCCTCTTCGGGGAGACCAGTTCGTCACCATCATCAGCGCCTTCGCTCCCCCAATGACGAGCTCTGATGTGGCGAAGGACAAATTCTACGAGGACCTGCACGCCCTGCTGGCGACTGTGCCGAAGGTGGACAAGTTAATTGTCCCTGGTGACTTCAACACCCGCGTCGGGAAGGACCACGCTGCCTGGCAGGGAGTGCTGGGTCCCCACGGTTTCGGTAGCTGTAGCGATAATGGCCTCCTTCTTCTGCAAACGTGTGCGGAACATCGTCTCCTGCTTACCTACACCTTCTTCCGCCTTCCGACCTGGGAAAAGACCGGGTGGATGCACCCTCGGTCGCGGCGCTGGCAGCTGCTTGGCTATGTTCTCGTCCAGAGGCGAGATCGACAGGACGTGCTGCTAACCAAGTCGATCCGCGATGCTGATGGTTGGATGGATCGCCGCCTCGTCATCTCCCAGATGAGGCTCCGACTTCAACCCCGACAAAGGCCCCAAGGTAAGCGACCACCAGGTAAGTTAAATACTCTTTTGTTAAATCTGCCTACTCACTGTTTTGATTTCAGCAACCAAATAGCCCAGAAACTGGAGAACCTGCATGCTACAGATAATAACGCCACCGTGGAAACACGATGGTGTTAACTGCGAAATATTATCCTCTTCTCCGCCCTCAAAGTCCTTGGACACGCACGCTGTCAACACCAGGAATGGTTTGACGACAATGACGCCGACATCAGCAACTTACTCGCGGAGAAGAATGGACTACACAAAGCCTACATGGACCTTCGGACTGACGCCACCAAAGCAGCCTTCTTCAGATGCCGCCACCTTCTACAGCAACAGCTGCAAGAGATGCAGGCTGCCTGGATGGTCCGAAATCCAGGGGTATGTGGCCCGCAATGAAATTAAAAACTTTTTCAAAGTCATCAAAGCCATCTACGGACCCTGTGTCAAGGGGACCACACCGCTGCTCAGCTCTGACGGCACAACACTACTGACATAGAAATCGCAAATTCTGAAGCGCTGGACCGAGCACTTCAGAAATTTCCTTAATTGCTCATCAGCCATCCCCAAAGCTGCCATTGACCGGCTCCCTCAAGTGGACACGAACAATGACCTTGATATGCCGCCTTCCCTACCAGAACCCATCCGGGCCATGCAGCAGATTTCCAGCGGTACAGCACCGGGATCCGACGCAATCCCACCGGAAGTCTACAAGCAAAGTGGGCCCCGGCTGATGGCAGAACTCACAACACTCTTCCATGAGATGTGGCACCAAGGACAAGTTCCTCAGGATTACAAAGACGCGACCATCGTCCAACTATACAAACGGAAGGGGAACCGGCAACTCTGTGATAATCACAGAGGCATCTCGTTGCTCAACATCGCCGGGAAGATCTTCGCCGGTATCCTTCTCAACCGTCTGAACGGCCACCTACAGCAGGGCCTGCTCCCAGAAAGTCAATTTGGCTTCCACCGACACCGCGCAACAACTGATATGATCTTTTCCGCCCACAGCTCCAAAATAAGTGTCAGGAGATGCGAACTCACTTATACATTACCTTCGTGGATCTAACGAAAGCCTTTGACACGGTGCATCGCGATGGACTGTGGAATGTCATGCGGAAATTCGGCTGTCCTGAGCAGTTCAAGCACATGGTGCGTCAGCTTCATGACGGGATGACGGCGCGTGTCACTGACAACTGGACGGTATCCGAAGCATTCGCAGTGACCAACGGATTGAAGCTGGGTTGCGTATTGGCCTCCACCCTGTTCAGTCTCATGTTCTCAGCTATGCTGATGGACGCCTACCGTGATGAGCTCCCCTGAGATCCACAATGTCTACAGAACTGATGGGCACCTTCTTAACAGTCGGAATATGCAGGCTTCAACACGCGTGTCTAAGACTACAGTCCATGACTTGCTCTTCGAGGACGAATGCACCTTTAACACCGTGATGGAGGAGGACATGCAAAGGCGTATGAACCTCTTCGCCGATTTTTGATTAACAATCAGTACAGCCAAAACGGTTTTCATGCACCAGCCGCCACACAGCGCGGAATACAATGCTCCCTGAATCAATGTCAACGGTGCTCAATTCAAAAAGTGGAAACCTTCGCTTATCTAGGAAGCACGCTGCCACGCAACACGAAATCAATGACGAGGTTGCCCAACGGATCTCCAAAGCCAGTCAGGCCTTCGACCGGCTGCAGACCTCAGTGTGGAATCGCCATGGTATTCACCTGAACACCAAACTGAAGATGTGCAAGGCCGTCGTCTTGATGACACTCCTTTATGGAGCGGAGACCTGGACCGTCTACTCGAACCAAGCCAGGAAGCTGAATAACTTTTATCTTAGCTGCCTCCGCAGAATACTGAAACTGAGATGGCAAGACAGGATCCCGAACACGGAAGTCCTGGAGCGGACCGGAATCCTCAGCATCCACGCCATTTTGAGGCAAGTGCAACTGCGATGGAGCGGTCACCTGTTAAGAATGGACGACGAGCGACTACCCAAACGTCTTTTCTACGGAGACGTCACTACGAGTGCTCGCCGACAGGGAGGTCAAAAATGACGCTACAAGGACACTTTGAAGAAATCGCTGAAGCAACTGCAAATCAACCCGGTGACATGCGAGGATCTTGCCCAGGATAGACCGGCATGGAACCCGTGGCTTGAAAGGCTGCCAATCTGACGCTTACACCAGACCACGCCATCGGCCCAGTGTATGTGTTGTCTGAGTCGAGTGGCTGACCAGTGGACTGGGAGTCAGATGGCGATGGCTCCTCCATATCCACTGAGTAAGTAAATCCTGGTGTGTGCGTTATGGGGGCCAGGTCGTGCTGTGGTGCTTGAAGACGGGTACGCCGACCCGTCAGCCAATGCACACTCCCACATCAGACAACTGACTGGCTCGGATGGTGGTCTGATTGTAAGGGTGGGGGATAGAGTGAAGTCGACAGCTCAGCGCATGTTCCTCACTATAAACAATCTGACGCACTTGAAACTATCACTGTGCTCTAAAGGCCATGGCTTGAAAGGTTGCCAACTGACGGGATAACTCGGACCGCGTGGTCAGTCCAAAGTGCGTTTTGTGTGTAGTGGCTGACTGGCGGACTGAGAGTCAAGCTGCAATGGCTCCTTCTTAATGTGACCTTTATGGCACTCCCACTCCGTGGGATCCGTGTCAGGTGTGGTGGTTCACCCAGGGGCAGCTCCGGCCGCGCCAGCCACCTGTGCCCTCTCCCATCTCCGGTCTTCTTGACTCTGTCTTGACACCGGGCTCAGTTGGGGGAGGAGAAGAGAGTGTGGTAGCTGCATCGCAAGGTTACTATCACTTAAAACTAATTCACGCACAAGTGACCGTGCCTGCACCACCTGGTGTGGAGCATATGGTGGACCTCGTCGAAATCGACGGTCGAACTGTCGATTGGGGGACAAATAATTTCTTCAAAATACCTGACAAGTATTGTCCGGTTTGTACACACAACGACATGTTGGCTCATTTACAGTCCGTAAATGAGCTCATTGAATGCTGAGCAAAATTTTGAAATGTTTTTTTCGATTAAGAAGGATTCTTTAAGGGGGATTGTGACATATATTCTCTTGTAGAATAATCAGCAAAATATTTCAGATATGCAAGTATGCCAACTTTTGTTAGTGTGGCTTTTCACAATATTCAGTATAAAATATTACTTAATTTGTGTGCATATTTTCCGTTGATAAGCAATGTCCTTATAAATTCAAATACATTGTATAGAAAATGCAAGCAAATTATTCTTTATGGTACATAGTCAAATTTCGTTCACAAGTTGAGTGTATCTTTCGGTTTTAAAAAAGGTTCGAATTATGAGATTTTCAAGACCTTACAATCCCAATTTATATAGTATGTTATATTTATGTGTATTATTGCCCTTCATCAGGTATAAAACAGAGTCCACATCCGTCACAGGTTTTTATGAACGCTATATAATATATTCCTATTGGTTTAGAGGAATGCATGATTTTTCTCCTACTGAAAACCCTAAACGCTAATGCAACGAGAGATCGAGACTTATACAAAGTTTTAAAAGCTAAACAAACCTTTGCTTCAGCATAAAAATTCGCAATGATGTGATTTAATATACAATGAGTACATGAACGAATATTTTTGTTAACGTTTTCCACAGAACATCGTTGAATATGAAAGGGCATCGCAAATCAATGGAAAAGTTGCAAGCTACTTAAATATTCATTTTTTACTGAATATGGTTTATACAGAAGGCTGAAAAGACGTCCGTTCAAAAGCCGGAATCCTGACATGTCTGAACTCTTTTGGGATTAGGTTGCAAGATTACCACTATCACAATCTCACTTAAGGAATCTTTACTATTCGGAAATGCATTTCAGAATTTTCGTTCAATTTTCACGAGGTTGATCACTGACCGTAATACTGACGTCACGCATCGACGTAAATGCTACTGTCAGAAGGGTTTCGCATCAGGTTATTCGCCTGCGTTGTTCTCCGTATTCTTACTGGTGCCTTCAATACCAGGGTTAATTACGGGAGAAAGATTTCCTCGGCTAAAGTTGTAAGCCTAAGGAGCCACATTGCCCCCCATGTGATTAAGGAAGAAGACTGGTCAAGTGCCAGAACAAGTTTATTCTTCTTAGCCTCGTAAAGGAGTCTATCGCTGGAGCTAGTAGCACCAACAGAATAAGACACGGTTCCAGGGGGTAAAGGTAAATCAACGATCAATGTCGTAAATCTGGAGGCGACTGCGCAGGGCTATGTAGGCTGATGCCAAGTCGATATATCGTTTGATTGAGTTCTTGTCTGAGACCCAGACCTCATTCAATTCTCTGCTTATCTTGTTTCCAGTGTGGACGATTAGGTTGACGGCTACGAAGGTGAACTCATGGCCCGTCTCGTAGGTGTGGGCAGCCACTAGAGAAAATCCGTCACCCCGTCTTACAGCCAGCTTGTTCATACATGCTCCACCCGAGCATGCGTTCATTCGGTCTGTGTAGTTCTAAGGGGAGTTAAGGTATCGGATGCGATGCACTATCCTTGCCTGTTCCTTGAGATTTGTTCGGCCTATATTTTTGCACGATACTGCTGCACCTGGTAACTTTGGGCCGGTGTGCAATTCTAACACCTAGTCCTGCAGCAATGTGCTTGGTCTGTTCTGAAGCGTCCTTACTGTATTGCAGAACATGCCATATCCTTCCTGAATATTCGCACAAGGCCGCCTTTATTGCGGTGGAGGGATTACTATTGCCGTTTCTACGCGTGAAGTCAGAAATAATGCAGCCTTCGTTTCACCTCTGCGTTTCAGGCTGATCACGTCTAGGCAACCAGAGGGGACGTTGGGTGCATCGACTGACCAAACGACTGCTTCTGATCAGCTCGAGCCTTGACATGTTTTCAGACCGCGCTGCCCGAAGCAGAAATCGCAGCAGTTTAAGTTCTAAGGGAAACTGTATTTGTCGGACTCCGCGCGCATGTTGGAATGCTGAACCTCTCACGATTACATGCACGTGCGCACCAGTGCCTGTCTGGTCCTTGCCAATCCTGGCTGTCCAATCTGACAATTATTCTCAAGGCTGACTCAAGCATGACCCCGGTGGATGCCCAGTGACGACTCCGCACGGTCTCACAATTCGGACGCCGCTCTGGCGTCCGGACGTGTCCTTGTTCAACAGCCAAATTCTTTCAATCCCTCCTCCGATAGGTCTGTATAGAATACATTCCTTCTAACTGGCTTTTACTCTTTCTCTCTTCTTCTACGGAACCAGGCCTGAAGGTCGCAGCGGCTAGGGTCCTCCGTTAGAACTTACGTTGGTACGATAAGACACTAACGACTATCACCTTCTGGCTCGGTTCGGTATGAGAAGAGAAGTAGGACACCAGTTGGTAGGACAGCGTATTCTATACAGAACTATCGGAGGAGGCGTTGGAAGAAATTGGCTGACGGACAAGGGCCCGTACGGCCGCGAGAGTGGCGTCCGAAGTGTGAGACCGGGCGGAGTCCTCACAGGGCTGTCTGTCCATTAACGAGGTCATTAGGTTCGACCAGCTGAGTACCACGTCGTGGATCGATTGGGTAGGGAGTGGTGGTGGAGAGTAGGGCAGCAGATTTTGCGATCAAACCCATGCACTCAATCAGCAAGATGTTTGCGCCACTTAGTTCACAGAAAAGTAGACAGAGGGGCAAAATGCATTGATTTAACTACAGACCAGACACAGCACAATATTGGTTTAAGAAGCAATCCTCACAGGTCTCATTCGGCGGTTGGGTGGAGTAGAGTATTTATATCCCTCCTCCCCCCAAAACCCACGATTACACGGTTGTTCCTCGTATACATTGGGTAGAAGACTGTGTTTAATTACGAACAGCAGAAATTATACATTTGCTAGTATCTTCATAGTATTCACTTCCGTGGACTATATTTTTACTTCAGCCGCCGTATCACTTCGTACCACGAAAGTGGTACATTTTTAAGCATGCTCACCTTGCTTGCAGGGAGAGTACGCAACAAATCTGCAACGTAATGAAGTGTTACCTTGCACCGCTATTCTTTAAGTAGTTCAGTCAGCCGATCGGCTACGATTTTGGCTTGTGAGTTCCGCTCTGGTCAGTAAAATGCTCTGTCATCAAGACGGGCTCTTGACTGCTTTTAAAGTTTTTTAGTCGTTCTTTTTGTTTTCACACCTACTACGGTGTAAGAGCGGAGCCTTTATTGTGACCTCACAGCCCGCTGCTTCGATCACACGCTCTTTAGGCGCTCAAGTTGTTCATAGCTCCCATTTGATAATCAACGGGTGCCCAAGGCCTTTCCGACGTGCAAAAACAGCTTAGCACATGGGCACGTACTTTAACAAATTCTCGCCCAGCATGCGTGTGGTAGCGTCTTGCCACCGCGGCCTCAACATCCTCTAAGTCCTGACAGGTCATGCAAAGGGGAGGGAAGGGGGTAGGAGAACACTCGGATGCGAAGCCGCAGTCGGGTCTTAGAAGAGGACGCTGGTGCGTACATAAGTTTCTCTCGCCTACCGACGGGCGCCACGCGTGGTGTGCTCCAAATGCGGCCTGCTGAGGACAGTGAGGGGTACAAGCGTGGGCTGGCCACATTCCGGGCCTTGTCAGGCTAGGAATTGTGCGAAGAGGTGGCTGCCATGCCATTTTCGCTACGGCGTCACATCACTGGGCGTTTCACAGAAGAGGATGGCTTGCAGCTACTTCACTTCAATGAAGTTCTTTCGGCCCGAAAACCCATGCGGACCTCAGGACTACTCCTATGCCGGACCTAAGTGGAAAAGGAAACTTTCTGCCGAACTAGCGGCAGAAATACTCATGGAGGCAGTCAAGATGGACCGAAGCAATGATTCTCATTCGGCATCCGCTGCGTCTCGCAAAAAGCGTCATATTCGCGGTACAGTGATCAAGTGGAGCGATTTGATGAAAAGACAGAAATATTACTACCGCCATCCTGCCTTGGATCTGGAAGAATACTCATTATGGTGGCTGAATATCCAGAATTCCACTCCAGGTCAGCCATACCTCTTCCAGCGCCCAGGATAACTACTTGCCGCAAGGCCTTTCATGAACCTGTTCGACCGTTACAGGGTAGCTCACGCACCAGATGTTTATTCGCGCGGATGCTCACGCGTGCGGGCCTGCACTTTAGTCGCGTCGACAACTGCCTGTCCATTAACCAGTTCGTTAGGCTCAACCAGCTGAGCACCACGTCGTGGATCGATTGGACGGGGGGTTAAGGGTTTGGTTCGCAGATTTTGCTATCAAACCCATGCACTCAGCCAGCTGTCCGCGCGGATCTAGCTGTGAGTGCCACTTACCTCACAGAAATGTAGACGGAGTGCAGGCACAGCAACGTTCGTAAAAAATGGCTTGCATGTTTCAGAAAAAACGTCAAAGTTGACTTGTACGGAAGCAGTATGGTTGACCGTAAGAGCAACGGGTTCTCGAAGTCTTTATAGCTTAACGGTGTATCGATTCCCTGGAAACCATCATGAAGCTGATGCCGAATTACTGGATGACCTCAAGGTATTTGCTACGCGGCCGAATACTCTCATCGTTGGGGACTTTAATGTACCTAACATTGACTGGAACTCCGCCTCCGTCGACTGCTCTGAAACAGCATTTGATCAGCAGCTTCTGTTCACAACTGCCAATTTGCTTCTTACCCAACCCGTCTAGTTTCCGACTAGGGCTAGCGAGGGCCAGCAGATGAACTGCCTCGACCTCGTGTTCACTAGGTCGCCTGACAACATCGACGTTATGAATTGTTTACCTCCTTTAGGCAAGAGAGATCGTGTGAATCTCATGTGGGAATCCACATTATTCTCTTCGCCGGCTTAACCGCTTGATTTCCGACCAAATATTTGGCGTGGGGATTTCGAACAGATGAAAAATGACCTTTCTCCTATCGACTGGACATCCATATTCTCCGACGATATCGACGAGGCTTGGGGCCAATTCAAAGATATAGTCCGCAACCTCCTTTCTAAACAATGCCCAATCATGCAAAGAAGGCTAACAAACAGACCTCGCTGGTTGACTTCATTATTAAAGAAGTAAGTTAACAAGAACAGGAAACTATGGAAAAGATTCCGCATTGATAAGACACTGGAATCTCTCAACAGCTACATATTGCAAAGAAACCGAGTAAAAATTCTCATTGCCTGAGCTCGACGAGTCTTCGAAGAGGATCTGTTGAACCGTGCCATGATTAATCCCAAAGTCCTTTACAGTTACATAAGGCAGAGCACGCGAAACAAGTATCCAATCCCACTATTACAGACTGTCGAGGGCGCGGAAATCTCAGAGGACAGGGATAAGGCTGAACATCTTTCTCAGTTCTTCCTGTACGTCGTGAAAACAGAAATTGAATTTTCCCACCCACTTGTGAAGACGAGGTAATGTATACTATGAAAGCAGTCAGCTTCACCGAAGAAATCATTCAGGAAGTGTTGCTAAGCCTGAAAGAGTTGACCTCTCCAGGCCCCGATGCAATCCCGGTCAAGCTGTTGAATGAGCTAACTTCTGAAATGGCCAAACTGCTAGTCTTACTCTTCCAGGCGTCGTTTGCTACTGGGTGTCTACCCTCCGATTGGAAGACCGCAACCATCACTCCGCTATTCAAGAATGGAAGCCGAGCGTCTGCGAATAACTACAGACCGGTGAGCCTTTCCCCCATCTGTTGTAAAATCATGGAGAAAATAATCAAGAAAGAGTTTATTCAGTTCCTCGAGCAGAATCACCTCCTCTCTGATGCCCAATACGGCTTTCGTAGTGGCAGGTCTACACTACTACTAGTACTACAAATACTACTACTACTAACACTACTACTATTACTATTTATATTGCTGCTCCTACTAATACTACTATTACGGAAAAGGATAATCACATCCGCAGTTGCTATCATAGTCAGATTCAATGTGGGTCACAGCAATCTTATCCTCGATGACGTATTTTCACTTGAAAAAGTTAGTTATCATTTGCCTGCCTTACTTTCACCGTCATTGGTTCTCCCACCATATTCTTTGTGTCGAGTTTTAGCATTTCAACCCTACGCATTAAACCACGCCAGCAACTTCTCCACAATCACTTTCCATTGACCGACCACGGCATTGGATTCGCTTTATGCACACGTTTGACAGCTAGTGAGATAGCAAACAGTTCAGTGGGAAAATTATGCGGAACACGTCATCCGCCCTCCGTCGTCGTGTCCCGCAAATTGTCTATTTTATCGACGGATTAGTTATCTTTTAAATTGAAAATGTGCTTAGCTGGTAGTAAAAAGGCACAAGGACGTTTCGCAGCCCATAGACTTCAGTTTTGCGCCAGAAGTGAGAGGCAGCAACCCAATATGGTGGCCTCATGGAGAGAAACAGTCAGTAACACACATCTGCCCACCCCGTCTTGCAGTCAGACTAAATCACGGCAACGGTCGGATATGTGGCCCCATTCAAAAAACAAGAGGCAAAAATTCCTCGATTACGGGCATGCTTGTAATAAAGGTATTATGGGTGGAGTAAGCGAAACTAACATGTAACTTTTTTCGAGGGAAAAAGTACATTTATCCCATATGCATGTTGAAAAATACATCAAAAAACGTAAAAAGTGAGCTCGCGAATTGAAACGTGTGGAACTTGGGAATAATAAACGGGGAGAGAAAATGGATACCAAGAGTACTGGTTAGATATTCCAGGCGAACTGATCCTAGCCCGTGTTGACCAGAAACAGTGAAGGGGAAAGTAAAGTGTATATATCGTAAAATCCGAACTCTCGTAATGGCCGCGATTGAAGTTCATAATATGGATAGCTTACCCCAAAACCTACAGCTAAAGCATGAGCACAACTCCACCCCACTTACCTTATTTTAAACGCTAGGCCTAATGGTTAAGTGGGGGCGCGACGGGGATTGAGCCAATGGGGTTTGACTTTAGCCTGAACAATAACAGATGGGGCCGCATATCCTAAATTTAGCTCATTCGCTGTGCGGCAACCCTGTATGATCGAATATTCCCGAAAAGGCGCGAGCCTGTTAGTGCAGTGGCGTGAGCACTACCCGAATATCCACTGACTCGGGTTCAGCTCTCGGGCTTTCAGCCTGGAATTCCGCTATCCCTTGTTAATGATGACATACAGGTGATAAGGGACCCTTTTATTGTCGCTGACTTTCCTGATAAATGATCTTTTAACACTCGCCCAGGTTATTGGCTTGACTATGCCTTAAGCTCACCCCAAAAACTAATTCATCTCAAAAGAGGGTTCGTTTATCAGAAAGCTCCCTACGTAGAACTGCTGGAGCGTATTCTAAACCTACTTAACATTGGCTGGATTTAGAACGCACTTATCTACAGATCTCGCCAGCGAAGTCCCACTCAGGGCAATTTTCTGAACTTCCTAAAAATTAACTCACATGCGATCCCCTAAAAGCTGTTTTTGCTAGGCCTGTTGTTGTTTATTCTCTGAGTTGTAAGTTCGTCCGTCTAACCGTATGGAAGTCACCACCTGATACGAATGGAAATCGACAGACTGAACCTCTCATTCAGTTTTGACAAAATCTGAAAAGTTCCCGAGGGAGGCATGAAAAGTTGGCCCTGGCGGATGTTGTGTAGGCCTGGTCTCGTTCGCGCGAAGGGCCTTCCGTCCGGCATTGGCACTTGATGTAACAAACATCTTCAAAATGGTTGTGGTTCGACGCCTCCACGTGTCTAACATCTGTGTTGGAGGAGGCCCCATCGGGCACTACTGCCTCATGTGGCCATTTCCATGTTGGTATCTACTTAAATGCTAACTGATGAAAATTGCATCCGGCAAGAAATGAACGAGGATGTTCAGACGTCCGCATCAGCTGCTGCCAGGGCTTCAAGGTAAGAAGTCAAGCTTGTGCGTTGCCCGCTAGCCACAAACTGCTCAGTCTGTACTCAATAGGCTTTCCCTCTACGGACGCTACAACCGAAAATGGTGACCCCGATGTGATCTCAGCAGGCGACAATTAGATCGGTTGACTGAATCGCCACGAAGTCGACCAGGTCGCTTTCATTTCCCAAAGAAATGAGGCTGCAGTTGTTGAGACCTTTTCATGGGTCCAGACGGAGGTCGTTAATTTGACGCAGTTTCCCGATGTTGACTAGCAGAGTAAATGCAGTCCACAAAGGGAGCTGACACCGAGACGTATAATTTCCCTTCCGGTAACGCACTCTTCTCCGCACCACTGGTGGTGATGCACACTCAGGCAATGAACTTCGTTCCGTAAGTCGATCATCAAATATTGACCGAGGACTAGTCTTTTCAGCCAGCGGAACTCCTCACGGTATTCAGCTGCATTCGACTCACACCTTCTCCTTGTATCGACGTGGCCACCTCCCCCAACACAAGTCAGCAGTTGCAAACCAGAACATTGATAATCTGCAGACAGATGCGCACCCTTAAAACGGGAGAATGGGCCTGCCGGCGCTGATACATAGGCATCCGCGTATGCGCGTCGATTAATCAGTGCGCACTGCTTTTCGAGCCGGCACCAGAGCCATTCCGAACAGAAGAGGGCGGCGGATAGCGGTGCCCTCCGTTCGCTACCGCTAAACAGGAACCGTTCTTGATCGGTCACTACAGACCGCACGGGTCAGCGTTTACGACTGCAAGGGAGAAATTAAAAGCACGGAACATGCCAGCGACTAGGATATTGCGATAGGTCCCTAAACACTTTCAGACGATTAAAAGGAGCTGCAGGCAACATGGAGTTAGGCGACAATGCGAGGCGTTCCCCACACATTTTCAACTACCTACCACCTCTTTGAGCTGACAGCACGAGTGATGTCGCCCTCGGAGCAGATGTGTAATTCGAAAACTCGAGGGCTGATGCAGCGTGCATACGGATCACTACACCGATGTGGCAACCTTGGTCTATCAGGATGCCAACCTCTGCAACCTGTACCCTCGTGCCAGAACCCCATGAATGACGTAGGGACACACTGGCGTCAAAGGCCTGACCGAAGGTGCAATGCTAGTCGGTGGATTTGGGCGAAAACACGGGGTCGGATGAGGCCATGGGGGACCTAACCACAACGAAAACTTCAGTCGGCACGACATCTAGGTTCAGAGCCTGCCATGGCCACTCACGACGAAATGAAACCAAATATTACACAGAAGTCAACAAGGGAGACAGGCCTTTCCGTGACAGGATTCGAGGGGGCAAGATGGCGCGTGCAGGTAGACGGTACAGTCACGGTCATCCTTCTTATAATATAGCAAAACAGTACCCTCAGCTCACCCTTGGAGAGGAAATTCTGCAAGAATGGGAAGGGAACACAAGGTGGGGCTTTAATGTGAGTCTGACAAAACCAGATATGAAGCAGGAGTCGTGAATGTGACTGAGCAGCAACTGCGCTGGGATAGGTTTTGGCCATTAAATTCGGTCATTATGACGTTAATCTTAGGCAGAATAGCACCTTGGCAAGGAAACTGAACATATACAAAATTGCAACCATGGTGTGCGCGGTGGCGTGAATAGATGAGGAGCAAGGCCGACACCGAGAAGTCTGCCCCAACGGCCAATCAACGCATTCCTCAATATGTAAAAAGCTAACGCACTAACAGTCGTAGCTTGAGAGTTTCGAAATGGATAAGATATATGCAATGGGTTAATGACGTCGCTAAATCAGTCGGTTTGTCCATAAACGCTGGGAAGACAAGTGTTTTCAAGCTGCCTCCCTGCTCAGGAGAAGGCAACTCTCGAGATTTATGTCTGTCAACTTGAAGATGTAGACAGTTTAAGACACCTTAGGGCGAGGTTGCTGCCGAATGGATGACATTGTCTCACAAATCGATGCTGCTCTTCGGATTTTTTAAGCCTTAGAAATTGCTTATGGACCCGACGCGACATCTCCATCCTCCGGAAGATGTACTGTGCATCCGTTCGATCTGTCCTTCTCTATGACTGCGAATAATTGGTTAAACGCGTGGAAAATGAGCAAGAACTGAAGTATTTGACTACCACTGCTTGAGAACCATCCTCCGAGTGAAGTATACTGACTTCGTATCAAGTGAGACAGTCCGCACTCGCTACGAAAACACTACAAGGATATTTTGAGCCATTCAAGGAAGACATCTGAGGTGGTTTGGGTACGTTCTTTGTTGCGCACCTCACGAGCTCAGTGATCCTGCCCTTGATCCGGCACCGCTACCCAATCGGAGGCGTCGAAGAGGGATCAGCTCAAAACCTGGCTCGACACGGTTCGTCAAGACATGGAAGCGGTTCTTGGATCTTAGGTATTCGGCCTTCGTCGTTGGCAAAGAGAATGCAGTGAGCTGTCGCGGACCATCACGCGTGGAGAGGCACAATTCGTGACATCATATGGGCCGGTTAGATTAGGCATGATCGCAGCCATAATAAGTACAAGTTCGTGCAGGGCCCGTGTAGATTGGCTGCTTAGCGTCGTCAGATACTGCGCCTGAGCCCGCCGCCAGGTGTTATGACTCTGCCTTGGCACAGAATCCCAGCGGGGGAAGAAATAGAGAGGCAGGTGCCACGCAAATCTGTTATCAGTCTAAACAAATTCATGTACAATTCACCCGCGCAAGGCTCACTCCATGGGGCACATGGTGGATGTCGTAGCTTGCACCTATCCAACTATCAGCGGACAGTACATGAAAATGTCCGCAATGGACGCCAGACTCGTGCAGTAGAATGGCTGCCAAACTATGGTCGAATGCTTGCTCACGAGCGGGGTACCTACCCAGCGGAATATTTGATCAGAATGACGATGATATTGCAACGTAATACACTTGAACAGATAGAAAACTTAAGTTTGAAGGCTGTAAATCGGACATTGGGGGAGTGAAAATTAGCTGAGCTTTTCCTTACCAACCCCATCTCCACCATGCCCTAAGAAATCATCGGACTTCGCGGTTTGTGTACAAGGGTAGGTGCAAAGCAGGAAGAAACTGGTTTACTAAAGGAAAATACAACGTTTTTGTTTCACTCTAAACATGTTCCATTCACAACAATGGCATTCTTGGCGAAGTTCACGATCGTCAGAGCGAATGTAAAGCAGTTTTAACACTCATGAGGATAGGGCGAGCCGGGGAGGATGGAGAGTCATTTTAAAGAAGAACTTTGTTAATGGGGCGTTGTGCAAACCTAGAAAAAGAATAAGACAAAACGAGTGTGAGTAGGCACTAGAAAAAAAATAAACAACGTACACATATAGTCATTCAAGAGTGTCTTGAAGAGTTGCTGTGACGTCGCCTCTAAAACGACGAAGGCTAGATGGAAGTAAATTGGGATTTGAGTCACATGAATGGGCAAGCACGTAAAATACAGCACCAATACCTTCAAGCAAGATAAATTACCAACTGGGCAGATTGCCTACCTATAAATAGGCCCCACAAGACATTAAGGTTTGGCCGTCACAAGCAACGACGTCTACCGACAGCGACTTGTCCGTGAATGAGTTTATAGGTAAGCAGACTTTCGCAGCATCTACCAAACTTTCTTACTCTTGCCTCACTCATCTTACATCGGCGGTAAAATGCTCAAAACGATTGAGGACGTGGGCGGAAGCGCAGTAGCTGGCAACGACAAGCAAGGGGTCTACGCGTGCCACACAGGACCTGCGTCAGCTCCACACGTACCAAGCCACTACAAGGGCGGCTCGGATTGCATACAGGTGAAAGCCATTCAGACAAATTTAGAAGGAGCCACGACAGTCTCTCTTTCTGAGTCCTCCTCCCAATCCAAAATACTCATCGCGGGGATCGAGGTAACTCCCCCAAGAGATAGTGGTATTATGACATGAAGAGTGTCCCCCACCGCCACCCGGAACAATTGTGAAACTTCAAACTGGTGTGAAAGAAACGTATCCCTTCCAATCCAGCAAAACTATAGGCACATACTAACGTCTTTATATAGCGTACGTAACGCTTCTTGGCGAAAAAAGGTTGTCGATCGCGAATTAGACGTCCTCGGTTTAATGTTTTAATTGTACTATAATGTCTACTTAAAGTATCTCAGTAAGCAGTTTACTGGGTCTGAAAATTCAAGGGGTCATCTAGACAGCACCAGAATCGCAAGCATAGTGGTACCCTATCTTCCTAATTAAAGAAAAAAAAACGAGGAAAAGCCTTTTTGTATACGTTAATTCGCAGACGTTTGCTAATAAAGGTCCTCTCAGAGGGCGTATAGATGAGGTTAAACGCATTAACCCTACTGTCTTAAAAAAGTATTCGCCTTGAGACTCATCTGCATCGAGTGAGGGAAATAACAACTCCAGCATGGCGGCTGCACTGAGACAGAGGCGTAAAAATATTGTTTATTAATTACAAGTAGGGAGGCTGTATAATTCAGATGAGTGTAATGTTCATTCTCTGAGGTGTCAGCATTTTAGAGAGCGTCCATATCACTTGTGGGTGAGGAGTATACACGACAGGAAACATAATCGGAGCAATTCAAGAAGGCACACCCCGTGTATCGCCTGCTGCCAGGACGACGCCCACGCCCAGCACCATCATCTTCTTCCTCTTAGTAGTAGCGCACGTCTATGGAAGTCTGAATTGTTCAAACGTGCCGCTGAGCACGGTTTCACCAGCCTTGTCAGGCCCGACACAGCGATTGCATGTGCCAAGGTCGCGACTTGCATACGATTCAACAACACGAGGGTTTATCGAGGAGGTGGAAGAGGAGGCCATGATTGATCAGCGATTATATGGGCAGTGCCACAAATAAACGTGGTCTTAAATTGAAAACGAAAACTTAAGAAAAGCGCGGAGACCAAAAAGGCGGCTTACCGAGAGGAGGCGGTCGATCAAACATAACAGAGGCTTGTATCACACAAAATAAAAGGTGCGGCTGTTGCTCTCTCTCTCTCTCGCTCACCCCTCGCTTCGTCCTCTTGTTTTCACTCTCCCTGAAAGTATCCTTCAAACAGTCACCCTCCACTAACCTGAAAAGCTTACGTAGAAATATATGTATAGGCAGGTAGGCAAATCAACGCGTTTGCCGGAATTTGTGTGCGTGCATGTCTGTACAGACTTCACGGAAGGAACTCGGATGGCACTATCTGCGTGAGGACCGGCGACGTGTGTGAGAGGCAGGTGACGATGAAGATGAGGAAGAAGAGGACGAGGAAGTTGGATGCCGCCGTCGATGGTGATCTCGACTACGGCGGTCACGAGACCGATGATGCAGGTGATGATCACGGCCACCACCACTCCTCGATCGCGACCGCCGTCGAGAGCTACGTCCGCGTGATCGATGGTGACGCGACCGGGCACGCTTATGGTGAGCCGAAGAGGAGGATGAAGAGCATGAACTGGAAGAGGACCTCCGGCGCTTTTTGTGTCGCTCTTTCTTCGTCTCTTCAACATCGACACGGTGGCGGCCTCGTGGTGGGGAAAGGCCTTCCTCCTTGGAAGTGGAGTGAGTTTTCTTCTTCTTCTTGTCTACAGTCTTCGATCTTTTGGCATCTCTCTCATCGTCACGACGCGAGTGTGGTGTCTTTTCCTTCACTGGCGATCGTTTCGAGGAGGACTTTTTGTGCGTTTTGGCATTCGCAGACTTGCCCTCAGTCTCTGCAAACCGAAGAGGGGGATTGCGAAGAGATAAATGTAAAAAAATCAACACACGCGGGGGGGGGGATAGAAAAGGGGGCAAAATTGACTTTTCATGGAAAAGCTCTGGTAAACAGTAAAAACCTGAAAACACACATATACTCCGAATAAACCTGAAGATGGTGAGTGGGAAACCGAGGTCAAGTTGTGGAGTTGAAAAGCGTCTTCGCAAATACCGCCGATCCAGGTTCAGCTGGATCAGAGACACAGCTCGAGCGCATACGCGCGCGTGTTGGTGGTGTAAAATGTGCGTTCAGGTTCAAACGAAGGCAAGGATGGGGGCAGTCTTCGAGAGACAGTAAAACTTACTCTTCTGTAGTGTCCTCACGGTTGAGGGTTTTTCACTCACGTTCGCGGATTTCTTCTCGACCTTGGAAACACTAGAAGATGGGGCCTCCGTTACCACTGGCACGGACTCGGACGGTATCTCCTCGGATACTTCGATTGTTGCTGCTTCCCCGACTGAGGTAATTGCATTGGCGGTGGCTTCAGGTGGCTGTTCTTGTTCACCTTGCGGTTGTTGCTGGTGGGGTGGAGAGTTAGCGGTGGCTGCCTTCCCATCCGATGGCGCCGTCTCGTCGGCAGCCTCACTCTCCGCTTCACTCTCGCTGTCGTAGGCAACCAGACCTATGAAGGTTGCGAACCGATCAGAACAACAATGTGCCATGTTTTGTTAGATAATGTAATCTTTCAGAAGACGACTCGGTGAACATATATTTGCTTTTGCTAAGATACCACTAATCTTTTACAGGTGATCCCTCCTCAACCGCGGGTGTTGCGTTCCTGGAACCCCCCGCGGAAGGTAAAATTTTTGAAGTGAAAACCGTATGTTTATATGGTTATTTTCATGCCGAATAAGCTAGCAAGCTAGGCAACAAGCATCGCAGATAATAATGGCCGTCGTCTTGAAGAAAATCATAAAAATAACCTTAAGGAGAAATCTATGCAGCTGCGGGGTGTCAGAATGTCACCAACACCCAAGGGCAAGCCACCGTAGAAACCCTGTCTCTTACCGGTGAGGCCAGATGTAGCCGTGGCATCACCTCCTGAACTGGACTTGGAGAAGTCGCTGACAACACTACGCTGCGTAACCACCGCCGCTGACTTCCTCAAGAGTGCAGCCCGGTGTTCTTCCGCCGCCCGTCGTGCCACCTCTTCGGCCTCCCTCACGCGCACGGCACGAACCTCAGAGTGGGCCTCCTGAGCGACCAGGACCAGAAGTTCCGTCGTGACACACAGAAGGGCGTCTGTCAGGGTACGGGTTATGAACTGCGCCTTCAAGTAGGAAGAAAGAGGAGATGATGGTGGATGCGAACAAAGGATTTGGGGGAGGGAAAAAACATTTGAAATCAATTGCTTTCTTTTAGACGGCCCGAAGTAAAGAGAACGTGGGCAGGATTTTAACAATTAGCATAAAGTAGTTCCTCAAAATAATTTCCATGCAAGAGGCTGGTAGATTTTGGGCTAAGAGTCAGGCTTCTGGTATTTTGTCAAACCAAGTTTCGTGTTTCCGACATCTCAGTGTTACATCGCCTCCTAATTTCTAAGTCACGTTAAGCACCGTTCGAAAAGGTCTCACAAACTCGTGTATTACATACACCGCTTACGTCCCCCCTATCACACCCGTCAACCATTTTGCATGCCCGTATCCCAGCTCTAATCCTTTATGCTTCTCCGGTCACCATTCGTGCCATTTTGAAAACTAATATTCTCATTTTTAAACGTATTCTTCCTATGCTCTCCTGTTGCTAGCACTGATATTCCCGTTGATACCAAGATATGATGGCGCTGTACAATGCAAAGAAGAAGAGGACTGGTTCAGCACAGGAAGCGGCTGCCTACAACTTCGAAATTATTGTCTGGCCATTGTACACCCAAGCAGCCTTCTCTGCAAATGTCTAGGATGATGGGTTCGGGTGAGAATCCGAAACATCAGACCAATCATCTGCACTAAAATTAAATTTTACAGCAGATAAAAAAAGACAACGAAGGAGAAGAAGAAGAAAAGACATTTGAATCGTCGAATTGCCTGGAAGTCGGTCACTGTTCAATCCGACATTACTTCTGTCACACCATCCCCGGCACTATTCCCGATCCCTCAGGTGTCAGAAACACAGAAGCCTGTCATGCTGGCTGCCAAGTGAAGTTGTTGCATCTCCTCCAGGCTCCTGTATAAATTACACTCAGAGCGGAAGCTTTGCTTAGGGTGAGTGGACGTTTCATTTTAGTTGTGCTGTCTGTAGACATCTTAAGCCACGCGCAAGTGAGGACGTACACATACGTCCCATACCCGTAGGTGTTTTGAGGGCCGCGAGCGACGCTGTAATGGCTGTTTCTTAGTGTGGGCTTCATGGCAATCAGCTTTCAGGTAAGTGACCATCTCCTCTCCGTTGAAGCCTCGCTCATTTGTGTAGAAGGATTAGGTCGTGTGCGGCGCTCGCAGAAGGGCTATCAAGAACTTTCCAAGTCTGGTAGATGGTGCATAAATCTACTTCACGAGAAAAACAAATTTATGCGCAAATCATTCCTGCCGCCTTCTTCACTTGCGAGGGACAATATCTTCTGCGCCGAGATCTTTTGGCAACCGGGTTGGCACTTATGTTGCCATGTGACTTTTGTGTAGCTCGACGGTGTCGACAAGATGTGCTGGATATCGCCTCACGGTTTCTGACTTACAGTGTAAAAGAAATTATATATAACTAACGGATCCTATGTGGATAGTTATTCACGTAGATACGTTGTGAACAGTCCCTTCCAAATGCCTGCTGTACGTACGTTTAGAAGGGGTACGAGGGGAGGAGGAGGAACCGAGGAACACTGGCAAAGGCTGCGGTCATAGGTAATGGCTCAAGCCGTCTGGTTGTATGTATGGGTTACCAGCAGGTGGAGGAATTGGACCAGGTACGACTCATCAGACTGATGAAAAATAATTGCCTCGACAAAAACCCGGTGAATATGGTAAGCGCGCGCTCTGGTTTCATTTGCTGGGAAAGGATAACGCCAAAAGAAGTAATTTCTTGTCCAACTACAACTTCCATGGCACGCATAAAAGCATGCTAAACGAAGTCCGATGGGTTTGTTGCGGTAGTCATGGCGCACTGAGCCGAAGAGCTGGTGAAAAATAAGGTTTGCTCATCTTGATAAAATATGGTTTAGTTAAAACGACAGCGAAACTATACAAATGTCCATTGCTACCGCTACAGTCGTGTACCCTTGACTTGGGATATTGCGTAGGCCTCCGTACCGTAAGACCCGCAGTTGTCAAAGATAGCGGAAGATGGCGTAAGTCATGCAGACGCTTAGACTCACAAATTCCTGGTACCACTTAGGTAGTGCCTTCTCACCCAAACATTATCAACTATCTTCAGGCTAGTGAATGCTTTGGTCAGATATACAAAAGGTGTCTTGATTTTGCACAGGGTTAATTAGACATTGACTGTCTAACAACCGATAGTTAACAACGCCTTATATTTTGCGGATGGAGAGCAGTGACAGGTGATACAACTGAAAGGATTGAAGGCGGTGCGTCTACTACAGGAACAACCGTTTTTGTGTGGGCTGGGCAGCCCTGACTAGCATTCACAGAACAACGCAAGCCCAAAAAAAAGATAAGGCAAATTCTAAAGCGACAACGATTGAAAACTTACGATTTCAGCCTGCCTAATATGCTTCGGCAACCCACGGAAGAGCGTCTGGAATTCGGTTTCTGTAAGACCCCCGGCAGGCGAAGCGGGAGCACGCAGGTCTTGTACTCCACCCTGATTAGCCAGTTGCGGGAGTGGGAGGAGAGATAACGAGAACAATCAGAGGAGGGGCGGATCCAAGAATAGGGTGGGTGGAAGAAAAAAGGGTATCTCATTCCAAGCCAGTACAGGCAGAAATGAAGACACAAAGGCGCGCACACACAATGACACTGAGAAGGATGGGGGGTCTGGAGTGGATGAATGGCCCATCCTGCCCTGTGCTGAGACTGGTGTGGGGGGGGGAGAGCAGACGTGATGGCTGTGTCGAGAAGCGCTCAGATAAAGGCCCACCAAGACAGGGGGACGGGGGGAGAAGAAAGCGTATAAATATCATTCCGATGGAGGTAACCAGCAGGCTTACCAGGGCACCTAAACCAGGAGAGCTTACGGCGCTTGATGTCGACTTGGCCCCATGCTCTGAGCCGGGCACAGCAAACATAGGTCGTGTGAGACTGTCGACAACACTACCATGTGTAGGACGTTCTAAGTCCTCTTCAGCAACGTCTTCTTCGTCGGAAAGGACAGTGGGTTGAGATTTGTGTGAGACAACAGTAGGAGCTGACGTCGTCGTTGCATTAACCGCTTCATCCATCACGACATCTCCCTCGTCATCTCGATTTACATCGTCAGTGGGACTGAGATCTAAAAACGAAAAGAACGTTGAGGGCGGTCTGCCGAGGACGAGTGGTCTTGCAGTCCCGCCTAATGATTCCCTTATGAATGTACGAAACTTATAAAGGCAAAAAGTAAAACTAAACGGCCGTAATGGCCGTGGTTGCCGAAAGTCATCTGTATCCACCGTTGAGACACCTGGGGCAAGGCCTGTTTAATATGAATATCATTAAATCTCAAGATCTTGTATGCAAGCCAGCTCGCGGTAACTGGCCTCTCGACGAATAATTGATGCTCCAATACCTGCCCACGCATGCGCCTTATTAGTTCAAATATATTTTCTAGAAAACGCGCAAAAATAATCTTCCTTATACTCATTTGGTGAGAAATTACGTCTTCTTCAGATTTTATACTCGAAGAAAGAGTATCTTTATGCCATAAAACAGTTTCTAATTATGCGATTTTCACAAACCATGAAATTTTCATTAATAAAGCATTGATACATTTATTAGTGTTCATCATAAAGTACACAAAATAGTTGACATCCATTGCAAAACCTTGAGCATAGATAGCGTATAGAAATTTGTCATTGGCCTTAGATGGAATAAATGCAGCATGTAGTTTGTGAAACCTGAATGCAGGCGTAAAACAGTTCAGATTCAAAATAATTATTAAATTTTAGAAATCTTTTAAACCGAAAGATTCCTTTTCTTTAAGTATCAACTTTGAAGAAGACGTAAGCTGCTGTCAGATGAGTGCAAGAACGAATACGTTCGTGCACGTTTCTGTATATATATATATATATATTGTTAAAGACAAGGGAGACCGGAATGGCCATTTCTGGCTTATTAGCCGTCATCAGCCAGTCATACCCAATCCCAAGTGTGGCACACCTGAGATTCGAACCCGCGACCTTTGGTAATTGAGTCGAACGCTCTTATATATATAAACAATTAAAAAGATGCCTACTAAGTACTCGTTTTACAAATTGTAGTTTTCGCTGTGGAGCAGATAGAAGCTTGGTCGAAAGCCGGCATCCTAGTGTGACTGAAATATATTGGAACGCTAATTAATATGAGAACCCTGTTTAAGTATTCTTTTCGAGGTGAAAACACATTTCGGAATTGTAGTTACCATTTCATGCGATAGAAAATCTTTCCATATCCACCCTGCTCCATTACCACGGTCAAGAATGCTGGATAAGAGCGTCGGGGAACAGTGGCCATGAAAGCAGACTTGCGATGCATCTACCGCACCCTCCCTTCTCTTAGACAGTGCCTTGCCGGTGCTAACCAAATATAAATTCTAAATTCACTCACCCGCCTGTTTCTAGTGTAGAAACAGAAGCGGGATCGGAGCGTTGGCCTGTACACCTATGCGTACCATCAAAACCCCGCCCTTCTGCGACACTTGCTATGGGAGCACATCCCGAATAACCCTTGCTGCGCCTTGGTCTAGCCTCCTCCCGCATGTTGGTTTCCAGGGTATCCGCCACGCGGTCCGTTTAGGGGGCACGAAGCGTGACAACGACAGTTTGACTGTCGTAGTCCGACGATGTCCACCGTATGCTCCACGGAAGAATGGTGAAGGGACGGTAACTAGCGCACGGATTAGTTTTAAGCGGTAGTAGCCTTGCGCTGCAGCTACCGCACTCTCTCCTCCTCCCCCACCTGAGCCCGGTGTCATGACAGAGTCAAGAAGACCGGAGGCGAGAGAGGGCACAGGTGGCTGGCGCAACCAGGGCCCTTAGGCCCTAGCCGCCCCTAGGCGTGCCACCATAACCCCCATGTTCGGCAATTGTTATGGGAGAGCAACCCAAATAACTCTTGCCGTGCCCTGATGTGGCCCCGTGTTGGTCCAACGCATCTACTACGTGGCCCGTTTAGGAGGCAAACGAAGCGTGCCACACACACATTCACGCACAAAGCACAAGAACCAGACTTCAGGCCTCGGTGAAGTGAAGCGCCTCGGTCAGTGAAGCACTACTGAAGAATCTTTAGAACATGACCGTCAGTCCAGAGAACTCCATCATTGCGACAGTTGGCAACCTTCCAAACCGTAACTCCTGGCGCGGCGTGAAAGACTAAAGCATGTCTCAGAAGTACCATATGTAAGAAAGGTGACCTCACAGCCTCGTCTTTCCTCATGCACCGGTGGCAAAGTCAACTAGTGATTGAATAGGGCGCAGTGGCCCACACTCTTGATCGTCCCCGTTTAGATTTGTCAGAATATCACAGCCTGCCTCGGGAGACAATTTTCACGCCAAAAGATAATTATCATAACGTCCAAAGGAACAGAAATCATGGCAGTTGACATCACAGTGTAATTTTGAATAGTATGACCCCGGCTCTATAAGATCTTGCAAGCCCTTTCAATACGCCGCCTGAATGCGCGAAAAAGGTCGTGAGGAATGGAAGTGGGCATTTCATGAAAGTGAGAATGCGGCGTCAAGAGAGAGAGAGAGAGAGAGAGAGAGAGAGAGAGAGAGAGAGAGAGAGGAGAGAGAGAGAGAGAGGAGAACACGCGGGCGACGGCACACAACAACAGACAACATCGCTGAGCAGAAGCCCATCACAAAATATACCATCAAGATGAGTTTGACCGGAACTCACCTCTGCTGCCCTTAGCCACATCTTTGGCCTTCTTCTTCTCCAGACGCTCCAGTTCATCACGAAGCCAGGCCGGAAGACCCTTGCGTCTGGCAGTTGCACCGGCGGCGGCAGCAGCAGCAGCAACCGCATTAACATCAGCAGCTGGCGGCCAGGCCCCACTACTAACGGCGGCATCCTCTGCAAGGGAAAAGATAGGCGTAGAAAGGTAACGGAATGTCCAAGGGACATAAGAGGGAAATCGATGGTCAACCCAGTTTGATCTTGTGGAATTTAATTAGGTGGGGTTCATGTGTGTGAGGGTCACCATATGGGTGGGACACGTAAAAGACGGTTTAATAACACTTCAGTAATCGACACAAATCTCGTAGTCAGTAGGCTTAAATCCAACGGGTTTCACGGTGGGGGTAGGAAGACTTAGGTTAATCCAAATAGAATCTAGCGTTTGGTATCTTCAATATCATATACCGATCCGCTTTAAACATGAAGTGGCTTTAAACTGCTAACTGACGGGATAACTCGGTCCTCCTAAAATGGGGTCACAGACAGTAATGACTCCCTTACATTACGCTCTCTTAAGGCCAATGTTCGGCGTGATATCTTAAACCCTCCTTACAAAAGGTTTGGCTGTGAGCGGAGGGCCTATGCGTAGGATCACGGCACTCTCATGGACCTAATATACGAGGAGTCCTTGCAGAAGTGTGGTACATGTATCAGTGACCATATCGTGTGTGGCAAGCGCAGCCGGTCTGTTAGGCTTTGCCAGTCAGGGCACGCACGAAAATTTCCCATAATCTTGCCCTCGCGCCATCGGAGGAAAAGTGGGGGATGGAAAAGAGCGCGGTAGATGCTGCGAAAGTCAGCCTCACTATAAACTAATCTACGCGTAAGACAACGATGCTGCACCCCCTGTCAGCTAGTCATATCCAACCCGCGAAATTGTTGATCAGAAGTCCAACACTCTAGCCAATGGCTGTAAATCGTTGCACTTCTTATCAACATGTCGCGGTTTCAAGCCCCAGGTGGGGCACCACCTGGGTTGGTTATGACTGGCTGATAACAGCTAATGAGCCAGAAATGGCCATTCCAGTCTCACTTGTCTTTGTTGGCATTGTTAGTCTACCTCTACTACTATTAGCTACAGTGCGGCTGCTGCGGGGCTCGAGAACGAGCCACAAGGCAGAATGGGACGAGGGAATTCCGTTAACGATCGGTGAGCGTTTATCAACGAACAACTGGGGATAAGCGCGTGTGCGGTGGCTGACAAAGCTTGGTAGCCCTTACGCGCGTGCCACACGCGACCTGATCCCTCATTCATACGGAAGCTTTGACGAAAGGGGAGGGGTGGTCACAAACCTAACATAACCGACTGTCACAGAGACCATAGTGAGGGCAGCCAATGCAGTCTGACCCACTATCCTGAAGGGACCTAGTTACTCCGTCGATTGGCCAACCCTCTGACTACGACAGGCTGTGCGTCGTAAGTTGAAAACAGCCTTTTCTTACTAAATGAACTATGCGATGCATGTAAGGAGCAACTTCCCTTGCTTTTACCTCTCCCCTAAAGGCAGCGAGTTCAAACAGTTCAGAAACCGGAGTAAGCGCAGTGGTACTCAATCATCAGTGCAGTAACCAAGTCGGTGTTGCTGATACCCGTCTGTACTCAGAATTTACCATTTAAAATGCGGCATTCAGACAGCGGCGGTTGATGGTTTCCAGATTTGTGTGCCAGAACAAGAAACATAACCAATGAGTTCCAAGCACTCGCTGAACTTGAGATGTACTCTCCTACCGATACTCTGAGTGTCAAGTGACTGGAGAACGGGCGATGCTCTCGTAACCCTTTGCCTGAACCTGGTTCAGGTTCTATATGATAGTGTAGTTTATAGCAATTTCCGCCAGCTTACGCAGCCAATCAAGCATCCGGAATTGGCGACCTGAAAAAAACTCCCCTACAGAAAATAGTGCATGAAGAGAAGCGCCTGTTTTTAAGTCTGTCATTATGAAGAAACTGATGCCGGTTCGAAACTCGAGGCCTCTTTCAGCATTTCCCTCATTCTTGACGATTTCCTCGTGGATAACCGGAGTGAGGCAATGTTGATCGGTAAGATTCCCGGTATTTTTCTGTTGTGAACAAGTTAATGAGATAGAAAGTGGTGGGGCTGTGGCCCGGAGAGGTCCAAAACTGGGGTGCCAGGGCAAAACGAGAGCAACCAGGAATGCGATCTGTCAATCAACAACCACACAGCAGCAAAACAACCATGTTCTATAAATACTACAGCCAGTTGTACCTTCCCGCATACCCCACAGTTTGATTCTGTAACCGGTTGTGTGTCCGAGTATAATCCCAGAACGTCAGGCCATGAACGCTCTTATCTAAGCGGTCGAGGATACCTAGCCCTTGTCGACATTATGGAAATCGCATATTGACAGCCATCGACAGCGAGAGAGAGAGAGAGCTTTTCACTTCTGTTTGAAGGTGGCTCACAATAGGAATAGGAGAAGGTTGAAGTAATGCTTTTGAAGTTAGGCCAACGCGAACAAGGGCGGTGAGTAAAGTTCACTCTGGGCCAGAGGCCGGTAGATATTTTATTTGAGGATACGGAAAAGCTTGAAGACTGTTCACTTTCTCGAAGTCAGTATTCAACCAACATTATGAGTGCTTTAACATATTAAGGCAGCCTTGTGAATATTATTTTGGCCTAGATGGACGACTAAATTATACGTACCATCAAGCCGACCTAGAACAGGCCACTAGTCAGCAGGTGAAGGCTTTTGTTTTCACCAAATCATTAATGCTGCCGTAAGACGCTGACATTCGCACGCGTTTGCTCGTTCAGCTAGATCTGAGGGCCCAGGTGACAGTACAAGAACTAGCAGAGGAGTGCGTCCGGATCATGAATATCAAAAACGAAACTAGGCTGATCGGTAACGTAAACAGAGAATCTGTGCGTGCATTTGACATAAAAGCGAGCAAACGCCACGGAGAACTGCAGTTTTCCATGGAAAACAAAGTTCTCTGAGTGCGGCGGTCAGCATTTCGTGTCCGATTGTCCAAATCGCATGGAAAGGTGGTAAGTGTTCGCGGGTCGGTCCCAAAGCGGCACACTGTCACGCCAAAGAGGCGAGTCCAGGAAAGAGATGTAAGGCGATCGCACAGCACGACGCAAGGGTGCCTAGCTGCGAAGATCACAAATATCTGACGGTCAGCATTGACGGAGAAACTGCTACGCTGCAGGTCGACATAGTTTAAAACCTCACGATAATAAGCACAAGCAGTGGAAGACCCTTGGGTTGCTGGAGCTGAAAGCAAATGTCGTTCGTGTGTGGGCATCAAATAATATGCCACTGCAGTTTAAGAGCGTCCTCCAATCGACTATTGTTTTCGAGAAAAAAGCTTGTCTGTCGGTAATTTACGTCTCGAGGTTCGAAAGCGAGATCCTAGCTGGGTCTATGTAGTTCGCCGTTTCAGAAAATATGTTGCGCTGTACGCGTCACAGAAAAAGATGCGAAGATGAAGAAGTATGCCGAGCGGACGGAGGTGTCGGTCGGAACGTGTATAAAGCGTGTCAGGAAGCAGTAGTGTGAGAGGACTCACTCGTTGAAACAATGAATATTAATCGTCTGGCATCTTGGACGCACACCAAAAGTCACGTGATGATGGGTTTGAGTGTGAATCCAAAACGGTAGGCGAATCAAGTTTTTCGGTATATCGATCGCGCCACCTACTTCCCACCACCCCTGAGGCGTATTTTTGTCTGCATCGAAAAGCAGCAATTTGAGAAACGTACGCCCGACAATAAGCAGCCGTTGAATTGATCGTCATAGATGGAGACATGTGACCTAAAAACCTGTTGCTAGCGAGACGGAGGCCACTTGATAGCAAACGGGTGAATGAGATCTTGAGAGATTTTAACTTACTGAAGGCGGGTATAAGGTGGTCGGGAATCGAAAGACCCGGCGCAACGAAGGGCTTCATTGCGGGTGAACCCCTTGGTGGATGGTAGAATGTCGGGTCTACGACAGCGTTGGGCTGAGCAGTTGACGGGAAGACCGTAGCTGGCGGTCCCACGGATGGGTACTCAGCCATGTCGTAGGGTTGACCCTCAGGACCTCCAAATTCAGCGCCAAGAGGCTCCCTTGGCTCATCACCGTCAAGGTGATTTTGGTGATAGCCATCAGTCGGCTCATAATCGGGAGCCGCGTAGCTGAGAGAGTCGTCATAGTTTCCATGCGGATCGTAGACAACGTAATCCCTCTATGACAAAAAAAACAAATCGGGTGAGTAGGGATGAAGGAAAATAATTGTAGGCCCTCAGACTATTATCTTTAGGAAAACCGCTCTTGGATGAAACACTAAAAGAGCTCTACCTACGGGAGTGGTAAAGAAAGGCATTTCAGTCACAAAGGTAATCAAATTAAGATAAGTTGATGAGCCATCAGAAGCAAGATTGGTAAACCCCGTAAACTAAGAGATCCAGATAGAGGTGCACTGATCCGAGTTGCTTGTACTTGTTGCTGTGGTCGGCATAGTTGTGACTATGTCTGACCTAGTCGGCCCCAGTTGGGTCACGAATCGTACTCCTCAACTTATGAATATCCGCGGCAGCGCATCTGGACAACCAGATATATTCTCTTCTTCAGCGACGAAGACTGAATACGAAAGTTCAAGAACCACTTCCAGGCCTTGGAGAGCTGTGGTAGAGGTAGGTATTGAGAGGACCGCCTATTGGACGTCTTTGAGTGGGCAACGGTGCCAGATCGAGGGCAGCAAAAGTGGGCTCGGGAAGCGGACGAAAAGCCTGGTCTGATGCGAGAAGATCCGTAGAATCTTTACAAACGGATCACGATAACATAAGGGTTAAAGGCACTCTCCCGACAGTGAAAGAAACCTGAAGGTGCGTTCCGTGGTCAGACTAAGGCATTCGATTCCGTGTGAACGAAATTAGAGTCAACCTCGAGTACCGTTACCAGTTGCTGTGAATGTGGCACCTCATAAGGCTCCAAAAATACAAGGTTACAGGCCACATATTCGCGGGCGGTGGCGAGTTCAAGACTCCCAGAGCCACCAAGGTTAAACGGAATTTCGATCCCTTCAATTCCGAATAAGCTAATTACGTTAAGAATAGTAAAACGGACGCAGGTGAATTAAGACGCATCAAACAGTTGCAACTGCGTAATATATGGAACATATACAGACGTAGGGTTGAAAATGGGAAAAAAAGGACGTAAGTCCGAGACAGACTGCCGTACAGTACCCATTGTCCACTAATATTGAGGGCTTTATTGGGTCTGGCAGACAGCTCCAGTTAACTGAAACCAGAATACAAACCAGTACAATTGACGAGGATGTCATAAAAGAACACGGTAGATAAACCACCACAACGGGTTGTTGCACCAACTTTTGAGAATTCAGATGGGAGACAATCCCAAGAGCTATTTCTCTGGCGTAATCAAGAGCCAGAAATTGAACAGCGTATCATTACAGCAAAGGATAATCGTCAGCCTCTAGTAACGTAAATGCGAGCACTCAAAGTATACAGGTTAATATCAAAGGCTTTACATCTCCTAACGAGGAAGAACCGATAATGCGTACATATAGAGGTGGAAAACTGTAACTCGAACTCACGGAGACTATGCCGCTGGCAGGACGCTGACGATAATCCTCTGCATAGGGTGTGGGAGCTTGCATACCTGGATGAGGGAAGCGTTCGTTTGGGCGCGGTTGATAGATAGGGTGAGGACGGCGGGGCGATTGATGAAGAGGTGGAGGAGGGCGAGGAGGATAGTCATCGAAAGGTGGAACCTCCGATGGGGGATGTCTTGAGGCGAGAAAGCGGGGCCGAGGCCCACCATACTGATCGGGGTGTTGGTAGTAAGGCCTCTCTGTTGGCGGTTGCTGCTCATGATGCTGAAAGTGGTGAGCAGCGGCAGTCCCCTCCTCGTGGTAGGCACCGGCTCCCCACTGAGGCTGCCGCGGAGGCGGTGGAAAACGTGGACTCCCAAAGGCCTCGGGGGCATGGTAATGCTCATAAGGTGGTTGTAACAGCGGACCGGTAGGAGGAAACTCCTGGTTCCTGTTATCTTTGGAAGGTGAGAATTCGGATCGCCGGTCGGTGGGCAGGATGCGATCATCTTGATCATGACCACTGCCAAAGATGGGAATACCACTGGATGGAGGCTCGTGAACTGGCTCAGTACAATCTAGGTGATTTGCAGTAGCAGGGACCCCATTTTCATGCATTTGTGCAGTTACCGGGATCTCCTCATTCGGCGCTTTAGTGGAAACCTCATCCTCTGTGGCTTGGGAGACGGCTATGGGCGGCGGTGGGGGAGGAGGTGGTGGTGGAGGGGGCGGCTCTGTAGAAGAGGTTGTGGGAGGTGGAGGTGGCGGAGGTGGGACAGGCGCTATGGGCGCCGGCATGCCAGGCCATGACTGCTGTTGTGTGAAGTCAGAGACCCGACTGTTTGCCCACTGGCGTGCGAGTTCAGCCCATTGATCTGATTGGACGGGTGGTTGTTGCGCAACGGGCCACTGCCAGACCGGGTAAGTGGTGGGCCACATCTGTCAAGAGAAATATAATAAGTAAATGCTGACATTCACCTCCATTCATGAGAAATATAATAAGAAAATCCGTACTGAGCAAAGAAGGCCGCATACAAAACCAAAATGGTTTTTTGATTTCGTCCGTATGTTAAGTAATCCTGATTAATGAACTGTGTATATTCAGCGCCTGTGAATGTCGAATACTGTTGCTTCATCTCATCCGTGATTTTTGCCGACCCAGACTGCAATAAAGCTCTGATTGGTAGCATAAACCACCTTCGATCAAATGAGATGTAGGAAGCGAAATTAAAGTAGGAACAAACCGACAAAATTACACGGCATCGCTTGGACGTAGTTCTATGGTTTTTCTTCAACATCAATTGATAAACACTCGCCAAGTAAAATCGACGACCCGCGCACAGAACCACCACATTTCAAAAAAATAATAAAAATAAACATGCCTCCTCGACCAATCGCTGTAGCTGAGAGTAGGACCACGAAAACTGGATATATTGCTTCCTAGACTGTCATGGACATTGACCGAGGGCTCTGATCACTTGACTGTGCAGGCAGCACGCTTCCGCCAATGACCTAAAGACGTTTCAGTAACTCTGATGATGCCGAACCACTCATCTCAATCGCCAATGAAGTAGTCATTACAGAAGTCAATGGAGACCAGGTAGGATTAACAATAAAGAAACACTATGAATTAATTGAATTCTGCTCGACTAGATAACTCACGATCGATAGCCGAACGCATAAACAAATACATAGAACTTCGCTGACTCGCCGGCCTCAAGTAACGTAGCCAAAGCCGTTTCGTCTCTTATGGGACGAAATTCTGGATGCGCTATGTTAACAAAAAGTCATCAAATACCGGCGCATTAGTAAAAGCTTCAAAAACGAACTAAAAACTACGCAATAAGTTCCGATGGTATGGTGGTAGACGTAGTTGAAGCCACATCGGCGCGTAACTCAAACGTTTATGTTATTAATGCCGCACGAACCAGCCATCAAGAAGGGTGCCTAGGAACTGACACGAGAGGGCCAAGAAGACGAGATTAAGAGGCAGCTACTGCAGCACGGCCTTCAGTTGTTGGACCGAGTTATGGCGTTAGTTGGAAAGTTCTCCAGCTACGACTGCTAGCTCATCAAGATAGTTTCAAGGCAAACTTGGTTGTTTAACGAGGAAACGGCCAAGGTTCTGAGAGCGTAAATGCGGTCTCACTGAGCAGATCCCGTGGAAGGAAAGGGCCGCAGCGAATGATCCTCAGTTTATGAGTCAGCTGACAGAATTCACGGATTCATCCAGTAGTGCTATAATGACTAGGTCAGCTCAAGAACCCTGCAGTTGCTTGCGCAGGCAGCTCATGTTAGGCCCCGCAGTGAAAATTCCTCCTTCCAACTCCAGAAAATAACAGCCAAGTCGACTGCACAGATATGATCACAAAACCATGGGTGGAAGTGCCGACTGTCATAGAGTAGGCCTTAAGCATCGGTGATACTCGAAAACCTTACTAACTTATTCGCCAAGCTAACGGTAGCTCCTTGATACGAAGCGACTCAGATCGTAAGTTGGATTACGGCTTTACTGTTTACTACTCGGTTAAGGCCGATTGATGACGCGTTCGCTTTGAACTTCAACTTCACTGACAGACTTAACATCCCTCCACTCCTGTGGCGGAGTTGTACTCTTCTTAAATCCGCAACGTCATGTGACTATTAGGAAGAAGTCATGAACGCAACATGGAGACATGAAGACATCCCCACTGGAGTCCACGTGTCCTGTATCGACACTGGTGTCTTAGCTTCATGAAGTGTTTGGGGATTCAGCCACCCTTGTACCTGCCCTCAAAAAGAGAGATAAAATTAAGTGCGATAACCACCGTAGAGAAGTCGTATCGACATTTCTGCATTATACTCATGCGGTTTCGGAGAGTACATTAGCAGAGCAAGAGACTAACCAAACCGAGTTCCAAGTTGGGAGTGGATGCACTGGCAAAATGTTCAAACTGCGGAACATTCCCGGGTCCCTTAATGGCTAACAACAATCGACGATTGTCTGTTTGGGACCGTGGCTAGTGACGGATAATGTAGGTGCGCAGTAAACGGGCAAAAAATCGTTGCTGCAACGAAGGCCTACTATTACTAAAACCGCCATCCAAGGAGCGGTCGATAACAATCCTTCCCAAATGTTCGACATTCGTCTGGCATGCAGCAGGGTTGTGTCGACGTATGAAATTTCGTGGGTTCTCACTGGGTTGAGCAGGTAGCTTATCTCTACTTGACAACTTTCACTGTCAGAGTGGTGAGGTTCTCTTCGACTTACTAGACTGTTGATAGAACTTAGCTTGCTAGGAAGGGTCAGTGCTAAAAAAAGCAAGTGGCGTTAAATCTGACAACAGAACACATTCTGTGCGTAAATCCTAGAACAAGGGATAGGTTGTCAGTTAGGGAAGTAGAATGAGTAATTTTATAAGGCATCTGCACATTGTGTTTGTGCTGTTGTGGTCAAACTGAAAAATCTACCCCTGCATGTATACGCAAACATCGTAGGGTGAAGGGGTGAGACAATCCGCTTCATTCATACTCTGGGTAGTGGGAAAAACTTTGAGTGAAGCAGAACTCTAGTTGTTGGCGTCTGCTCATCTAAAAAATGCCGACAAATTGCGCAACGCCATGTATTCATTGGCATATCAGGGATAAGTGGAAGATATGACCGCTAATTAAAACGTGAATGACACAGCTAATGCTCTTTGGCATAAACGATGGACAATAATAGATGTTTTTTTCATATTCTCCAGAAGTCTGAGACTTATCCGGGCAATTAGCGTAGGAAATGTATAGAACATCTGCTTGCCAAAATAACTCCCGGTTTTCAAATATCGGAACGGAAGATCTAAGATAGTGTAGTTAGCTTAGAATTTCATTCTAGTCAGAATTCCCAGCGGTCAGCATCACTTCCTTCACGCGTGGGGTGTAAAGGACTCCATACACATCATTCTAGAGTACTATAACTAGTAGGCCTACCGTAATTCCTAACCTGCTTCTCTCATACTTTGTAAAACCTGATCATTCTTTAGTGGGAGTTACAGTCACAAGGTTTGTTCCGCAAATTCAATGCACCGGTTGCCACAGCAGGAGAAGTACGTCGAATTGAAAATCAACAGGTCCGGCCATTGGCCCTGGGCAGTGAAGACGAACTAGGCCATGATAGTTTGGGTGCTGTAGGCCATCTGGACTGGATCGTAGGTGACGGGTGCAGGTGGTACTCAAAAACACCATAAACTGTTGTTCTTAGTGGTGCAGTAATACTTTCAAAAGGCAATGTGGATCCATGATGTAGGAGTTGCCAAGTCCCACCATTTTGCTGGTGAGCTAAAATTGAACTTTCTCATACGAAGACGAGCACTACGAACACAAATGGTAGTTGATTAAGTAGCATCGAGACTAAGGCAATGTCGTAGTCTAAGTAAGACTGACGCTTTCCAGATTATGGCTGTCAGATAACGAAGTTCAAAACGAATGTATCTGGCCAATCCTATCCCATCGATAATAAATTTAGTTTTTTAAGACCAATAACATGGAGAACTTGTCTCGGACCGTGTGCGCTATGGAAAATTAAACAGTAGACTGGCACGGCCAAGTTAAAGGTGCTGTTGTTAGTAGACAGAAATTGCAGACAGTATCACATACGGCTAGTAAACAAGCAAGTTATTCGACAATGATACCCATGTAAACATTCAAGGAGTCAACTTTGGAAAACGCAAGCTTTAGATTAATCATTAAAAGTCCTGCACAGTAATATAAGGTTAGTGACAAGAGTTAAACCGTCAGTAAGCAATGTGGGGTAGGGGGTTGAGGTTAGTTAGACGCCTAGTTCTGTCACGGGCTTAGGCAGGAGGAAGGGGACGGGCAAGGAGGCATCTGACAGTTGTCTACGTATCTTTTTTCATCGCTGTAACGCGACGTGACAGATGTGAACAAAGATTCTGGGTTCATCCTCGGTCAAGGGAGCCTTAAAGCCTGTATGAACACTTAATGCAAGTACAAGGTTGGATTCAGTAGCCGTATGGCAACTGCTTCTGTCGTCGTAATCATCCACTGCGGCAGCGTCTAGTCCGCACTTTATAGATAAGTTGGAAAGACTGGGTGACTTATACCCGGTTATTCACAAACTTTTTGGTCGTTTTGAGAGCCAAATCTTCAAGCACTAAAGGTAGAAGCTACTGGACATGACCTGCAACCTGAATCAGTGGTTCATTTGTGCCTTTTTAAATCCTGATAGGTTTTATGGATAAAATTTTTTCAAAACCTGACAGTTCCTTTTTTGATAATTTACTAATCCTTTTCCCAGTTGCCTGCGTACCTACACCATCGCGGCGGTGAAGTCAATAGAACAGACGACCGTGGGTCGAGGATAACCATGATGAATGAATGCGTCGCAGCATAGTTGGAGTATCCCGCGTAGCCCGTGATTGGGTGTGCTTTGGTCTCATGGTCAAGTTATGCACCCTTCGAAACTGTATAAGGATGGTGGCAAAGACCCTTTCAGTAATGACGATGGAACGTGTATCGTGATTTCTTGCACTTCATTTTATATACCCTCTTAAGGTACGGTAGATCCTCGATCAGCACGCTTGATTACTTACACCATGGGGCCGCGGACAGTGAAAAATAATGACTCAGTGGCTTCGTGAAAACAATCGTCTTACCATTGACACGGTGAATTTTGTAAAATAAAGCCAGTTAACTTGCGTACGTTATTGTAGATATCCCTGCTAAAAAAAGATGAACGGTCTGGGAGCGTTGATTTTGCCAATGGCTACGAAATTTAAGGTACCGATAAGGACAGACGTAAGAACCCGACCGTTGAACACCAACTTAGAGAGCACGTTTCGTGTGGAGCGGGTAGAAAGTGAATGCAAATGCAGAGCATTTAAGCGTAAGCTTACGCGGTGACACATTGCGACCTTATATAGCAGTCCGAAGACATCGGCCAACCACCAGCATGGCCGAAAGGTGGTATTTATCGACTCAATCCGGCGTTTGGCAAATGTTACAGTTGACGAGTTTCAACGCAACCGCATACACCAATAGGCTAATTCAGTGCTTGTACAAATACTTGGTTGCGTTATAATAAAACCTATCCAAGATTCCTCAACCGGCAACAGAGCTGAATGAGAATTTTGACTGAGTTGCTCATCAAACGATTGGTAGAAAAATCCCTTAAGCGATATTAGCCAAACCGAAACGGGAAAGTGTATGCCTTTTGCTTTGATAGCACTAGGGGCGATTTAACCAGCTTTTCGCCCAAAAGACGCACACCTATGTACATATACAGGCGATAGTGGTCATTTGATCTATTTATGAAAGATTAAAAAGTGAATGCACCTAATAAAGAACTACAGACAGTCACATCGTAAGCATCGAGAGAAAATAAGATACAACACCGCCATTAAAACCCACCAGTCGCCCTGTTATATGGGCTGGTTTTTAGAAGTTGCTGAGCGGGCAATATAAAATGACTCGGAATCGTAGTTCTTGAAGGCCGAAAATTCGGAAGCTGAGAGCTCCTATACCAGTCCGCGTACTCCGAAATTAAAAATGCCTTTCAACGTCTTAATGCGTTCTGCACCAACACTACACTTATAAAAATCAGTGAAGAATGGGAGTAAGGAGGGCACAACAAGCAAAGCATTGAGCGACACATCGAGGGAAGATTCAAGAAAACTTTGAAGAAGAAGAAAAAACCTACGAAAGGGTTTTAAAAATCCAATATCCATTTACATATATTGAAAAATTTAGCTTGCAGCCAAAATACTTGATCGAACTTTTGCATGGAGTAAAAAAACGAACAGAGCAGAACCTGCACAGATGCAAACAAGTAGAAGGTAAATTATTGTTTGACGTTCCTAGTTAGGATCTTTTATTTTTGGTCAATTCTGAATTGTATGTAATACTAGAGCAATTCTTGCTGGCTGGCTCACAAGTGTCTATGACTTAACACTTTTCCAAATTACCGCGTTCAGGTGGCCTACCGCCCAAATTACTGAAGGAGCTAGCTGAAGAACCAGCTTAATGATAATTCAGTATAACTCAGTATATATAAGGAAGATAGGCAGAGCCTTTGAAAATCCTTTTTACAGAAAGACGCAAGCAAAATATGCAAATATTACATGGGGATAGTAGTTTTACTATATCGGTCAATGCTGTCGACTAAATATGTATCTATTAAGTCTTCTTTTAAACATTTCAACGCTTCCAGCCTGAACAACCGAAGTTGGCTGTTTGTTCCATTCTTCAATCACCCATTGGGAAAAGAAGTTGGCCCGCGCTTGCCGTGGTTTATCTTCAGTTTTTATTGGTGAACTCGGAGATTTTTAATGATTGCCAATTCAAAAAAGTGGACATCTCAAGAGCACAATCAACTCCTCTAACTAGTTTGAAGGCAAATATCATATCATCTCTGTATTGCCTATAAGAGAGAAGAAAATTATAAAGTCTTTCTAGTCAGCCCTCATAGGCTAGGCATTCCAATCCGCTGACTATTTTCGTCGCCCTCCGTTGAACTTTCTCCAACAGAACGTAGTCATGTTTCATCCAGGGGCACCATGCCTGAACGCAATATTCCAACACCGGCCGGATAAATGTTCCAAACACGCGCCCAAAAAGCTCTCCGTCAAAATTAACGAAAGATCTCCCGATTGCTCGTAAGATACACATAGCTTTATTTGCTATATTTGCACAGTGCGACGATGGTTTGAGACTAGGTGTTATCCATATTCCCAAGTCATGTAGAATATTTACCTGCTGGATTTGGTGACCAGTGAGGAATTCCTGATATTCAAACCCAATAATATTTCTGTAACTAGACCACAGTCGGATGATATGGCATTTGTTGAAATTAAGGTTCAGCAGCCACTCATCAAACCATGTTTGCAAGCGATCCAAGTTTTTTGTAATTTCCGCGCATCCTCCGGTTTTTCAATCGAGTTCCATAACTTCAAATCGTCAGCGAACATTACCTTCTCGCATGTCAGACAATCCAGGCAGTCGTTTACGTATATCAGAAGCAAAATGGGACCCAGAACGCTCCCCTGTGGAACCTCACTGTAACAAGTTTCCCAGTAAGACTTGGTGTCATCAATACGAACACGTTGGCACCTGCTTGTGAGAAAGTTGGCCAAAAATTTGAGGAGGTTGCCTGTCACGCCCATTTGACGCAGCTTAAAGATCAAACGTCTGTGTGGAACCCTGTCAAAGGCTTTGCTAAAGTCAATGTAGACCGCATCGCGTGACAAAACTACTTCTAATGATTTCGTCCAGCTTTCCATCGATATAAGCAGGTTTGTGAGGCAGGATCGACCACTTCTAAATCCATGTTGACATGAACTTCGCAATTTATTATCTTAAATATGCCTCATCAGTTCCGTTTTGATTATCTTCTCCATCATTTTGCAACAGATACTTGTGAAGCTCGGAAACTGTTTGGTGACGTCCTCTCTCCTCCTTTATAGATAGGGGTTATGTTGGCTATCTTCAACTCAATAGGCAGAGCCCCGCCTTCATCGCACTTTCAAAGATCTTGAAGAGCGGAGAGGCAAGCTGGTCAGTGAGTTCATTGAGAACTTTTGCGGATATACCACCTGGGCCAGGTGCTTTAGAGGACTGTAACGGTGTCAGAGTTTTGATTACTGTGTCCATTGAGAACGACACCGGGCTTCTTTTGTTTGTTGATGTGGTAGTACTATTATATCCTTCCTTGTCAAAATGGGGGTGCCTCTGCATGTACGGATATAAATAACTTGGATAAGAGGCTGGTCTTATCAGAGTTATCGGTTAACCTGTTTCCCTACTAGTCTTTTAGACAAGGAATGGAGTCCCGGTTTTATTTTGCCTTATGTACGTAAGCAAAAACTTGCTGTCCAATCTTTTCCAAGACTCATTAGATGTCGGATATTTAACCACCGATTGGAAATCTGTACGGATTACACTGCTATATAAAGGTGATATAAGGTCTCCAAAAACAATTACACATTGTTCAGCCTAACTTCGATATGCTGCAAAATTAGCGAAAAAATCATAAAACGAGGGAAAACGAACGTCTTACCTTAGCATTAACTACTAAACGACGTGCGTCATAGATTCCATAGAGGAATATCGCGATTCAAACTCGACTAAGAGCACTAGATGCAAAGGCCACTGTCCATGTGGCCTTCATTGATTTCTCCAAAAGGCCTTCAACTGTGTCCCGCTTGCTTCTCCTGGAAAACTTGAGGTGGATTGGTATTTGAGGCAACTTCTTTGACAAATGGAAAATTTTCCCAAGTTTTCTGCGTAAAGGAACAGCGGTCAATGTGTACAGTCATAGAGATTAGAGTCACAAAAGGTTCAGTGCTCAGACCGAACCTATTTCGTTCGTTAATTTATGGTTGTGTTCATGAATTGGAGGGTGATTTTTAATGTTTGTGGATAATATAAAAAGCAGAAAAGTTGTTCATAATGCAGAGAAGCGAAGTCTCAAGAAATATTCGTCGATTGGTCAAATGAACCTGTAGATGGCTCCCTTCCTTCAAAGGACGATGGTGAAAGCACAGACACAAGCTAACAATCTTGATTTCCAAATAAGATGTGATTTCGAGAGTGATTTAATCCACCGTAGCTTTCAAAACCCCAACCAACTCTAAAGACTATTGCGAAAGGGCACACATTACAGGAACCCGATTTCTATTATTAGAGTGAGGACGGGTTCGAGATATTGAACAATATAGATACAGTTGAGCCTTTTTCTCAGTTCTTGCAGTCTGTTTTCACCAGCGAAGCTGTTTTTATTCAACCAAATTATGAGACCATGTGAGCACCAATTACTCAAAATATTCCGTTTTTGAACAAATCAAAACTTCAAGGACTGTAAATCTCTGGTCCGAATGAGATTCCGGCAAAGCTGCCCTTTGAGCTTGCCTTGGGGCTAACATAACCGCTATCCATTCTGTATCAAAAATCGTTCAACAATAGATTTCTTCCCATGGACGCGAAAACAGCCCTTATTACACCCCTTCACAAAAGCGGTGGTAATGCACTTTCCACCAAATACAGACCCGTCAATCTGACCTAAATCTACTGAAACAAAGTTTGTAAGGGTCCCGAGTCTTTGTCATATAAATGCAAACTTCAAGCGCTTAACCATTTCATTCTTGATTACTTGCAGCTCCGAGGCGATCTCGTACATACATATCGGCTCGTGAGGAATCGTGACTGTGCTCTACACTTCGAAGACTTCTCTTCATTGGTTACAACTAACCTCTGTGAGAATGCTCTCAAACTTCGATGAGCCTTATCCCACCTGGATGTTCGTCGCCACTCATTTACACAGCGAGTAGTCTGTGCCTGGAATAGACTCCCAAGGAAGTTATAAAGATTGCCACGGCAGACGTATTCAAACATACATTAAATACATATTTGATTGAAAGATACCATTCATCCTTAAAGGAAAGCACTGCTACATAAAGCAGCAACATTACACATACATACAGGTAACGGTGTCATTTATTATTTGATTTATTCAGTTCAGTATATTCACTTCAGCTTACTTGAGATTAATAAAGGGGAGCAAATTTTCATTCATTTTTTGTTAAACACAGCGGAAATATGTCAAAAATTTGGAAACAGGAACATAAAAAAATTACAGGTAAAATCTTAAAATTATACAGATGGATGAACTAGTTCCTGCGTCTGCAGTAGTTGGAGACATGTGTGCGAACTGTGGCGCGCAATGCATTTGGTACTGTAAGCACATGCACAATACAGGGAAAGTAGAATGAGTTCTAGTCTGCAGGCAGTATGACGAATGTCAGTACGGAATGTGCACGGACGGGGAGACAAATATTTTTACAATCAAGCATTACTTAAAGATTCCAAGGAGTACTATAATCCATAATAAATTGCAGCACAGCGACTACAGACCAAAGGCGTCAGGGTGCGTACTGCAATGCTCATCCAATTTCCGTTTAAAAGCTCCCACTTATGCAGACACAACAATATCGTCTGTAAAGGATTTCCAAACTGCAACCAATCGGTTTTAGAAGAAGAACTTCCATGTGTCCAGTCTGGCACCTGTCACACGTGGCTTGAGTGGGTGACCTTGTAGGTTGGTTGTGGATGCTAGCTCGAAGAAGTCTCCCATTATGAGCAGAGGTGCTAACCGCGTAGGAAGTGGAAAGTTTTTATAAGTTCACATGGTAGTTACCTGTAATTCAAATGGAAAAGGTCAAGATTAGATAATCGGATTTTTTTAGGGTAGTGAGCCCTGTCCAGTTACGAGTTTGGTTGCACGCTGTTGAACTTCTTTTGAGCAGGCTGTGGTCCTTAGCGGTCTAGAGTCTCCATGATGAGGTGCCAAACTCCAGATGCGGTTGCTCAAATGTTCTGAAGACCTTTGAGGAGCAGTCATCATCGAAGGAGGAAAACGCACATTTAAGGAGGTATAGGACTTACCTCGCAGATTAAGCTACATTTGAGCAGGAGAGTGAAGGGTTTCAGTGAATTCGTGAGCCATACATCCACGTTTTGCTGGGCGTGTACGTCTTGCAGTGGTACGCCATTCAACCTGTAGACCATACTGTTTGGTGATCTGGTTTTGCCGACTTTAAACAGTTTCACTTTTTCCCATTAAACGGCATAAGCCAGTCATTTGACAATTACTGATGTGGGTATACGTTTGCCTGCAACCAATGATACTCTAGATATTGAGAGCATTGGCATACATGGCAACATCGCAATCGAGTTCATTGAGACAGTCGTTGACATATATCATGAAAAGGGTAGGACCAAGGTCGGAACCTTGGGGGACAGCACAAGGAATCGCTATCTTTGCCAAATACTGGTCACTGATATGGACAGTTTGAAAGTGGCCAGTTAGGAAGCTTTGTATCCACAGCAGAAGCTCAACCCTATAGTTCTATACGAGTGAGTTTATACAGAAGGCTTTCTTGTAGTCGATAAATACTGCATGCAATGAATGCCCTCCGAGAAGAAGTAGATGCGATCGCTGGGACAAGAGCTTTATTTGACTGACGTTTCGGATTCGAACTCAAGCACATCATTAAAGACAGTATCAGATACGGGTACTTCATACACAGGGAGTTGCAGTATTTATAGCATGCCATCGCTATGCTACTGCACGCCTACGGCAATTAACGGCTCCCACTTCAGCGATGACGACTGAGCTCTAGTGTGTTAATTGTTTGATGGTCGGCATGCGAGTTGTTATCCGCTGCAATTGCGTGACCCGCGTTGGAGGTTGGCGTGATGATAGCTTGGCGATCTGGCTAACCTGCACTGGCGTTTCAAAATGTGTTTGCCTGAGCGCTTCCCGAGTGGACAATTGCTCTGGCCAAACTGAGACTCAATACCGATTATGGGTTGGGTAAGTCAGTGCACTAGTTAATAGATTTGGGGCCTGTAAACCATGACTCAAGAAACTCGCGGCTCATGCGATTATCACCTCTTGCAAGAATTTCAGCTTCGTTAAACTTGAATTTGTGGCTGGTTCTCGCCAAATGACCCGCGAATTGATAATCTGCGTCATTTCACCACACTACTGCCGCGTTTCCAGCTCCGTTCTTCCGCTTAATCTCCTTAAGTAATTCCGCCCTTACTTACTTGCAATAATAATTTCATTACAGAAGATTTTGACAAAGCAGCATTGTTGAATTCCTTCTTCACGAAACATTTAACTCTTGAAACCACTCCCATCCCTTATATTCCTCTGATATCTCATTGGTTGCTCACCACCATTGATTTTGTTCCTACAAATATTCAGAAACAGATAAGCCACCTTAATCAATCACACTCAGGTGAAACCGACAACATCCCAAATTAACTTTTTAAAAAGCTCAGTGATTTTCCCCTTTTATGAGCAAAGTGTTCTCAGATTTCCTTGAGAACGGTTTTTTTACTGATAACTGGAATACCTCTATTATTATTCGAGTATTATAATCTGGCTTACGCCCGGATGTCCATAATAATCGTGGTGTTCATAAAACACCTTCTCTTGCTCGAGAAATAATTGCTCTACATATTACAGATTTTTGCATAAGCAATCAACTTCTTAGCTCTTCCCAAAATAGGACCCTACCCGCTCACTCTTGTGAAACATGTTGCATGTCTTTTCTACATCTATTAACATCTGTTTCTAATGATCATCCATCTGTGGTCTTTATCGATTTTGATCTTAGCAAGGCCTTTGTTAAAGTGCCTCATAGGAGACTCATAGTTAAGTTAGAATTATTAAGAATTCGTTGTCCCCTTACAAATTTCATGACGTTGTATCTAATGAATTGGGAATAAAAGACCTTAGTGGGGTACTAATTTTCAGCTGAGATCTCTATTGTATGTGGTGTGATTCAGGGCAAAGTGCTTGTCCTCTTTTGTTTTTGCTTTACATTAAGGATTTTTAATCCGCAGTTAAAATCGAATAATTGCCATCTTCTTACCTAACATTTTGACGGGTTCGGAGACTGGAAGCTGGCTTTTGCCCCCCTTTCCGCCTTAATAATATTTCAAATATTGCCCAAATTTCAGCCCTTACCCCCATTATTCGTATAAACAACATACGTAATTCTTCACTGATTATGCCTCCTTCTATATCCTCCACATCAAAATGCTCTCTGTTCTTTGCTTCCAGGTATTGCTTTTTTTGGAATAACATAACAATCGATTTAAGGTTATCAAATAACCTCTCTACCTTTAAGCAAAGACAGCACATTTATCTTAGCACTGATTCAATTAACCTTTTATTTTCCTCTTCCTTCGTAAGCAGCTTTCTCCCTGACCCCAAAAAAGGACTACGGAGGATTTATAAGACCGTCTTTAAATTATGTCTTCCATGCATTCTTTCCCCACGAAATATGATGTTTTCATTACCCATGCCTCCGTAAAATGATCACATAACCATTGGGTCATATTTGCATGCTCATTTAAAAGTAGAGCCGTTTGTTAGCCAATAACCATCATCCGAATAACAATCCGAATACTGAGCTCTAGAGGTCTCCGATTCGTCATCAATTTTCATGCCAACTGGCACCCCTGAGCGCATAATAGTAGGTAAGAGCTATTTGACGCCTCAGCCGATCATCAGTGGCGTTTTTCAAAACACGGTTCTGGGTCCCCTTCTATTATTCTGTACATAAATGAAATTTCAAATTAACGCACAAATTCCCAAAAGTTCGTTTACGCTTACGATCTCAAGTTCATTTATTCATTTTCTAAAGACACGGCCAATAGTTGCGTTGATAAAATCAACACTGATCTACTTATGCTCTCACTTTGGAGCTCTAGTTGGCAGATGGAATTTTCTCCATCCAAGAGTAGTTTCATGTGTTTTGGCCCCGCCAAACTTCCTGGACCCCTAGTATTTCAAAGGAGTAAATTTTTAGAACGATCAACTATAAGAGAACTAGGTCTAGGATACACGAATAAGCTAGCATTATCGCCTCATGCCGATCAAATTTCTGCAAAGGCTGCGATGCGGTGGACGAGTGGTTAGCGCGAACGGCTAAAATGTCGAGGATCGGTAGATCGATCCCAGGCTCTGACGTGATATTTGCAGGAAAAAAAGTTAATCCTGTACCGCATGCTTGTTCTTCCTATCCCAGAATACTGCTGTCCTAACTTTGGGCTGAGGAACGCCTCTGACTGAAGTAAGATTGAAAAAGTTCAGAGGGTTTTTACTCGAAGATTATTTCATCTTCCTGGATCGAGTATTTCTTAAACGGATAGATGCCAGTTAGCAAACATTAAATTTATGTGGGTTAGAAGACTCGAAGCTGGTCTCAGCTTCCTGTTTCACGTTAACTCTAGCTCAAATCTCCCACGAATTAACGCTCTCACTCCAGCATATCGACCCTATGCTACTCGTAATTCCTCCATGATCATTTCACCACCCCTTAACTCCACAACTAACCGCTCTCAGTATTTTGCCTCCAAATATGCTTTCATGTGGAATAATCTTCAACCGGAAATTAAGTTGTCGTCTACATTAGCTATTTTCAAAACCAAATTACGCAAAAAATTAACTTTGGAAGAGATAACGTCCTTATTGTCTGTTTCCTTCCCCAACTCGCAATTTTTGGATTTCGAAAAGGGTCCTCCTGGTATTTGAGGCAGCTCCCTTGATATTATATTGGCCTCTAATTATATTTCCATCATCCTCTGCAGAGTAAATCTTTGCATTCACTTTTTTTGTCCCATCCTTTTAAACTAGCATCACCAACTCGTGACAACCTTGATACTTTCCTCGTATTTGGCAAACCCGACGATGGCCTCCAGGTTCAGTTGATGATCGACGCGGGTTCTGATGGTTTTGCCTCTTTGTTGGTGGACTTTGCAGTCAGCAGGGTCGCATCTCGATGATGATCTCGTGACCTCTACTGCCCCTCTTCGTTTCGACCCTGTTGTCTACGATGAGTTCCTCCTCTCTCACCTCCACTGGTGGTTATAAACAGAAGCTCTGACTGCTATATTATCTCTCCCCCGACAAGGAGTGTTCCGAACCCTCATGATAGTTTGACCGGCGATTTCGATGAGGTCTTCCGTATGCTCCACACCAGGTGGTGCAGGGACGGTGACTTGCGCGTGCTTTAGTTGAAAGTGCTAGTAGATCGTGCTGCATCTACCGCACTCTCTCCTCCTCACCCACCTGAGCCCGGTGTTAAGACCGGAGATGGGAGAGGGAGCAGGTGGCTGGCGTGGCCGGAGCCGCCCCTGGGTTTACCACTACACATGACACGGATTCCACGGTCTGGGAGTGCCAAAAAGGCCACATAAGAAGGACCCATTGCAACCTGACTCTCAGTCCGCCAGTCAGCCACTCCATAAAAAATACAAATTGGGCTGACCACGCGGTTCGAGTTATCCCGTCAGTTGGCAACCTTCCAAGCCACGGTTTTTAGCGCACCGTGATAGTTTCAAGCGCGTCAGATTGTTTATAGTGAAGAAAAGGCGTTGAGCTGCCGAACCCCAAACAATCAGACCACCATCCGAGCCAGTCAGTTGTTTGATAACGGAGTGGGTGCATTGGCTGATGGGTCAGCGTACCCGTCTTTGCGCGCCACAGCACGACCTGGCCCCCATAACGCACACACCAGGATTCAATTACTCAGGGTATATGGAGGAGCCATCTCCGCCTGACTCCCAGTGCACTGGTCGGCCACTCGACACACACGGCACATACACTTGGCCAACGGAGTTGTCTGGTGTAAGCGTCAGATTGGCAGCCTTCCAAGCTATGGTTTCTAGAACACCGTGATTTTATTAGGTACATTATGATGATTGTGAGGGTGTTGTCTATGTTTTAGTGTAGATGGTGTGCGCTGATGTGGCTTGGCCTCCGGTGGTTTACCAGAGGTTGTCGTGGAGGCGCATGTGTCCTAATAGGCCCATGTGCATGTGTAAATGTGCGGGAGCAGTGAGGGTAGTGGAGGTGGGCGCAGTGACTGTATGTCAGAGCCCCAGGCACTGGTTCATCAGCCTCAGTGCGATGGATTCGCAGGTGACCAACCAGGCCGATGCGGGAGTTGAAGTTGCGGGCGCATTGTGGGCAGGAGAAATCGGTAGAGGCTGGGGGGATGTCATTCATGGTAGTGGGGGTGCCAGTGGCGGTAAGAATGGCAGGAGCGGAGGGCGTGCATGATTTATAGGTGTTGTCGGCATTGCGGTTAATTCGGCTGTCATGAATGCGCATTTGACCGAATAGGCCCGTGCGATGAGTGAATGCGCGAGGATAGTGAGGACAGTGGAGGCGACGATCCCTGCTGTGTTTTGGTGCTTCAGACACTGGCTCACCAGTGTCTGTACGATGGATTCGCAAGTGACCGACCATGCCGATGCGTGAGGTGAATGTGCAGTCGCATTGAGGACAGTTTAGGAGAGAGTCCCCATCGCTGACGGTGGTGGTATTGGTGGTAGTTAAGGCGAAAGCGGGGGTGGTTGCGGTGGTAGGGTTAATAGGCAATGAGTAGAAGGATGTGGTCTCTATGATGGTGGGAGTAATGGAATTGATGCCAGAAGTGAGGGTGGGGAAGTCTGAAGGAGGGTTGGCAGAATTTGACGTAGAAATTGGAATTGTCAGATTGTTGGTGCGTTGCGTCCGAAGATGTCCAACCAGGCTGATTCTCGCGTGGAAGATGCGTTGACAGCGCGGGCATGTTGGCAGGGCCTGGGCATCGTTGATCTTGGTCCGGTGCGCTGGTGACATTCGTGCCGCTCTTTTGGCCTTTGCGGCGGCGATCCGGTTGGCCTCATAGATTGCTGAACCGGTCTCCACGGATCTTCTCCATGCCGGTCTATCCTGGGCGAGGTCCTCCTGGGTCACCGGGTTGATTTGCAGTTGCTTCAGCGATTTCTTCAATGTGTCCTTTTAGCGTCGTTTTTGACCTCCCAGTCGGCGAGCACCCGTAATGAAGTCGACGTAGAAAAGTCGTTTGGGTAGTCACTCGTATTCCATTCTTACCAGGTGGCTGCTTTATCGCAGTTGCAATTGTCTCAGCATGGCGTTGATGCTGAGGATTCTGGTCCGCTCCAGGACTTCCTTGTCCGGGATCCTGTCATGCAATCTCATCTTCAGTATTCTGCGGAGGCAGCTGAGATGAAAGTGATTCAGCTTCCTGGCTTGGTTCGAGTAGAAGGTCCAGGTCTCCGCTCCGTAAAGGAGTGTCGTCAAGATGACGGCCTTGTGCATCTTTAGTTTGGCGTTCAGGTGAATACCATGGCAATTCCACACGGAGGACTGCAACCGGCCGAAGGCTTGACTAGCTTTGGAGATCCGTTGTTCAACCTCGTCATCGACTATCGTATTGCGTGACAGCGTGTTTCATAGATAAGCGAAGGTTTCCACGTTTTTATGTGAGCACCGTTGACATTGATTCGAGGAGCATTGTATTCCGCGTTGGGTGGCAGCTGGTGCATGACAACCAGTTTGGATGTACTGATTGTTAATTCAAAATTGTCGCAGCCTGCGGCGAAGAGGTCTATGCTCCTTTGCATGCCCTCCTCCATCATTTTGTTAAGGGCGCAGTCGTCCGCGAAGAGCAAGTCATGGACTGTAGTCGTATTCACGCGCTTTGAAGCCTGCATACACCAACTGTTGAGAAGGTGCCCGTCAGTTCTGTAGGCGATACGGATCCCAGGCTGCTCATCATGGTAGGCGTCCATCAGCATAGCCGGGAACATGAGACTGAACAGGGTGAGAGCCAATACGCAGCCCTGCTTCTCTCAGTTGGTCACTGCGAATGCTTTGGATACCGTCCCGTTGTCAGTGACGCGCGCCGTCATCCCGTCATGAAGCTGACACACCATGTGCGTGAACCGCTCAGGACAGCCAAATTTCTGCATGACTTTCCACAGTCCGTCGCGATTCACCGTGTCAAAGGCTTTCGTTTGATCCACGAAGGTAGGGTATAGGTGAGTTCGCATCTTCTGGCACTTCTATCGTAGCTGGCGGGTGTCAAAGTTCATATCAGTTGTTCCACGGTGTCGGCGGAAGCTACATTGGCTTTCCGGGAGCAAACCCTGCTCTAGATAGCCGATCAGACGATTGAGAAGGATACGGGCGAAGATCTTCCCGGCAATGTTGAGCAACGAGATGCCTCTGTGATTATCACGCAGTTGCTGGTTCCCCTTTCATTTGAAGAGATAGACGATGGTCGCGTCTTTGAAATCCTGAGGAAATTGTCCTTGGCACCGGATCTCCTGGAAAAGTGTTGTAAGTTCTGCCATCAGCCGTGGCCCACCGTGCGTGTAGACTTCCGGTGGGATTGCGTCGGATCCTGGTGCTTTACCATTGGAAATCTGCTGCATGGCCCAGATGGTTTCTAGTAGGGAAGGCGGCAGATCTAGGTCATTTTTCGTGTCCACTTGAGGGAGCCAGTCAATGACAGCATCAGAGATGGCTGATGAGCAATTAAAGACACTTCTGAAGTGCTCGGCCCAGCGCTTCAGAATTTGAAATTTCTCTGTCAGCAGTGTTGTGCCGTTAGAGCTGTGCAGCGGTGCGGTCCCCTTGATTTACAAGCCATAGATGGCCTTGATGGCTGTGAAGAAGTTTTTTCCTTTCATTGCGGTCCGCATACCCATGGATTTCCTCAGCCTTTGGGATCATCCAGGCAGTCAACACCATCGTATTTCCACGATAGCATTATCATCTGGAGCATGCAGGTCCTTCAGTTTTCTCGTTTATTTGGTTGCTGCAATGAAAACAGTGAGCATGCAAATTTAACAAGAGTATTTAACTTACCTGGTGGCCTCTTACCTTGGGGCCTTCGTCGGGGTAGCAGTCGTAGCCTCATCTGTGAGATGACGAGGCGGTGATCTGTTCAACCATCGGCATCGCAGATCGCCTTGGTTACCAGCACGTCCTGTCGATCTCGCCTCCGGACGAGAACATAGTCCAGCAGATGCCAACGCCGCGACCGAAGGTGTACCCACGTGGCCTTCTCCCGCGTCGGAGGGCGGAAGAAGGTGTTGGTCAGCAGGAGACGGTGTTTTGCACACGTGTGCAGAAGATGGAGTTCGTTATCGTTACAGCTACCGAGACTGTGGGGACCCATCACTCCCTGCCAGGCAGCGTGGTCCATCCGACGCGGGCGTTGAAGTCACCAAAGACAATTCACATGTCCACTTTCGGCAAAGTCACCAGCAGGGCATGCAGGTTCTTGTAGAATTCGTCCTTCGCCGCATAAAATATCGTCATTGGGGGAGCGTAGGTGCTGTTGATGGTGGCGAACTGGCCTCCCCGAAGAGGTAGGCGGAGGCTCATCAGGCGACCATTGATACCCTGCGGCAGACGGGGCAGACGTCCCACGATGTCGTTCCGGAAGGCAAAGGCAACTACAGCGTTGAGTTGCTCTGCCTTTGGCCGGCCACTCCAGAGGAAGGTGAAGCCGGCACCCACCTCCGCCAGCTGACTCTGCTCAGAGAATCGGGTCTCGCTGAAAGCAGCAATGTCCACCTTGTAGCGCGCCAGTTCCCGGGTGACTAGCGCTGTCCTCCGTTCCGGCCGGTTGCTCGTAGGATTGTCTAAAAGGGAACGAACATTCCAGGCTGCTAGTGTGAATGGACTCACCCGAGCAACCTGGAGGATATAGCGAGGTGGATGGGGACGGGGCTATTGTTGTTTGTTTAAGTCTAACGACCGCGTATTTTGCGATCTGCGAGCCGCGGTTGGCTGTATAAGACGTGATAACCAGCATTTTGTAAGGCACCTTTTCTAGCCCCTTCCTCCACGAGGAGGCAAGCAGTGCTGCCCCTAAATATGGCTGCTCGGACATCCCAGACGGCTGCCAAACTCCACTATGGGTCACGGTTTTGTTTTAGTGGGAGAACGACCCGAGTTAGCCTGGGGTTGCTGTCGCCCCCACCGTAGGCCTTTTTGAAAGAGGGGAGGTGGAAAGTTCGGGAGTCAGACATACCGGGTGCGGAGGCACACACAACACCGGAGACCCTCACCTGGTTTAGCCCGTCGGTCGTGACGGTTGCCCGGGGTGTGGCCACTTTTATTTTATATTTATTTTTTTTATTTTATTTATTTATTGCAAGTTTACAGGCAAGGTCAAAAAAATAGATATATACAGTAGAGGGTCAAGCTGACAGTGAAAAAAACTCCTGATCGTTGTTTCATGTGTTTTCAGGAGAAAAAAACTGCAGCTTATTGAGTAATTAAAGTTCTGGACAGGGACGCGTTAACACAGGTGCCCGGTGAAGAACCTCTCCATTCAGTGTTACGGATCCGGTATTCCGCACCAGCAGGTATGTCGGCGAGCGGTTGTTCGCTGTCGACTGAGAAATAAACCGATTGAGGTCTGCAGAGCCAGTAATTTCCCCTCAGCATGAAGACCGGCACAGGATTCAGAGTCCATGAACGCCATCAGAACCGAAGAGAGCTTCAACAGAGTCAGCACCCGACTTGGAAGAACCCAGCTTAGAAGAGCCACACTTGAGTGTTGGGTACCAGTTGGAGGCGGCCACAGGAGCATTCAACACCTAAACGAGACAAATGGACTGACCAAATGCTATCTGCGTGGTGCTAGCCATACCTAGTACCCCGACACTCCTGAACCCTCATACGTTGTCAGCAACATCACAGTACTATCCCATTCCATCTAGCTATTAATGTTTAGTGAAGCAGTTTTTTCTCCTAGTTATTTTAAAATTGCAGCTGGCTGAACTCCACCTCCAATTTAACCCTAGGAGTTTTTTAACTGCTTCTTTTCTAGTTCACCGTATATGTCAAAGATTGTTGACTTTTGTTTTAAAAATGGCAAATCATTCTGAATTGGCTTGGCCTACCATATAATTCATTTCTGCTGTTAATATGGCTGCTCATATAGTGCAGCAATTATCCACTTTGTCTTTATTTAAACCGCAAAACAAGGTGTGTAATGATGGGGCTCTCTGGGCGTTAAATATACTATTTATTTATTTATTTATATGTTGTTCTATATCACATATTTCTTCCTTCCGGAAATAAAGTTTAACCTGTACCGCATGCTTGTTCTTCCTATCCTAAAATACTGCTGTCTCCTTTTTGGGCTGAAGAACGCCTCTGACCGCAGTCGGATTGAAAAAATTCGGAGGGATTTTACTTGAAGACTATTTTCTCTTCCTGGATCCAGTATTTCTTATACGGATGGATACCAGTTAGCAAACATGACTATCTTGATACTTTCCTTAGACTTTGCACCCCTGACAATGGTCTGCAGGTTCAGTTGATGATCGAGGCGGGTTTAGACCGAACCCACGATGTCGTTGCCATCACGAAAACGTGGCTTAATGCCAAAATCGCGGAAAGTGTGGTTTTGATAGATGGATACCAGCTCTTTTGCGGAGACCAAGAAAAGAGACAGGGAGTTTCAGTGGCCATATGCGTAAGAACAGGAATCTTGGAATTCGAACAAGCATTGATGGAGAGAATTAGCAGAGGAGAGAAACGGCTGAAAATCAAAGACGGTCAAATAGTCCAGATAAATGTGTCCTTCCTGTGGCTAAAACCTGTACCAATGAAGGCTGGGTCTCCTTGACGGATCGATCATTGAAATTCATCTCCGCAAATGTATAAAGCCTGCTCAACAAGCTGGACGAACTTCGAAACGTTGTTGACGAAATTAAACCAGACGTTATGGCTTTCATTGAAACGTGGCTTACTGCAAAAATTACTGATTCTGAAATATCACTCAGAGGATATCAGCACTTCAAGAGAGATAGACCAAGTCGAGGAGGAGTCATAGTTTATGTCACTCGCAAGCTGACCGCAATGGCTGACATAAATATTCCATTACGCGAAGTGTAATTCTTAAGAATAACTATATCTGCTAAGTATTCCAGACCACTGACGATATCGGTTGTGTACCGTTCGCCTTATCAGACTTCCGATCAGGATCTCATTCTCATAACGGAACTCTACAAAGCCAGCGAGAAGAAAGATGTCCTCATTGTTGGGGATTTTAATGCTCCTGATATTGACTGGAAAACATGGACTGCGCAGGGAATGCCAGATAACTTCAACCACAAACTACTACAATGGGCAACAGACAAACTTCTCTCTCAGTACGTCACCTTTGGAACACGGACGAGAGAAGGACAACAGTCAAACTGTCTTGACCTGATTTTTACCCGAGATGAGGAAAATGTGCTAGACCTACAGGATCAACCGCCATTAGGGTCAAGTGATCACATTACGCTGTGCTTCGAGTACTCACTGTTTTCCAAACCAAATTTACCCGATACTTGGGTAAGAAACATTTGGAAGGGGGACTACTCACTTATGAGAAGACAACTGTCAGAGATATCCTGGGAAACAGAACTACATGGTGAAACCAATAAAGATTGGACAACATTGAGTTCGTTATTGAAAAAGAATTGTTTACCTCAACTGTCCTCTCAGGAGAAAGACAACCACAAACCGCCCAAAGTGGATAAACTCAAACTTGCAGGCCTCTTTCAAAAAAGAAATCGCTTCTGGAGTCATTACAGACAAACCGGCTCCGATGCTCACTTACGGGAATATAAGCAGCAACGCAACGTTTGTAAATGTGAGGCTGCTAAGCTGCGGAGGAATTTTGAACTAAACATACTGCAAAAATCGTTGGAACACCCCAACATGCTATATGGCTACATAAGGAGTACAAAGAGAATTCAGGAAATGATTCCTTCCCTTAGGTCTGCAGGCGGAAAACTGGAGACAGACGACCAGGTTAAAGCATCCCTTCTTTCCAAATTATTCCAGACCGTCTTCCACAGAGAGCCTAATAATTCTGCTGCTATTAAACCAGTTTGTCAAACAATGTGTACCCCCCTTTCCCTTACTCCTCCACCTACTCCTCATCCACAACAGAGAAACTAGACCTAGACTTTTCACTGACCGTAGTTAAAACCGAATTACTCCGTATAAAGCCTGCCAAGTTGCCTGGGCCAGATAGAATTCCTGCGTTAGCACTAAGAGAACTTGCTAATGAACTGTGTGTACCACTATCCATCATATTTCAAAATCCTTTGAAAAAAGCAAACTCCCGGAAGAATGAAAGTGCGCATTCATCGCACCAATCTATAAAGGAGGTTCACGACTCGACTGTGAAAATTACCGCCCTTTCAGTTTAACTTGCATAGCGTGTAAAATAATAAAGCGTATTATCAAGAGGCATTTAATGCGCTATCTGGAAAACAACCAAATCCTATGCGATGCCCAACACGGCTTCCGTCCAGGACGCTCCTGTCTCACGAGTGCCCTTCAGTCGCACGAGAAATGGACAAAGGCCACAGATAAGGGTCATGCAGTCGATGTTGTATTTTTTGACTTCAAAAAGGCCTTTGATAGTGTACCACACGGGCTTCTTTTACAGAAGATTTGGAACGTAGGAATTCAAGGAAAACTTTTCAATTGGATCAAAAGTTTCTTGTCTTTCAGAGTACAGAGAGTTGTTGTTGGAAACTCTAGCTCAGAATGGGAAAAATTAGAAAGTGGTGTTCCACAGGGTTCTGTTTTGGGCACCCTACTCTTCCTAATCTACGTGAACGACTGTCTCAATGACCTAGATTATGAAGCTGTCATGTTTTCAGATGACATTAAAATATGGACTGAAGTCAGCTGCGCTGATGACGCAAAAGGGTTACAATCGAATATTGACAAACTAAGTGCCTGGTCGGCTAGGTGGCTTCTTAAGTTTAATGTATCCAAGTGCGTGACCCTACACATAAGCGCCGGTCAAAAAGTATCTCTGAGACACCAGTACTTTATTAATGGCACTGCATTAAAAGAGGTAGAAACATACAAAAATCTGGGCATGTGGACAACTGCGAATTTGATGCCCTCAGAACACTGTAAGAAAGCAGCCCAGAAGGCAACATGTACACTACATTGGATCAGACGTGCGTTTAAAATATTCCCCCTGGTCTCTTTGGAAAAGTCTATGGCGTCTTTGTGAGACCACATTTAGATTACGGAATACCAGCCTGGATACCATGCATGAAGAAAGATGTTTACCTCCTCGAACAGGTGCAACGGAGAGCAACGAAGATGGTTGACGGTCTTAAGACTTTACCGTACCAAGACAGATTGAAAAAGCTTGACTTATTTCCTCTTTCCTACAAGCACTTACAGTGTAGCCTGCTATGGACATTCCAGATTATCCGGGGCCATGATTCCTCCCTGAGATCAGATGATTTCTTCAACTTTGCCTGCACAACTCATCTGCGTGGTCATCCTTACAAGGTTGATAGCGAACGCACGCGATTGAACCTCAGAAAGTTTTGTTTTAGCCAACGAGTGGTACGACCTTGGAACACGTTACCAAGCGAGACGGTTACCTCTGACAGCATAACTGATTTAAAAAGAAGGCTTGATGACATTATATTTAACAAAAGACAACTTTCACAACATGATTACTTAAAACCAGCCTTTTTAAATCTTTTAGGCTCTAATTTTGTTCCACAATGTTTCGCCTATGGCTGTGAAAACGCATTTGATGTTATGTTATGCTTTGACTCAAACATTTTTAAGTGTGCACCATTTTATATTGACTGTACAGATGAAATGATAACATGACATTAATAGGGTCATCAAGGACAATGCCTGTTACCCTTCAAAATATACATATATATATATATATATATATATACGCCCTCATCCGTGAACGTGAAGTTCTCCTTATAAAGATAAAAAAGAATGGTTAACAAAATCTACAATTCTTGATGACCTACAGATCACCAAACATTCCACGTGCAGCTGATGAGTCAATCCTTCATTTGTTCAAGGAAGTAGAAAGTCAACAGGAGGTGCTTACTCCTGGAGATTTCAATGCAACTACAGTTAAATAATTCATTATAATTTAGTATGTATAAGGGCGATAGGCAGAGCCTTTGAAAACCCTATCTTAAGTTGGACGCCAGCAAAATATGGAAATGTTACACGTCAATATGTTTATAGCATATAAATAAATAAATTTGTATATTTAAGGCCCAGAGGGCCCCATCATTACAAACTTAGTATCGCGGTTTTAATAAATACAAAGTAGATAATTGTTGCACTATGCGAGCAGCCATATGAACAGCAGAAATGTGTAATATGGTAGGCATATACGATTCAGAACGATTTGCCATTTTTAAAACAGTAGGCACTGATTTTTGGCATAAACGGTGAAATAGAAAAGAAGCAATAAAAAATCTCCTACGGTTATATTGGAGGCGGAGTTCGGTGAGCCGCCAATTAAAAAAAACTAGAAGAAAAAACTGCTTCAATAAAAAATTAATAGCTAGATGCAATGGGATAGAATTGTGATTGTTGCTGACAACGTATGAGGTTTCGGAACGCTCCTTGTCGGGTGAGAGATAATATAGCAGTCAGAGCTTCTGTTTATAAACACCAGTGGAAGTGAGAAAGAAGGAACTTATCGTGGACAATAGGGTCAAAACGAAGAGGGGGCAGTAGAGGTCACGAGATCATCATCGAGATGCGACCCTGCTGACTGCATAGTCCACCAAAAAGGAGGCAAAACCAGCAGAACCCGCCTCGATCATCAATTGAACCTGGAGACCATCGTCAGGGTTACAAAATTGAAGGAAAGTATCAAGGTTGTCAAGAGTTGGTGATGCTTGTTTAAAAGGATGGGACGAAAAAGTGAATGCAAAGATCGACTCTGCAGAGGATGATGGAAATATTTTAAGAGACCAATATAATATCAAGGGAGCTGCCTCAAATAACAGGAGGATCCTTTTCAATATCCAAAAGTTGCGATTTGGGGAAGGAAACAGACAATGAGGACTTGATATCTTCCGAAGTTAAATGTTTGCGTTATTTTGTTTTGAAAATAGCAAATGTAGACGACAACCTAACTTTCGGTTGAAGATTATTCCATATATAAGCATATTTGGAGGCAAAAATATGAGAGTGGTTAGTTTTGGACCTAATGAGTGGTAAAATGATCATGGAAAATTATGAGTGGCATAGGGTTGATATGCCGGAGTGAGAGCGTTAATTCATGGGAGATTTGGGCTAGAGATAACGCGAAACAGGTAACAGAGACCGGCTTTGAGTCTTCGAACCCAGAGAAATTTGATGTTTGCTAACTAGCAGCTATCCGTATAAGAGATAATGGACCCAGGAAGAGAAAATAGTCTTCGAGTAAAAACCCTCTGAACTTTTTCAATATGACTGCGTTTAGAAACGTTCATCAGCCCAAGCAGGGGACAGCAGTATTCTAGGAAAAGGAAGAACAAACATGCGGTACAGGTTTAACTTTATTTCCGAAAGGCAGAAAATATGCGATAAAGAACCACATATCTGTGCAGCCGTCGCAGAAATTCAATCTGCATGAGGTTCTAATGCTAGCTTATTCATGTAACTTAGACCTAAGTCTCTTATGATTGATCCTTCTAAAAGTGTACTTTTTTGAAATACTAGGAGTCCAGGAAGCCTTGCGGGGCCAAAACACATGAAACTACTCTTGGATGGAGAAAATTCCATCTGCCAACTAGAACTTCAAAGTGAGAGCATAAGTAGATCAGTGTTGATTTTATCAACGCAACTATTGGCAGTGTCTTTAACAAATGAATAAATGCACTTAAAATCGTCAGCGTAAACGAAATTTAGTGAATTTGTGAGTAAATTTGAAATTTCGTTTATGTACAGAAGGAAGAGAAAGGGGACCGTGCCGTTAAAAACGCCACTTGTGACCGGCTGAGGCGTCGAATAGCTATTACCTTCTTAAACCTTTTGGCTGTGGTTAGACAAGTAGGAACGAATGAAGTCAAGGAGAGGAGGGCGGATGCCAAGGGCTTCCAGTTTCATCAGAAGACGTCTGTGTGGTACCTTGTCAAAGCTTTGCTCAGGTCAATGTAGATCACAACCACTGACTTTTGCTCATTTCGAAGGGAATTGACGAGGTTAAGAAAATCTAAGTGACACACTTCGCGTGATCTCCCAGGTAGAAAACCATATTTTGAGTCTCTTAAAAGCTTATGATCAAATCCAAAGCCGAGAATTGGATTAAAAATATATTTTAAAGAAGTTTTGCTAGATCTGGTGTTTGTGAATGCCTCGATAATTATTAACGTCTGAACGAGATCCCGACTGAAAGACAGGAAGAATAGTAGATGTCTTCCATGAGTCAGGAAAGAATCTGTTAAGAAGATAAACCGAGAATATATAACCAAGCCATCGGAGAAAACTCGGCAATCTCTTAATAACTGAGTTTGGAATACCTTCAGTCCCAGAAGAGTGCGAGTTTTTCAAACGCATTATTTGCTTACGTATTAGTTCTATGGAGAAATCAATGGTGCTGATAACATTGAACGAGGATGCCTGAAATGTCGGAACCGGTTAAGATTCCATCGTAAAATGATTTGCAAAGAACGCACTAAACAATTCTGCCTTGTCAGAGTCTTCGAGAACGAAACTCTTAGCTTAGTTTAGTAATGGAGGTATTTCATAAATTCCTTTGGAAGTGGAACGACGGCGAAAAAGTTGAGCAACAGATTTTGCAGAGTATGGCTCGCTGAGTGCGCAAGATTCCCTCTGTCTGTCACGTGCAAGACGAATCTTAGAGGCTAATTACAACACGCTGCAATCCTTAGATATTCAGATGACGTACTAGTATACTGATCGTGTAACTGCTTCCTCAATTTCTTCAGTCTTGGCAAAAGAAAGTGAGGGACGACGGATTCCGAAGCGTAGGGTTTGACAATTTGGGTTGGCACAAATTCCAGGATGGTATTTTAAACGACTGACATGAAGTCACAAAGACTTGCTACATCGTTCATGTAGGAGAGATGCTGCCAGTCCAATGAGTTCAAAAAGTTATTAATTAAGGTCATATCTGCGAGGTCAAAAGCATGATAGGTACAAAAGGTACTTGTATTTTTCGATGAGAAAATCGGAAAGCAACAGTGATTTAATGTTTGGTCACTTTGGAAGAGGCCTTGCCTAAAATCAACGAAGAGGGGAGTAGTTTCATTTGTGAAAATCAGGTCTAAAATATGCTTCTAGCTCGTTGAAGAACGGACAAGCTGGGACCAATTAAAAAAGTAATGGTTTTAGGAAAGGCTGAAATCTGGGTTGACAAAAGCTTAAAATCCAGTCAATTTTAGGAAAATTAAAATCCCCAGCGATTGCTTTAATGTAAAAATTGGACTCCGAAACAAATTTAAAAATTTCACAAAGTTTTGCATCATCATCGGATGATGAATTAAGCAGGTTGCAAATACATCCAAAGCATTAATTACCAGAGTATGACGTAACATCTAGATCAAACGGAAAGTGCTACACTGAAGCTTTAATATAGAGAAAACAACCACCACCACGCTTACTAGTGCGGTCTTGACGGTAAAAATCATACTGGTCTATGACAAGCAAAGAGTCGGAAATTAAGGAATGGGTCCAAGATCCAGTTACGCATGAAACATTAGGAATTAACTCGAAAGCAATGGCTCTCAATTGGACCATCTTATATATAACATATCTAGCATTATGTAATTTGACATCTAGGGTAGTTCGAGTATCCAAACTAGGGTTATCGTTATTTACACAAAATATTTGGAGGTGGGTTATTAAGTCGGAAGTTATTTTAATTTGGAGGGTAACTGCCAACTGCTCCAGAACGATTGGTATAAGGAATGTAATTAACAAAAGGCTGAGAGGAATATCTGAATAAAATTCTGAATATCAGTCATTTGTGTCAACTAAATAAACGTTCTTCAATTAAAAATTCATCAAGTCTCCTTTCCCATTCCAACGCTTTCAGACAAAACAACCGAGCTTCGCAATTTCTTCCATTCTTCAATCATCCATTGGGAAAAGAAGTTAGCCCGCACTTCAAGTTTGGCGTGGGTTCTCTTCAGTTTGTTTTGGTGAACTCGGAGATTTGTCATGTTTGCCAATTCAAAAACGTCGGCCATCTTAAAATAACAATAAACTCCTCTGACAAGTTTGAAGACTAAGATCATATCCCCTCTGTATTGCCGATAAGAGAGAGGAAAATTTTTAAGTCTTTCTAGTCGGACCTCATAGGGTAGGAATTCCAATCCACTGAATAGTTTAGTCACCCTCCATTGAGATTTCTCAAACAGAGCGTAGTCTTGTGTCGTCGAGGAGTGCCACGCCTGAAAACAACATTAAGAACTTATATGTGGTAAGCATCAGCAAGGCACTGTCTAAACACAAATTAGTAACTTAATAAATTTATGACAATGTGTGCAGATAAAATGTACAAAAAATAAATAACGTAGACATAACTTGTCCTGCTAGTTAGCGATGATTGGAAATAATAGTGAACTAGAAAAAATAGGCAGTGAAAAAACTCCAAACTTAAAAATGGAGGCAGAGTTCAATAGACCTTCATTTTCAAACAGAAGGTACGCAAAAAAACCTGCTTAGGAAAATAAGGTCAGGTGGTAGAGGACTATGGACCACTGAATGTGTACGCCCAAGTGACTTCATCGTTTGGATGACTGGTGATATAAGGAGACATCATGGTCCATGGGCGACTCAAGGTAGAGAAAATAAAGTTTCAAGAGGGTCACTTAAATTCCCGATGGTCCTTTTTCCGAGTCATAGAAAAAAACTGCTCGGAAAATATGGAAAAAATAAAAGGTTAATAGAATGAGTGTTAAGATAAATGTGCAGTCCTCGCTTGAATGCAGATAGACTAGTTAATGAACTAGTTTTAAAAGGCCAGTTATTCCAAAGAAAACTACACCAAGGAGCAAAGAATAGAGAGCATTTACACGTGAAGGATGCATGAAAAGGTATAATTAGTGCAGATTGTCTTATGTTATAAGGAAGAATAACGGGGCAATGAGAGAAAGCTTGGGGAGAGTTGAGCTATTATTTAGTCGGAAAAGGAGACAAAAGCCTGCTTCCAGTCGCCTGACCCATATAAAGTTAAGCTTCGTAAGCTGGCATCTTGTTGAGAAGAAAGTAGTTGAAAGAGTCGGAAACAGGAGTTTTTTTGAAATGTCTTTGGACGTTTTCAATTTTTGAACGGCTAGATTCGTTCATTAAAATTCAGAAAAGGACAGCAAAATTCACGAACGGGAAGTACAAACATACCATAAAGTCTTAAATTAATTTCAGGAAGGTAGAAATTATAATAAATAAAGCCGCAAATCTGAGCAGCTTTGGCAGTACTTCTATCAGCATGAGGCGAAAGATCTAATTTATTAAGCCTAAGTCCTTGATGGAGGAACATTCAATCATAGGGCAACCTTCAAAAATAAGAGGTGGCGGCAGCCTATTAGGCCCAAAACGCATGTAGCGACACTTAGAATGTGAGCAATCCATTAGCCATGTGGAGCTCCAGGCCGAAAGAGCATCTTAGTTCGACTGAATTTGTTCTAGGCATCGTTCGGTCGTAGAGTTAGAGAAGGATTACATGCATTTGAGATTATCGGCATAAATAAGAGATTGAGAATGGTTAACTATCGATGAACTATCATTTATAAACAACAAATACAACAAAGCACCTAATATGGTACCTTGAAGGACACCACTCACAATCGGGGAAGCACTTGAGTATGAGGACCCCACTGAAACGTTTTGTTTTCGATCATTTAGGTAGGATCTAATAAAGTCAGGAAGGGGACTACGAAATCCTTTATCTTCTAGTTTAGCTAGAAGTCATCTATGAGGCACTTATCGAGTGCCTTAACAAGATCAAAATAGATAACTTCTACCGATAGATGATCATAACAAAGAGAGGTAAGAATATTTAAAAAATACATGTGGCAGGTTTCTCAAGAGCGGTCCAGTCAAAATCCGTGTTGATAAACTTGCTACTTTGAGAATTTATGCAAAAATCCGTGCTTTGTGTTGCAATTAGTTTTTCGAAGAATTTAACAAGAGAGGTCGGTTTATGAACACCGCGATAGTTATGAATGTTCACGCTGGAACCAGATTTAAAAACTGGTATTATAATAGAAGTTTTCCAATAACCAGGGAAGAAACCATTTTCTAGAAATACTGAGAATAATTTGCATAGTTAAGGTGGAAAATCTCTTAAATGTTTAATAAGTGAGCTTGGAATGTTATCAGTTCCAACCGAATGTGAATTTTTAAGGTGAGCTATTTCTTTTTGAATTCGTGAAGGTGAGAAATTAATAATTGCTAATAGTGAATTTGAAAGCAGAGGAATTGAGGGAATGCGGCTAGTTTCAGTGCAATTAGGAGATGGATCTTCAAGTTGCTTTCGTAATTGTTTAAGACTGTTTTGGAGAAAATGTGGAAGATTAGAAGAAGCTGTATTTGAATTAAGAATCTTAAATGGGATAAAGGCCTGGATTTGTTCTGTTAGGATCTGCAAAACAAATTTAACAATTCTCATTTGGCCAAATCGTCAGTAACGAATGTTTTGTTACATTCGAGTAAGGGCCTTGTTACATTCAGACGCTTAGCCGATGACCGAACATGGAAGATTTGAGCAACAGGTTTGGATGAACTTCCACTACTTAGGGCCCGAGACTAACTATGCTTATCTCGCGCGAGCCTAATTTTCGATGGTAATTCAAATATTTGTGCAATCCTGAAGTGAACAGACAGAGAGCATTAAGATTGACCTTTAAGTTGCTCTCGTAATATTTTAAGTCTGTATGGAGAAAATTTGGAACAGTAGAATAAGCTGTATTTGAATTAAAAATCTTAAGCTGGATAAAAGCCTGAATTGTTTCTGCGAGGCTCTGCAATAGCTCACGGAAAAAGTTTGGATTGTTGATTGAAAGTATGCTATGTCAATCTAGAGTGCTTATGAAATTATTTCATGGTTTGTGTTATCAAGGTCAAGGTAATTGCTTTTAACCTCGGGCTTATTAAGAAGGGGGATTGACAAACAACAGTGAATTAGTGCGTTATCACTTGTGAAAAGATCATGATGGAAATTCATAAAGAGAGGGTGGACATCATTTTAAAAATTAAATCTAAAATTCTGTAATTTCTGGTAGCTGATCTGACCAGTTGGGGCATGTTTGAAAAGTTAGTAGTATCCACCAACTTCTGATGTTTTGGAGGAGAGGAATTTGCCTGGCAGCCAATGTCTGGCAGATTAAAATCGCCTACGATTATTTTGACATCAAATGGAGTCTCTGCAACTTTTTAAAATAGGTCACAGAGCTCGCTTTCATTGCCAGAATAACACGGATGATTATAGACACAGCCAATTAAGGTTTTTTTTTATTGTGAGGGAGGATGACTGAAGCAAAGCATACATTTCCAGAAAAAGACGAAATGCTAAGCTGAAACGGGGAATGTACAAAGGATGACCTTATATAAAGGAGGTAAACACCACCACGTTTTTCGGCGCGGTCTTGTCGGTACAAATTGAAATTACTCAAGCAAGCGCCGAGTCAGAAATAAGAGATTGAGCCAGGATTCAGTGATGCACAGCACATCTGAATCAAGCTCAAAGGCTACTGTTCTAAGCTCAGCCATCTTATTAACAACTGATATCGCATTGAGTGAAACTAAGCTGAGCGTATTCCTGAGCTGCAGGTTACGCTCATCAGTATTTATAAAAAAGGAACATTTGGTGGTGGAGAAGAAAACTGGGAAGAAGAAACGAAAGGTGGGAAACAAATTGCTCTGGTCTACAATTTGTCGAAAGTTTACTGTTAAAAGAACTGAGATTATTGAACAAAAGCATATTTGGATGAAAAAACCACGAAAGAGAAGGATATATTATGGCATAGGAAAGATATGGGGTAGCATAGAAATGAGATTTTGATTAAAATTAGCATAAATTGGTGGAAAACGTGCATTTGCATAGGGAATAAATAATTTGGAAAACCTTGTAACATAATATCAAGGGTTGATTATTTGGGGATTTCGGACACTTTTTGGGTTGGGAAAGATGGTAACGTTAACCTTCGCATCTGTTGTAGATGCTTACTTACCTCTTCTTACCTCTGTTCGTTATAATCATCTATCGATAGTAGTTTTCTATTTAGATTTTGGTAAGGCACTCGATAAAGTGCCTCATAGACGACTTCTAGCTAAACTAGAAGATATAGGATTTCGTAGTCTTCTACCTGACTTGATTAGATCATAACTTAATGATCGAAAACAAAACGTTTTAGTGGGGTCCTCATACTCAAGTGCTTCCCCGATTGTGAGTGGTGTCCTTCAAGGTACCATATAAGGTCCTTTGTTGTTCTTACTGTATATAAATGATATTTCATCGATAGTTAATCAATCTCAATCTTTTATTTATGCTGATGATCTTAAATGCCTAACGATGCCTAGAACAAATTCAGTCGGACTAAGACGCATTTTCGGCCTGGAGCTCCAAAAGGCTAATGGAGTGCTCACCTTCTAAGTGTCGCTACATGCGTTTTGGGCCTAATAGGCTGCCGCAACCTCTTATTTTTGAAGGTTGCCCTATGATTGAATGTTCCTCCATCAAGGACTTGGGCTAAAGCTACACCAATAAATTAGATCTTTCGCCTCATGATGATAGAATTACTGCCAAAGCTGCTCAGATTTGCGGCTTTATTTATTATAATTTCTACCTCCCTGAAATTAAATTAAGACTTTATGGTATGTTTGTACTTCCCGTTCGTGAATTTTGTTGTCCTTTCTTAGGTTTAATGAACGAATCTAGCCGTTCAAAAATTGAAAACGTCCAAAGACATTTCAAAAAAACTCCTGTTTCCGACTCTTTCAACTACTTTCTTCTCAACAAGATGCCAGCTAACGAAGCTTAACTTTATATGGGTCAGGCGACTGGAAGCAGGCTTTTGTCTCCTTTTCCGACTATATAATAGCTCAACTCTCCCCAAGCTTTCTCTCATTGCCCCGTTATTCTTCCTTACAACATAAGACAATCTGCACTAATTATACCTTTTCATGCATCCTTCAAGTGTAAATGCTCTCTATTCTTTGCTCCTTGGTGTAGTTTTCTTTGGAATAACTGGCCTTTTAAAACTAGTTCGTTAACTAGTCTATCTGCATTCAAGCGAGGACTGCACATTTATCTTAACACTCATTCTATTAACCTTTTATTTTTTCCATATTTTCCGAGCAGTTTTTTTCTATGACTCGGAAAAAGGACCATCGGGAATTTAAGTGACCCTCTTGAAACTTTATTTTCTCTACCTCGAGTCGCCCAAGAACCATGATGTCTCCTTATATCACCAGTCATCCTAACGATGAAGTCACTCGAACGTACACATTCAGTGGTCCAAAGTCTAAAATTCTGCCGTTATTTTGAATATTAACCATCATCAGAATTAAAATCTGGATCCTAATATGCTGAGGACTTAAATTCATTACGAATCTTTGTTGAGATTTTTTTTCATACGCCTAAGTGATCAAGAAAGACCATGTCGATGTTTTATTATCTCATTCTGAAATGCTACTGTATTATTACCGTACTCTTCCACCTGACCTTATTTTCTTAAGCAATTTTTTTGCCTACCTGCTATTCAAAAATGAAGGCCTATTGTACTCTGCCTCCATTTTTAAGGTAGGAGTTTTTTTCACTGCCTATTTTTTCTAGTTCACTATTATTTCAAAACATCGCTAACTGTCCACCTAGCAGGACAATTTCTGTCTACATGATTAAGTATATGTACATTTTATCTGCACACATAGTCATAACTTTATTTCGTCACTAATGTTTATTTAGACAGTGTTTGCCGGTGCTTACCAAATATAAATTCTAAAATTATATAACAAGCGTGGTTTGCTTGGGATGAGAAAGTTGAGCCGTTGACACGTTTTCAATTGAACCAGGAACAAGGTTAACGGGTGAAGATTCAGCTGGAATTGAAATTCCTGTTGATCCGGAGTACCATGGGCTTGCATTAGCTAGAGGACAAACCTCTGAGATAACTTTTGGTATTGAAGGTGTAGACCAAGGCTTCTCGTTTGCTAATGAGGGTGAAACCCGACGTTCCATTGGGGTTTTATCCCTACAGATAAACAAGTTGTTTTTCTCAAATATTTAGCTGAGTGCTCATGCTTAGAGAAAATAAGGTCCAATTCAATCACCGAAAAAGTTTGACCAGAATTGGCGGGTTTTTGCTACGGAGAGACAAACTTTTAGCTTCAGCGACTTTAAAGGATATTCATGAGTTAAGCGGTACGCCGTAAGTAATAATTAAATCAAGAAAATTATTTTTTCTAATCACTGATTTAACTAATTGAACCATGTTTGAAATGTAAAAAGTGTTCACCAATTTCTCAAATTTTGACGGAGAAGTATATGCATACCAGTCGATTTCTGGCAAGTCAAAATTTCTTACGATTATTCTGACATCAAACGAAGTCTCTGCAAATTTTTTGAAGAGTAAACGGAGCTGGCTTTCATTTTTCGGAATAACAAGGCGAATTATAGACACGAGCAGTTATCACTTTTTATTGTGTGGAAGGATAAATGAAACGAAGCAATTATTTCCGGAAAGCGAAGTAATATTTAGATGATAAGGAGAATGTATAGGAGATAATCTAATGCATACAATACAATCACTGCCACGTTTTCAGCACGATCCTGTCGATATAAACTTAAATTATCTAAAGCGAGCATCAAGTTGGAAATTAGAGAGTGAGCCCGAGATTCTGTGATGCACAATACATCTGGGTTAAACTCAAAAGTTACCGTTCTTAACTCAGTCATCTTATTCACGACCGATCTCACATTTAATAAAACTATACTGGGCGTATTCGGTGGAAGCAGGTTAGGCTCATTAGTGTTTAAAATAAAGAAAGACTTGGTGGTGGACAGGTAAACTGTAGGGAAGGCGGAGTGGGCGGAAAATAAATTTTTTTTCGTCTGCACTTTGCTAAGTATGTATAGCTATCTAAATTATGATTATCGTAATGAAGCATATTTGGGTGGCATACATGGCGAGGAAGGCTATTTTCTGAGGTTGCGAAAATAGAGGAAGACCTAAAAATAGGTTTTTGAGGGATTTTAGCATAAAAAATGGGGAAAATTAGATTTGAGGAGTGAACAAATGGTTTTGGGAACTGTCAGCATACTGAGTACAATTAATTGTTGAGCCTGCAATAGCAGACAAATCTATTAAACCTAAGAAAACCCTCAGTTAATATGAGTCAATTGCTTAGCCAGGCGTCAAAATCAGTAATTTTATTAACAATGAAAAACTTGCTAATACCTCAGCATCTACAATAGCTGCAAACGCTCCCGGTAGCATTATTTCCAAAACAAAAAGTATCCCGAATCTCAAAACAAATTAAGTCTTCCAATTATGTTAGCAGTTTTTCGAAATCGTTTATTCGTTTCTTTATGCTAACTTCTCTCATAATCTTATTTCTATGCCATCCCATATCTTTCCCATGCCACAATATAGCCTTCACTTCCATGATATTCATCCAAATATGCCGTTGTACAATAATCTCAGTTCTTTTAACAGTAAAATTTGGACAAATTGTAGACCAGAGCAATTTTGTTTCCTCCCTTTATTTCTTCTCTCCAGTTTTCTCCTCTACCACCAAATGTTCCTTTTTCATAAATACTGTTGAGCGTAACCTGCAGATCAGTAGTACGCTCAGTTAAGTTTCACTCAATGCCAGATCAGTTGTACGTAAAGTGGCTGAGCATAGAAAAGTAGCATTTGAGCTTGATCCAGATGTGCTGTGCATCACTGAATCCTGGGCACGCTCTCTTATTACTGAATCAACGCTCGCTTTAGATAATGTTAATTTGAACCGAAGAAAATGCGCTGGAAAAAGTGTTGGTAGTTGCCTTCTTTATATTAAGTCATCCTTTGTACATTTCCCTTGTCATCTGAGCATTTCGTTATTTTCCTGAAATGTATACTTTGTTCAGTCATCCTCCTGCACAATAAAATAGCGGTAATTGGTTGTGTGTATAATCCTCCGTGTTATTCTCGCAATGCAAGCGAGCTCTGTTAACTATTTCAAAAAGGTTGCTGAGACTAAAATTTGATGTCAAAATAATCGAAGGCGATTTAAGTCTGCCAGACATTGACTGGCAGACAAATTCCTCTCCGCCAAAACTTCAGAAATTGGTCGATAGTATTAAATTTTCAAACATTTCCCAAATGGTTAATTCAGTGACTAGAAATGACAAAAATGTTATATTTAATTTTAACAAATGGTGTTCACACTCTCTTTATGAATTTTCATCGTGATCTATACACAAGTGATCACGCACTAATTCACTGTTGTTTTCCAGTCTCCCTTTGTACAAAGCCCGAGGTAAAATGCAATAAACTCGAATTTTTTAACACAAACCATGAATTACTAAATAATTTCGTAAGCACTCTAGATTGGCATAGGATATTTTCAATCAACGATCCAAACATTTTCCCTGAGCTATTGCAGAGCCTCACAGAAAAAAATTCAGGCTTTTATATAACTTAAGATTTTTAATTTAAATGTAGCATCTGCTACTGTTTAACATTGTTTCCAAAACAGACTTAAAAAATTACGAAAGCAACTTAAATATCTATCTAAATGCTCTTTGTCGGTTCAATTCAGGATTGCACAAATATTTAATTAAGCATCGAAAATTAGGCTCGCGCGAGATAAGCATAGGGAGTCACGGGCCCTAAGTAATGGTCGTTTATCCAAATCTGTTGCTCAAATCTTCAATGTTCGGTCATCGGCTAAGCGTCTGAATGTAACTCCGCCCCTACTCAACTGTTACAAAAAATTCGTAACAGAGGATTTGCACAAAGCAGAATTGTTGAATTTGTTTTTTTGCTAACCACTTTACCACTGAAACTAGCCGCACTCCCTCAATTTCTCTGCTTTCAAATTCAAATTCACTTCTAACAACCATTAATTTCTCGCTTTCACGTTTTCAAAAGAAAAATCTCTCAACTAAAAATTCACATTTGGTTGGAACTGATAACATTCAAAACTCACTTATAAAACAGTTAAGAGATTTTCCACCTTAACTATGCAAATTATTCTCAGTATTTCTTGAAAACGGTTTCTTACCCGTTTATTGGAAAACGTATATTATAATACCAGTTTTAAAATCTGGTTCCCGATCTGACATTCATAACTATCGTGGTGTTCATAAAACGCTCTGTCTGTCTTAACTCTTTGAAAAAATAATTGCAAAAATAATCATGGATTTTGCATAAGTTATCAAATAATCAATTTTTCCCAACACGGATTTTGACCAGACAGCTCTTGTGAAACCTGCCACATGTATTTTCTAAATCTACTTACCTGTCTTCGTTATGATCATCTATCGGTAGTAGTTATCTATTTTGATCTAAGTAGTGCATTCTATAATGCGCCTCTAGTTAATTTAGATGCTTTAATATTTCGTAGTCTCCTTACTGGGTTTATTAGATCATACATATCTGATCGAAAACAGAAAGTTTCAGTGGGGGCCTCATACTCAAGTGCTACCCGAATTGTGAGTGGTGTCCTTTAAGCTACCAAATTAGGTCCTTTGTTGTTCTTACTGTATATAAATTATATTTAATCAAAAGTTAAACATTCTCAATCTTATATGTATGCTGATAACCTCAAATGCGTGTATTCCTCCTCTACATCTACGACCGAAGGATGCCTAGAACAAATATCTTCGGACTAAGATGCTCTTTTGGCGTGGATCTCCACACGGCTAATGAGATTCTACCACCCAATACCAGTGAGGATTACAATCATTGTATCTCACAAACATTTCACGCGCAGCTGAGTTAAATTTTAAGTATTGCTTGATTGCAGGTAATTTCAACCTTCCTGAAATGCGATGGTTTCCACCCTCCGGCTTAATAAAGTTTGAGGATTTACTCGAGACCGTACACATTGGCCTGTGGAATCAGGTTGTTAGCTTCCCTACCCGAGGGTAAAGCATACTTGAATTAATCTTCTGCACAGGTTGCCTGCATTTGACAGTGTCTTCTTAAGTCTAACTTGGGACTGCTCTAAGTTCTTTTTATGTCATGATGTTTACATCTGTAACAGTATGCTCTCCGGAGGTTTTGATCCAATTATTTCTTGTTTTTTACCAACACGAAAATAAATGATGTAACGGATGAGGTTTATCTCCCTTTATTTTTTTGCCATAGGTTGCATTAACTCTCTCGTCGATTTCATTTACCAAACGACACTTCCATTTTGTCATCTATTCGAGGTATTTTTAAAGCAGGCAAAGAAACTATCCGATGAAAAGATGCTAGCCGGTGAGGTCAAATATGTCGAAAACTGTTCGTTAATTGTCGCGAAACATTTCTCACCCACAATAAGAACCCACAGAAAACACAGAAACTCGTCCTTCGAGATGCCGCTGACAATCCTTTTGTAAATGATACATTGACGGCTGATATTTCAACGTTTTATTGTCAAAGAATATTTATTATGACTTCGCTCCTCTTCTGAACACCAGACGTTGGACCGCTACCGTCCCCGAAACCATCACTTATACCCTCTAGTATGTTACCGTAGCCGTTCGCCGTTTTCGACATTTTCCTAATCCTGAAGCAGATGGCGTCCCCAGGCTGTATTATAAAGGCGGATGCTAATGCTATTTTCCCTTCCCCTCTATGGAAAATATTAAATCTTGCTCAAGAAATTGAATCCTTTCCCAATGTATGGAAGGAATTCCAAATTCTACCTATCCTCAAACGCTGCCAATCTACGTCATTTGATAACATTGGGCCAATCAACACACTGTCGTAGCTTCCAAAATCTTTAAGACCTTGATCGAAGATAAGATGATTTATCACTTAACCGATAATAACCTACTGAGTGCAGCCCAGCATGGGTTCCTCAAAACAAGGTCTTGTGATAAATGTAAGTTCTCTTTATTTGCTCCCATTCTAATGCCTAGGGACAATGGTTTCACAATAAGAATAGCCTATTTTCGATTTCACTAAGCTCTTTGATCATTTTGACAATGCGCTACTTCTCCTTAAACTCACATCTTTCGGTATAAGTGGTAAACGTCTGAACTTGCTATCTTCTTACCTAAGCTCTCGCACACAAAATGTTAAGATCTTCAATATTATCTCCAACCCCGCACGTGTGAGGAATGAAAGTATACAGGGTAGTGTGCTTGGCCAGCTCTTATTTTTTTTGTCAATGATGTGCCAGGTTTATTTTTGAAATGATAGACCCTGTGTATGCCGATGATTTAAAACTTGCCTTTCGATATAAACCGACAGATCGGGACAACGTGCTCGAACTATAAAAAAACGATTCGGAGGCCTTGCCCATATTTGCTGCAAATGGCGCCTTTCCCTTTCTTGGCAAAAATGCTCCTTGATGGTTGTTGGCGACGACCATCAGCCTCAAATAAGCTAGGTGGCCATTACCTAAATATGCCTGGCGTTGTTAAGGTTTTGGGCACATAATATTCCAATGGTCTTAATGTTTCAGAGCATTGTGCCCTGATTGTTTCAAAAGCACACAGAACTACCATGTTTATCCTCCGAAAAGTTAAAACTATCGATATTAAACTCCACCGTTCTAACATGAATGTTAGGCCTGGCTTGGAATACTGCTCGTTTCTATTGAGCCTTTTGGGTGCTTGTGAACGGAAGAAAATTGTATCGGTCCAGAACTTCTTTACTAAAAGCGTTTTGTTGTCGAAGCACCGTAATCTGACGTATCAAGAAGTCTGTGGGCTTATAAAAATGGATCCCTTATGGTTTTGCCAATTACAGAATGACTATTTTTACTGTTCAAAACTTTTTGAATAGTCGTAAATGAAATCCCCTAACCACTCTGAAGCAGCTTGAACAATCTCGACGCAGCAGTAATCGCAATGTCCCTTCATTGCTTTCATTAGCATGCAAAGTTAGGTATCGTCAGTTATGTTCGGTAAACACCATAGCCATATGGAATAAGATACCCTAGAATATAAAAATAATGCGAAGTTATTCTTTGTTTAAGAGAACTATTTGACCTTTTTTGCATTCAGTACAGCTTCCAAGAATTATGGGTTCCGACATTGACGAATCAGTTTTCCAGTTCAAAGAGTTTGCGGCATCTGAGCCCGATCCTCGGTCTTAATTTGAGGGCGATGGCGCTGACTCTGCAACCCGCACCTGGTGACATCTTCAGCAGACCGAAGGCAACCGTCCACGGATGCACTCTTGTCTGGATCAGAATCCCGGTTCCTAAAAAGTACATAGAGACTGCAAAAAAAGTGCGCCTGAAGTGCTTACATCACACAGGAAGCAGTTCTTTCAGCTGAATAACATAAAGATACGAGAAATACTAACAATAATAAATATTTGGGAGTTTTTCCACTACCAGCCTGATCAATGCTGCATTTGTATCTGATAATGCCCGTAAACCGGCATTATATACAACTATTATTATTATAAGCTATCTAACCGCTATCAGAAAGACATAGTCTGTAATAATTATTCGATGCTTTACTCGATCAAACATGATATATTCAAAGCACAGTTCTGAGCCACTTGCTCTTCCTTCTTTATATCAATGATATTTCAACAGAAATAAGAAATTCACAAACGATCCCTTTATGCCAATAACCTGCATTGTGTTTTGGCACTGTTAGGCTCCTGGTCCAACTATCTTTCAAAATACCACATCCCTTATTGACCTACTATAAAGGATTTAGGTCTGACTTATACAAATAAGCTCACTCTGTCACCTCATGCAGATCGCCTATCTGCAAAGCTGCTCAGATGTATGGGTTAAAATCCCATCACTAAAATAAAACGTCAAATTTCTCAAATGTATGTTTATAAATAAATAAATAAATTGTATATTTAAGGCCCAGAGGCCCCCATCATTACAAACTTAGTACCATGGTTTAAATAAATACAAAGTGGATAATTGCTGCAATATGTGAGCATCCATATGAACAGCAGAAAAGAGTAGCATGGTAAACATGTCCGATTCAAAACGACTTGCCCTTTAAAAACAAAATTCACCAATCTTTGGCATATACGGTGAACTGGAAATGAAGCAATTAAAAAAACTCCTAGGGTTAAAATCGGAGGCGGAGTTCGGCGAGCCACCAATTTAAAAAAAATAGGAGAAAAAATACTGCTTCAAGAAAAAGAATCTGTCTTCGAAGATTGCTCCTCGTTCTTTGATCTAATGAATGCCCATATTTGCAGCCAAATCCAAAATGTTTAGAGAGTATTTACTCGTTGACTCTTTCCCATGCTGGGTCCAGCTATGCAAATACTTAGAGATGTCAGTTGGTGAACCTTAAATATTTATGTGTGCGTTTACATGAAACTGGCCTTCGGTTTTTGTTTGGCATTAGCTCCAGCCGCACTGTCCCACTTATAGATCGGTCCCTCTCCAAAAGATCGGTCTTATGGCACGCGCAATTCCTCAATAGTTATTCCACTGCTTCTATGCTTCACGTCTAAACGCTCCCTCTTTTCGCATTCAAATATAGATTCCTGTGGATAAATCTGTCTCTTGAGATTAAGTCATCACCTCAGTTAACAGTATCAAAATTGAAACACCATAAGTATCTTTCATCCGAAAACATACGGTTAGTATTGGCTGTTTCATTCAGAACACTCTATTTATGTACTTCGAAAATGATCCTCCTGGGATTTTAGGTCAGATAATGCATGCTTTACTTGTTCAAATTTAAACTCTCACTTAGATTTTTAAGACTGTTTTTAATTTGCTGATACATGCATCGCCACCGTTCCCACTCCATGAAGCGAAGAGCTTCGTACCTCTTACCTTTATCTCCACATTACGACTCCAAGTGTCCTTTTGACGATGACGGCGCATTCCTAACTTTTTGCCAGCTGCTATTGCTTTGGTTGGCCAAAGCGATCACATCAACCCGCACATTTATGATCCTCACAAGCTTACTGTTCGCTCTTTGCTTTGAACTCTAACCGAACTTTTACCGATCGCACTTTCTCCATGACTACCAATAAACACCATTTGGAATTTAGGAGACCAGTTGCAAATTGAGAATTCATGCATTGTGTCCCAATGACCCGTATGCTTGCTTCTCAGCATCCTCAGTTTCTAATAATAATAATAATAATAATAAAAATACTTGTATTTAATGCCGGTTAATGCAGTATCAGACAAAATACTAAGTGGGGCTCAGGCTGGCAGTGAAAAAAACTCCTGAATTTATATCCTTATAAGTATTTTTTCTATCTTTATGTTATTCAGGAGAAAAAAATTGCTGCCTAAGAGATGATAGCAGTTGAGATCAGAGAAGGGCTTAGACAAGTGCACTTTGTTTGCAGTCTCTCTGTCTTTTCAGGAACCGGGATTCTGCCCCAGGCAAGAGTGCATCCGCGGACGGTTGCTCGCTGTCTGCCGAAGAAGTTAACGTGTGCAGGCTGCAGATATGGTGCCATTGCACTCAAGGTAAGACCTGGGATCGGGTTCAGATACCACGCAGTCCATCGAACTGGTAAACAGATTCTACCATGTCATCGCGCAGAATTCTCGGAAGCTCTTCTGAATTCAAAAAAAAACTAGTAATAGTTCTCTTAAACGAATAATAACTTCGCGGGATTTTTACATTCTGTGATAGCTTATTACCCATAGCTATGGCAAGTGAGATATCGGTACTCTCGTCCACTGCCAGACCCCCCCACCGTGATCGCATGTGAACTTGCACCCCTGTGTGCCTGATCAATTTAAAATACTGCCTATTAACCACAATCAACAATTCTAAATTCTTCTGGATACCTGGCTGCATACAAGTGCAATAAAATTGCGCATTGTCAATATTTTATCACAGCTTTAGCTTTGTTTTGATATTGCCGCAGGGCATTTCAAATACAAATTTGTTTATTAATCTATGTTTATACAATTTTGGGGCTCCCCCTACTTCCAAGTTTTAAGGGGTAAATTCGCATTTGCTCGTAAATTATTGTGAAAGGTGTTCATATTTCGCTTCATTTACACTACATCCTTCGTTTTCAGTTATCCAAAATTGCTATTTTGTTACCTTAATTTATCCCTTCAGTCTCTCCAGATAAGGCGCAAAACATTTCTTCAGGTTGACTTCTAAATTTGGCCATGTTCGTAGGCTAAGATGCTTCTGTCCGCAATTATGCTATCATTCCTATTCCTTATTCGCATAAACAAGTTCAAATTGTTTCCCACGGTCATAAGCTGGTGTTTTATAGTTAGGAAAGTTGTTACAGCGAAGTAACAAAATCTTCCAGAACCTTTGAATTCTTGTCTGCCCCTCGAAACACTGCGTAAAATGTGCTCACTATAATGTGTGATTTCTAACTCACGCTGGCTGCTCGTTTTAGCATAATAACACATGTTCGCTAATAATCTTGTGGTAAACTGAGATGTCTCCGCGTTGTTACCTGGAATGTTTAATAGCCTAAGCATTTGTTTAACCTCTCTAAATTCCAGGTCGGCTGGGACCTGCCGCGTTTTTTGGTCAGGCGGTCGTTTCAGTTCAGGGGTATATCTCTTCGTGTGGCGTACCTTCTTCAAACATGTTCAGCTCTCTGAGGAATATTCGGGGCCGCGTTCGTTGCATTTATCTATTTTTAGCTTTTCTTAAGGTCTTTTCCGTGGTCGAAAATGTGCGGGTCTGTCCGAATTTCTCCACTGAGACCGTGGTCAACAAGGAATTGCATCCTTACAAGCTTTTTAAATTAAATAAGGGGCCATTGACTGCAGTATCCTGCTCTCGGTCTGAAGCTCTTAGTTACTATGAAACTATGCAACTTGTCCGCCGCATGGAAACAACGATCAGTAACTTGTACAAGGAAAAAAAGATCCGTGGATTCTGTCATCTTTACTCCGGTCAGGTGAGCTTTCGCCAGTAAATGTTCTCGGGTACGCATGTATTGAAAAAAATATATTTAATCTTATATTATCTCAGGCGTTTTTCGCTGTGTGACAAATAACACTCCACAGAAACTCTTCACCCTATTCCACGTGAATTTGTATAACGACTTCGGAATGATTCTTAACTTTCCTGAAAATTATCTCCAGACAGCTATTGTGCTTTATTATCTTTTTGTATGAAAAGTTTTACGCTGTTTTAAAACGATTTTTTTGAACTTGTATTATCTTGCTGACCGCACGCCCACAAATCAATGCATTCCAAGGTCGAATACGTAAAAGACTTCAGGTCTAAGATTGTAAAAGCGATTGCCTCCTTACTTTATGTATACTTTCCACCGTAGTTTCATGTTTGTTCTTTTTCTGATTAGGAAGCGGTTGCTGTCGGTATAGAGGCAGCCCTAATCCCTGGAGATTCGATAATCACAGCCTACCGCTGTCACGGCTTCCTTATTACGAGAGGTGAAACACCCTCGGGTGTCATGGCTGAATTGATGGGTCGCAAAACGGGAAATGTCGGTGGAAAAGGGGGAAGCATGCACATGTACACCAAAGACTTCTACGGCGGAAACGGTATCGTCGGTGCACAGGTAAAATCTCGAGTTTTTCTCCATTCTATGTTTAGCGTTCCCGTAAAGACGTATTTTTTGCGTACTACACTACGTCGTTGGTTACACCTAGTCGTTCCCCTTGCATCACAATTGTCCTTTGACAAATTGTTTATTTGTTCATCAGAGCCCACTTAATGAGTCGTAAATTCTGGTTAAAATTGGCATGGACTGGGTACAGTTAGGGGATCTGGTATTCTACCAATGCGTTAAAAAGTCCAACTTATCTTTCAAGCTACTTTCGGTATTATACGCAATATTTACTTGGTATATCCCGGGTGGTAATTCACCTAAGCTCACGTGACCGGTTAGTCACTTCATTCATCTACTTTGCGCACAGTGCTGCACGGTTCCATTGAAGCTGTGTGAACGGTCTCTGTCCGCTCCGATACAATGTATTATTTAATAACCTTTGATTCGTAATTTTAACATATATACATAGAAAGTGTCGTAAAAATAAGAGGACATTTGATTAGACCTGCACTATTACGCGTTTGCGGTGCCGTCCTTCAATTTTTACGCACAAATGTTTTTACTTGTTCGTAACTTTCCATTTGTCGGGCTCCGCAACCAGATCATTCTGTGATTGAAGTCTCTCGAAATCTCCTCCGTTTTTAATATGCTTGTCGGTGAGCTAGAAGCCTGACCAAGGAAAATAACATTTCATGTTCGTACATTCCGGTCTGAACTTTTGTGTTCGGGACTGCAGGTTTTACGCGACGAAGATTTCAAAATTACTGAAAAGATAAGCAAGGAGCTTAAACCATAGCATGACTCCGGGTGATTATCTTGATCCAGTAAGTGAGCTTATTATTGCATTACTTTTTGCTATGTTTGAGGATTTCTTGTTTTCCAGAAGGGTAAACCAACATGTTTGAAGGTTTTGTGTATATTCTCAATGAAGCTTAATGACTGGCTGCTATGCTCGTGTTTTTCCGTTACATGCTCTGATACTCTACCTAGCGGTGAACCGTTTTTTGTTGCAGCAGGCTTCTGGCTATATCAGGGCTGAAGAGTGATTTTAGTAACCACCACGGACGGTTCGCTTCTGTTATCGTCGTTACTTACGTTACTTACTTCCTGTTTACTCTCTTCCGATACTTGGGTGGAACGAATGTGGAATCAAAAAGACCGCTCACAAAACTGGGCACCATTTTAAAATTGGCATTTTGCAGTAAGGCTTGTTGCCGTAAACCGCTCTCTGAACCCGTGCAAGTTGTGCAAATTTTGTTGCTCGTTCGTGATGAACATTTTTAATTGTACAATCACAAAACATTTACCTTTCAGTAGTATTATGCTCCTTTACTGATTTCGCGTGGTTCGTCTACCTGCTGCGTATATCTTAATGTATTCCTCGTTATTATGCGCTTTTTCATTATCTGACTTATCCACGAATCATTTAATAAAAAATATATATTGTTTTTCTCTGTACTTGGAGATATCCGTAGAGTTAATTTTTGATTCAACTGAGACATCTTGTCATACTTTACGTATTTTGCTCTTTCTGTCAGCGTCTGGTCAGCAGATGTAGTCATTTAGGGATAAAATTGGCTGAGACAGTACACATACAACTCATAAATGCGCAATGTTTATGCAGCTCCATAAAGACCTTCGATCACTCGTCCCTTTCCTGTTACTTACTCGGTTCTTTCATCTGTACAGATTCCTTTGGGTGCTGGGATTGCCCTACAAAAAAAAATCACCGGCACGAACAACGTTTGTGTCAGTTTGTACGGCGATGGCGCTGCGAACCAGGGTCAAGTCTTCGAAACATTTAACATGGCCAAGCTGTGGGACTTACCGTGCATTTTTATCTGCGAGAACAATAAATACGGTATGGGAACTTCCGCTGAGCGGGCGTCGGCAAACACTGCCTACTACTCTCGTGGCGACTACATCCCAGGAATCTGGGTAAGAGACCTACCTTTGTGGTTCTGTTGTTTTGACTAAGAAAAAAATGGCTATTTCTGTGGTAGGTCTTCTGGTTCGATAGCAATTACTATAGTTTGTTCGCAGTTCGTGCATTTTTTTGATTTAATTACGTTTGGTTTTAAGAACGGGTTTAAGGCTTAAGCAGTCGGTTACTTATAGTTGCGTTTCAGCATGTCATTGGATAACCCCAAGCTTTCTATGAATGCTCTAGTGCAGCTAGGATGTATCTCACCAGTTGGCTAGTTCAAAACCTCAACTATACAATATATGTCCTAACCCAGGATGCGTTAAATAAAAATGACACTCATCTTTCATGGATTTATCACTGAGACTCCACGGTTTTAAAATGTTTTCGGTGGCTTCGAGAGTATCACCTTGACAACGGAGGGTCTGCTGTGAACTCTAAATCTTATTTTTAAATTCGGCAGGATTGGACAAATTCTACCTCCATGAGAGTAGCTACGGTTACCGTTGTGTTGCTGTTTCTGAAATCCCCCAATCATAATTGCAGGGTTCGATTGTGCGTTGTACATTGCTTTGCTGCTATTCGTTCAGAGTCTATCCTATTTCCTTTCCAACGAATTTCCTTTGAATCTTCATTTCTTCTTTTTGGCGAAAGTAGTTTCAAAAAGCTAAACTGTGCTAATACGCAGCCTCCGATGATTACACCTTCCTTGTTAGTTCATAAGTGTTGTCTCTTGCGAGTTAGCGGAACCCGTGAGCGCCTTTATACTTGCCCCACTATTACAGATACCTTAAGAAATCCGGTCTTTTCCTTGTCTGGACAATGGAAGACCGGTGCACGCCACATTTGAGTAACACAACCAGAGAAGTTAATGAGTCTGTCACAATCTGTCCCTAGATCCACATCGAAACGGTTCAGTTGCTTGCAACTAAATATCCTTAAAAGCAATCAACTTACAGTCGGCACTCCTGCTATATGATTTGATCTAAGAGTCCCCGCCCTGAACCAATTTTTATGGAGCTGAAATTAGGTAGATGAATATTGCCGGCAAAGACAAGGGAGACTGGAATGGCCATTTCTGGCCTATTAGCCGTCATCAGCCAGGCATATCCAACCCCATGTGGTGCACCACCCGCGGATAGAACCCGCAACCCGTTGATCAGAAGTCCAATGTTCTAACCATTGAGCCACGGGCTGGTTTTCTTGCCGGTTTAGATCGGTTATATTGACTATATTCGTTGCCGACAATATTCATCTGCCTATTCTACTCCTAGCCGCTGTGCGACTGCTGGCGGGGCTCGAGAGTGAGCTTCAAGGTAGAACAAGACGAGTGAGTTCCGTTAGCGATCATTTAGCGTTCCTCAACGAACGGAGCTAAAATGGTTAAATATAAATAGGTTATGGCGATAGATTTTGTAGTCAATTTTTTAAAACGGCATGGTCTTCTGTTAATGACCTCCAACTACTACTGATAATGTGAGCGACTCAAACGATGCCAGTATTTTAGTGTGTCATCAGTCGCGTTTCACAACGAATCGCCGATTTGTGACTCAAGTATCTGCTAGGCAGCATTTAACCCCCTCATCTGCAGAGATTATTATTTTGCTCTGTGTTAAAGCTTTTCCTGATTTTAATCCGTGGTGTTTTACGACGATGTCCGGAGGGTCATAGTCCGTGTTTACTCTATCAAGTTGCCTCATTAGAAACGCTTCATTTACTCATTATTTAATCTTTATAGGTTGTGTCCTCAGGTTTATCCGAAAACGGTCGCATGCTTGGCTGTATATAACGTCCCTCTCGTAAGTGACACTTTGTTTCGACGCTTGACGACACAGAAATTTCCATGGGGTCCACATATTGTACTGCGCTCACTCGGACTGTCTTAGAGTTTCTGTCATACCAAACGCAAAGTCGGCGCTTTAGAGTAGACAGAGAAGCTAGAACCGTGATTTTTACCGAAAAAACGGATTCGTGAGAGGTAGGGGTACCCGCAGGAACGGAGATTAAGTTTGCCGCCTTCGTTGTCGTCGCAACGTCCAGTCTGGGCGGCGCTTGTGTCCAGCAAGTAGGGATCAGAAATCGGGCCCACAGAGGTCAGTACTTGCGCAGAGTAATGGCTTAAGCATGCCTTAATGAAATCTGTCTGGCTCATTGGTGTTTCTGCTAGTTCTGAAGATGTTTCTTCACGTGTTCCTCAGGTAGCCGGATACCGCTTCAAGGTAAAGTAAACTGGTTTACGTGACAGCTGAGCACCGGATCTGCTGCATTTGGGACCTGTTGGAAAAGGGCGTGGTATCTCTGCTGAGTCAGTACGACGCATAAACATTAAGCGCCTCAGGTGTTTCCAGTATATATCTTTGCTTGTCTCCGCAGCGCTTCCTGTTTTTACCCTTCGTCCTGGTACTTTAAAAGGTTAATGCTATGGACATTCTGGCGGTACGCGAGGTCAATGCGTTTCGCTACAGACTGGTGTCGCTCGGGAAAAGGACCGATCATTATCGAGGCCGAAACTTACCGCTACTACGGCCACAGCATGTCAGATCCGGGGACTAGCTATCGCACGCGAGATGAAATACAATCAGTGAGACGCGAACGTGATCCCATCATCGTCTTTGGTCACTTCATGACGTCTTCCGGCCTAGCTACGGATGAAGAAATCAAGGTGAGCCTCACATGTTGTTAACCTCGGTACACTGTTTCTTTTGTTCATGTGAAACCTTGGTAGAAACATTTTCCTGTAACTGTCTCTGTGTAAAACTTCGACTAGGCGGCCCTTGCTGCAGAAATCGTGAGCCAGTCGCGTACGGCTGTGGATACCTGTCATTACCAGTATTTGGGGCACTTATCCCAGTTTACTAACGATCACACGTTGTTATATTGCTTTGCTAACCTCTGACTAGACTGAGCGTTGTATTTTGAACTCGAGGCCCGGTGATAATTATCAGTGCATCAGTTATGTGGGTATAACTGAGACTGCTCTCTGGCTTAATCTGCCTTATAGGACAGTCTGTAGTGTCACCTCAATTGGCCCACAACTCTGCGTTGATCTCCTGTTTTTGAAATACAGTTACGAGCAAACGTCGGCTTGTCATGGTGCACTGGAATTTGCAATTTGGTCATAAAATTTAATTGGACAACCTACGGGCCTCTACTTGAACAAACACCAGCGATTATTTTCACGACTGCGTGATCAAGCCCAATCGATCACCTGACTACCCCTGTGAACGTCTGACGCCTTGTACTCAGAAGTCACAAGACCCTATCGGTAGGTACTCTTCGAAACCACGTAACTCCTGAAAGTGCAAATATTTACCTTTACTCAACTCTTTGATTCTCTCACTAAAGGGGAATTCTCAGGAGACATTTTAGGACGCCAGTGGATTTCAGTCAAAACGCCTCGGAAGTGGCATTAAACAAGCTCATCATAAAATGACACTGAGTGTAATAAACGTTTTCACCGTCTTCATAATCTCATTTAAGAAAGAAGAAAATGTGTCAGTTATACATTGACTGGGATCTCCTGAATACGGGCGTCAAAGTCACAATTTAAGTATGCCAACAGCGTCAGTCGACATTAATGAGCATCTCCACGTAGCGCATGCTTTTTACTACCCAGATTTGCTCTTTCCGAACAGGTACTAGCTCAAAGACCAGACGCACTTGTTTTGCCGATATTCTGCTCATCAGTTGGTCTCCCAGCATTCCCTGTGTGCTTTCTTGTAGATAATCCAGTTTTGCAAGTATGACACTTGCATTGCCGATACTGCGGTCTGCTGGTCGCTCAGTCGTTGTACTTCCAAAAAACATTTAATTAGATATCGTTTATCGAATGTCTGCGTACTAAATCTTTTTTCAAGCTCAAGTCAAGGCAAAATGGACACTTTCGACCAGTTTATCGACTTCGCTGAGCATAAGGGATACAATATATGGTGAAAATAAAATATAACACACTTGACTCTTTCTACTGGAGGGTTTTCACCATATTTGTTAAATTTTCAGTCCCGTTCAAAGATCGCAAATACACAACAGAGTGCCGAATATATAATAGATTTTGCAAAAAATGCCATTCTTCTGCCCCTTCCATTTCAAGATTTCATACCGGAGTTCTTATCCTTCCATCAACTGTCCTAGTTACTTGTACATCAAGGAAAGGCAGCTGGTTGTTCTTTTCCTCTTCCATTGTGAATTGAATGTTCAATAAGACCTTTAAGTCCTGAACGTCTCTCCTCGTGGTTCCGAAAAATGTGTCGTCGACATATCTGGCCCTGAATTTTGAGGAGTAAGAACGGAAGACCAATCGCTCGAGCCTCTGCAGTACCAGACAGGGGGGGGGGGGGAGCCCATCGGTGTTCCCTTCTTTTGCTCGTAAACCCAGTCATTGAAAGAAAGGGAGGTTCCGAGGCACACAATTGTAGTGTGAGGCGAAACGGGCAAACGCCTTTCCACAAGATTGCATGAGCATCAGCTTACATTCAACCGCGAGAATAAATTTTTCCCTGGTATATGGTCACATACAACAGCAGAAGCACAACTTCGCCTTTGGGGAAGCAAGAGTAATCGCTCGAGCCAATGACAAGACGGCCAGCCTGTTGCTCGAAAGTTGATCCTCAGTGGGCAAAATCATCAGAACTGTTGATTTGCCTCCGACCTACCAAGCCCTACGTACAAGACTGCAGTCAATCCAGGTGGAGCCAACAGCACTAAGGCACAAACCGCGGCTATCATTATCACAGCAGGGGGGAAGAGCCAACCGGCGGTCGCTCAACCGAGGTGAGACGTTTTACCCACCTACGCGCCCAGACAGCCGAACGTGGTTTGCACAGTGAACGACAGCCCATCCGAGTATGAGGGCAGGGCCAACGCGCAGACAGACCTCACAGCCACTACGACCGCCGGGCAGGGAGAAAGGTCAGACGGGTGCGCCAATGGTCGGCCGCAGAGGAACTAAAGCCAAACGTAGGCCAGTAGGTAAGTCGGAGTTCATGCGTCAAGCATGCTTATAACACGCGGCAAGTAGCGAGGCAGAACACATCTAGGCCAGCAGAGCAACCAACTCACCATTCTGATGATGGAAACGAAGACGTTTCTGAAACGTCAGCACCAATACAGTGTGGTTCATGAAAACGCCTCGTTTTCTTCATGTTCGTTTGGGGGATGCTGAACGAGATACTTTATCTGAAACTCGTATCTTAACTCACGTTGATATATATATATATATATATATATATCTGTTAAGAAGAAGGTGAATGAGCTCACTAAACTGAAGCTCATAAGCCCCGCAGACTCCAAATTTCTAACTCTCAATGATCCTCACATCGCATGTGCCTATGGTCTTCCAAAGATTCACAAAGCAGCCGCATCATTGAGGATCATAGCGCCACTCATTGGATCGCCTACTTATAACCTTACCAAGTGGTTATACAAACACCTAAAGCACCTAGGTAATGGTTCACAGTACAGCATCAGCAACTCGCATGCTTTTCTTCAAAGAATTCAAGGCCTTAATGTAAATTCTGATGAATGCATTCTATCGTTTGATGTGGTTGCTCTATTTTCCTCAATACCACATAACCTGGCAGTTGAGAGTGTAGCTCGACGTCTAGAAGAAACGCCAATAGACATTCCAACGCAACACGTTTTAGACATGCTCTGGCTCTGCCTTAAGAATTTTTGTCAATTCGATGGTAAGCATTACCAACAGGTCAAGGGTACTCCAATGGGTTCACCGATATCGGGGCTACTTGCCGAGCTAGTCTTACAACGTCAAGAAGAAGCTGTGGTTCAAAACCTCAGACCGAAAAAGTGTGTTCCGCTACGTAGATGATACCTTCGTGGTCATTAACAACTGCGAAGTGGAACGGCTGCATGCAAGTCTTAATGGTGTCTTCTCCGCTATACAATTTACTCGCGAAGGAGCGACAGGTGACATCCTTCCGTTTCTCGACGTCACTGTGCAAAGATTGAGTGATGGCAAGCTCTCAACCAGCGTCCACAGAAAAGACTTCAATGCTGAAATAATCCTCAAATATGGGAGCAATCATCCTGCTGCCCACAAACGAAGCTGCGTTCGAGCTCTTTTTCACCGCGCCTTCCGGTACCGTAACAGCGAGTATCTACTTAAAAAAGAACTTGCCTATTTATACCAACTATTCCGATCTAACGGATACCCGATGAGCTTCGTGAAAAACTGTCTCCGACGTCACAGGCACTCACCGCTCAGCCAGCCATACCCAACCCCAGGCGCTGCGGCGCCCAAGGCTCAAACTCGCGACCTTGTTGGACAGAAGTTCAACGCTCTACCCACTGCGCCACAAGCTCGTTGTCTTGCCGGTTTCGATCAGAAATATAAACAATGGTAGTCGGTGCTCACCGATCGGTTACAGGACTCACTCCTCGTGTTATCCATTGAGGCTAACTCTCAAGCCCCGCCAGCAGCCATAAGGCAGCTTAGGATATAGGCAGAATAACATGACCGACAAAGACAAGGGAGACTGGAATGGCCATTTCTGTCTTATAAGCCGTAATCAGCCAGCCCTACCCAACCTCAGGCGTTGCGGCGCCCGAGGCTCGAACTCGCGACCTTGTTTGGCAGAAGTCCAACGCTCTACCCACTGCGCCACGAGCTCGTTGTCTTGCTGGTTTCGATCGGTAATATAAACAATGGTAGTTGGGTGCTCACCGATCGGTTACAGGACTCACTCGTCCCGTTATGCCTTGGGGCTAACTCTCAAACCCCGCCAGCAGCCGTAAGGTAGATTAGGATTTAGGCAGAATAACATGACCGACAAAGACAAGGGAGACTGGAATGGCCATTTCTGTCTTATAAGCCGTCATCAACCAGCCATACCCAACCCCAGGCGCTGCGGCGCCCAAAGCTCGAACTCGCGACCTTGTTGGGTAGAAGACCAACGCTCTACCCACTGGGCCACGAGCACGTTGTCTTGCCGATTTCGATCGGGAATATAAGAAATGGTAGTTGGGCGCTCACCGATCGGTTACAGGACTCACTCGTCCCGTTATGCCTTGAGGCTAACTCTCAAGCCCCGCCAGCAGCCGTAAGGCAGCTTAGGATATAGGCAGAATAACATGACCGACAAAAACAAGGGAGACTGGAATGGCCATTTCTGGAACATACATTTTTCTTAAGCAGATCGGTGAGCAACACACTATCATCATATTCCCGATCACAACCGACAAAACCACGAGCCCGTGGCTCAATGGTAGAGCGTTCAACTCAAATACCAAAGGTCGCGGGTTCGAATCCCAGGTGTGCCACACTTGGGATTGGGTATGACTGGCTGATGACGGCTAAAAAGCCAGCAATGGCCATTCCGGTCTCCCTTGTCTTTGTCGGTTCCATTCCATCATATGCTACACGTCGCTATGCGACTGCCTGCGAGGGCTCTAGTCTGAGCTCCAGGGCACAACGGAACATGCATGTTCCTTAAGCAGATCGGTGAGCCCCACACTATCATCATATTCCCGATCACAACCGACAAAAACAACGAGCCCGTGGCTCAATGGTAGAGCGTTCGACTCAAATACCAAAGGTCGCGGGTTCAAATCCCAGGTGTGCCACACTTGGGATTGGGTATGACTGGCTGATGACGGCTAATAAGCCAGAAATGGCCATTCCGGTCTCCCCTTGTCTTTGTCGGTTCCATTCCATCATATGCTACACGTCGCTATGCGACCGCCTGCGAGGGCTCTAGTCTGAGCTCCAGGGGCACAACGGAACATGCATGTTCCTTAAGCAGATCGGTGAGCCCCACACTATCATCATATTCCCGATCACAACCGACAAAACAACGAGCCCGTGGCTCAATGGTAGAGCGTTCGACTCAAATACCAAAGGTCGCGGGTTCAAATCCCAGGTGTGCCACACTTGGGATTGGGTATGACTGGCTGATGACGGCTAATAAGCCAGAAATGGCCATTCCGGTCTCCCTTGTCTTTGTCGGTTCCATTCCATCATATGCTACACGTCGCTATGCGACCGCCTGCGAGGGCTCTAGTCTGAGCTCCAGGGCACAACGGAACATGCATGTTCCTTAAGCAGATCGGTGAGCCCCACACTATCATCATATTCCCGATCACAACCGACAAAACAACGAGCCCGTGGCTCAATGGTAGAGCGTTCGACTCCAAATACCAAAGGTCGCGGGTTCAAATCCCAGGTGTGCCACACTTGGGATTGGGTATGACTGGCTGATGACGGCTAATAAGCCAGAAATGGCCATTCCGGTCTCCCTTGTCTTTGTCGGTTCCATTCCATCATATGCTACACGTCGCTATGCGACCGCCTGCGAGGGCTCTAGTCTGAGCTCCAGGGCACAACGGAACATGCATGTTCCTTAAGCAGATCGGTGAGCCCCACACTATCATATATATATATATAAGCCAAACAAGTGTGTAACGCTCACTAATGTGGTAAGGATCTCACTCGATCCCATTTGTCCGCCCGCCAGTTACCTACCGGCGATAAACGAACGTTGTGTCATAGGACACATACCATATATATAGCACAAATATGTTGCTAAGAGTGCAACAGGCAAGACGCAGACAGCTGTTTCACGGTCATTACCGATCATCAGTACATCATATGCCTTGTGCAGTGAGGTACATAAACAAGCCAAACATGTGCGTAACACTCACTTATGTGGTAAGGATCTCACTCGATCCCATTTGTCCGCCCGCCAGTTACCTACCGGCGATAAACGAACGTTGTGTCATAGGACACATACCATATATATAGCACAAATATGTTGCTAAGAGTGCAACCTCACTGCACAAGGCATATGATGTACTGATGATCGGTAATGACCGTGAAACAGCTGTCTGCGTCTTGCCTGTTGCACTGTTAGCAACATATTTATGCTATATATATATATATATATATATATATATATATATATATATATATATATATATATACTATCGTTGTACCGTACTTCCGACATAGATACTAGCTAAAAGCCCAGACACGTGTTTCGCCAATTTTTCTGCTGCTGTGTGACACAGCAACGAGGGGTTCGGCTCCTCAGTGGGTCCCCCAGCGTTCTCTATGCGGTTTCTGGTATATGGACTCCAGAGAATAATATAAGATTCATACTACTTGTTTGTAGAATGGGCATTACGTGGTTATTCCACAGTGGTTGATTGTCTTCGACCCAAATGTTCATTGAAATTTCGGATCTGACCCTAAAAAGTCATGTCCGAATCACCTGACTCCATGTCCTGCACTTAATAATTTCAGGAATTATTTACCCGATATATATATATATATATATATATATATATATATATATATATATACATATATATATATATGAAAAACACTGGCATGTAAAATCAATAAGAGCCTGAACCAAATGAGGAGCCGAAAGGCAATATCTGAAAACGATACCACAAGAAGCCACCACAGCGCGTTTCTGTGGCTTGCCGAAAATCCAAAAACCCAATGTTCCTCTGTGGTCCATCGTGGCACTAAAAGGCCGCCTTTGAAGAAGCTGACAGAAGGCTCAGAACACACAGCCGTATCTTCCACGCATTTCCTGAAAAAACTCCGGGGCCTCACAATAGCCTCCAACGAGATACTGTTACGGTTTTAATTATCGGTGTGGTAAAACAAAATACACTCACTCAAGTCTATTACTAAGTTATTTGGTACAGAACGTAACACATTTGCAAAACTAAATTGTTTAAACTGACTATGTCCTTGTTTTCCCGGAAACAATACGATTTCTCATACCTGATTTTCATGAACGCAAAACCAAATTTTCCATTCGCTGAAGGGATATATGGAAACGTTTCCCGGCTTATATTAATATTCTTTTGTAATACAACGCACAGGAACAGTAGCGTAGAAAAATTCCTGGATAGCAAGCAACGTCGAATTTGACTCTGTTTGGCCTCTTAGTCCCGTAAATAAACAGATCTGAAGTGAAATACTAATTAGTGAGCATCTTTCTGCGTAATAATTCAATCCAACAAACAAAAATGACATCATGAAATGTGTGCCATCCTGCCACCTCAAATTTTGAACCTCACATTTCATGCGTTAGGCAGTCTACTCTACGCATGGAGACGAATGTTCGCATTCCAGGTGTGTGTGTGTATAATAAGTAAAGAAGAAGGTTCTTCGCTCGCCGGAGTCATGGCTTTATTCGTCTGAGCTTTCGCAATCTTACTGGAGTCCGTCGTCTGAGATAAAAGCGACAACAACAAAAAACTGGTAACAGCCAAAGACAGTTCGAGAGCTTAAACGAATGAAGCCGTGATTCCGGCGAGCCAACAACCTTCTTCTTGACTGTTCTTCGTGGCCTGTTATAGGGGCTCACATCAATGACCACCATGCATTCGGACTTGATTCAAACTATGGCACGTAAATGGTTTGACTGACGATGGACGTAGCTGCAGCAGCTAGACCCACGTGCCGCGCATGACTGACGCAAACCATGTAAAGTCTATTTGGATAGTTCATCGGGAAAGGTTGTACAACTCGGTTCTCAATCTCAAGAACCTAGGAGCTGCGAAGTGTTCAGATTTTATCTTAGGAAGGGTTACGAATGATCGTCAGTTTATTTTTATCCTGACTGCTTTCAGGCTATTGACAATAAGGTTCGCCAGGAGGTTGAGAAACAGTTGACTGAATGTCTGGCCGCACCAGAACCAGAGGCCTCCTCGGCATTCGAGCACGTCTACTGCAAGAATCCTGACAATTTTTCTATCCGCGGTTGCGACGTCTCCAAGAGGTACGTGCCCAAGGGCTAAGTCGACTCGTCGAGAGACGGAGAAACGTTCTCTCTCAGCCCTCGCTTCGCCCCGCTGCCTGCTCCTCTCTGCCTCCCTCCCCCCCCCCCTTCGACTCGTCTTCCAATATTCCTTTTAGCCCCTTTTGCGTCACCGTAATATTTCATGACTATTAGGATTCCCTCCACTCACCCTACCCTGTTGTTATTTCAGGCACTGTTTATACGCTGTATTTTTTACTGAAATTAAATATTTGTCACTTCCTCTGTCTACCTAACTTACTCAGCGGCACATTTGATGCTTCCACTTTCTACTGTTTGTAGTGAATGTTTGTTTTGAATGCTGTAAAGTTAGTTTTATCCTGCCCTAAGGGAAATTTTTCATGGCTTTTCGTGCGTGGTCTCTGATCTGCATTTATTCAATTTTTGCAAATCAACTAATCTTAATAACACACCCGGCTAAGCCCGGCTAAGCTTATCCCGTCAATGTAGCGCACTTTGTCAGCTCTCTCTCCGTCTCTCTCTCTCTCTCCCCTGAGCGTTGTGGGGCACCGGCTGTGATCATCCTTGGTCTATGTGACCTCACTGGTTTCACCGATATTGCCTCCACGCACCACGATGTGTGGCTGTGGATTTAGTTTGTTCGACCCACACTCTTCTCCAGCAAAGAAGACCGAATCCCATAGGCCCAAAAATTGTCTCCAGTATCTTCATGGCCAGGGTCGAATCGGATCCTGTTATGATATCTTTGCCACCCCTCAGTCAGTCAGGTCGGATTTAGAGCTACCGCGCTGATTTTGTGAGCCGGATGGCGAAGGCTATCAGTGAACTTTGCTTTAAAGATCGTTCGTAGGCTATGCTAATCGGAAGCCTCCCAGGTCTCGCTCGTAATCTGCGCACACCACTCAACATTAAAAGTACAGAGATCAGATAAATGCCCTGCTCACGCGAGTCATTGCGCCTTCGACAGTTCGAGCGAGCTACTATGTCACGTACCGCGATCGGTGAGCGCCTCTATACCAGGTTTTGAACTCTCGGGCGAACCTATCGTCAAGAGATTGTTCGACCATCGTATCCAACGATATTCACCGCGTGCTTCTAGGCCGGCTGCAAGCAAGCGAGGCGACTTCCGCGTGAATTATAATGAGAGTAGACTTGCGTTGCATATGCCGCACTCTCCCCCCCCATCTCCCGGTGGCATGACCAACCGTCGAGAATAACCTTCAGCTGAGCCGTTGATTTGCTCGCGCAGCTGACAGATCAATATACCTCTCGACTGATTCCGTGTTCGAGTCCCAAGCCTCCTATAGTGGGGTCGAAATTCGGTCGTCGAACTGAACCAAGATTCTCACGCAATCTGGTCAAAGCTGTGTCCTAGCGAGAACGCATGAGTGACGACTGAGGAAAGTGTACCTCTCAGCCTCGAGCCAGCCCCCGTGTTCAGCAAGCTGGCGTACTGTTTGCCGGTTTCACCACCGTAGTCGGCTTGACCGCAGTTTCATTCTATCTGCTAAATGGCACCAGATTTATGATTGACGGGAATTTGGTGCTCAAGTTTACGGTGAAATGTAGCCCCTGGTATGTCAGCGACGTGAATCCCAAATTATACTAGGAAGGATTACCAAGTTTGGCTCTAACGTTAGCTACCACACAGCCGAAAGCCAAGATGTATCGGATGTGCCAGGAAGCTGGCTTCTGGATGCATGCCTTCTCGATCGCCTTCGTACGCCGCACTCAGTAAAATGGGTGACTGGTTTGGGGGCATACCTTTTTAAGCCCGATCTGACGTAGCGATTGCGTATACGCTTTCCAGTCCACAAGTGGAATGCTTTCCTGGAAAACAAAATCCTGCGTTCCTGTATGTCACTGGAGAGATACTATATAATACTTCTTATAAATTTGCAATGGATGTGGACTATGCTGTCCAGTTTATGGGGGGAATTTCTCAACTGATGGATACGATGCTATTTGAATGTACATTATCCCGTCTTAAGAAATCTCATAACTAGAAAGTTTGTAAAGACGGAAAGGTGCTCTTGGAGAAGATGCGACTGGCTGTCCAATCGGTACAAGAAATGCATATTTGGTGGAAGCACAGTAGACGGGTGCCGAAAAAGATAGCTAAATCAAGCCTGCCTGCTTATGGGAACCATGGTAATGTGGATTGTATTGGAGGGGGAAAAGGAGTGAAGAAAAGAGAATGGGGAAAAGCCGCACCAGTCCGAAACGTAAACAGCGCGGCTATTCCATGGCATTGTCCCCCCGGACAGCAGACACTGGCCAACCGGCCCGACAGGAAGGCATGCAGGAGGACACCCTTTCCGGGTTATAAACCGCGGACCACGCCGTGTAACTGAAGAACGGTGGAAACAAATAGACAGGAGCTAGGTAATTGGGAATAAATGGACAACAATCCCGGGTCTGTGAACTAACCAAACTTCGCTATCCAAAAACTTTTGAGAAGTAATCAAAACACTATCTTTCAGGGGCCCGGCTATTTTGCTTCCACCGACCACGTGGCAGTTGTTGCTTCCTTATTGTTGCTCCTCTCTAAACGTGTCACGTGGTGGATAAATTGGACTAAGACAGGGACGAGACAGACAGACATTTTTAAGGTTGCGCTGCCACAACACGTGCCGCATATGGGGGATGTGGCGGCACGTTTAGGTGCGGCTTTCGGTTGCGCCAGTCACCTGTGCCCTCGCCTGCATCCGGTCTTCTAGACTATGTCTTATATACTGGTCTCAGGTGGGAGAGTGTGGTTAATGCCGCGCAAGTCTACCATCAATATGAACTAGTTCACGCGCACAACCCTGCTCCCGCACTTACCTCGCTGTGGGCCTCGTCGAAAGCGACAGTCGAACTGTGGCTGCGGAAAGGATAATAATGAGTGTTCTTGCCCACTGTCCCGTAGAAATGGGGGTCAGGCACTGCTCGACCGTCAGCGTAAAACGCAGTACACTTTTGACTTGAATGCCCATGGAAAAGGACTGTCTACCCTCTAGGGTGTTGCTTTTACCTCTGCCTCTCACTCGACGCAATTCAGAAGGCAAGAATGAAGGATAACTACAACCACCACCATCACCCCTCCTCTGAGATCAACCCCCAGCTCGCACTCTGTTCAGTGAACGTAGCAATCACAACTTCAACCGCACTGTTGAAAGCTTTCCATAAGGCCTATGAAAATGTTACCAGCATATTTAACTCCGAATAATGTCGTCACGTGTTACCGTGTAATTTTTTTTCCCTACGAGCCCCGAATAGTAGTTGTACATAAATCTTGCTCACAATTGTAAACCAATGGGGTTGATCATTCGACCATGGCTAAGCCCCAAATTGCTGTTCGGAATATGTGCGCCTGAGTTCTAAATTGCCAGGAGGTTCGCAGTAGTTTCGCGTGTCAGCAATTTTAAGTGGTTTTTCTCATGATACATGGAAATTAAGATCCTCCGATAAGCTTTTACTTCATTGAAGGCAGTCTGCCCTATCCAATAGGACAGTAGAACACCGCTGTCCATAGGCTAGCCCTCAGTTCCCTTGGAAAGTACTTTGTGCAGCCATAAGCCCTGATGACGGGCAGAACTTGAGGTTGGATGAGGTTTTCGTTTCGTCGACCGCTTTTATCGGACGGAGGATCGACTTCACTGCTGCAAGCCTGCGTTCACTGATGCAGTACGCCTTAGTATCCGAATTTGTTGCTCCGTCAGTTCCTTCGACAACAGGTTGTGTAATAGTTTGTCGTTTTCGGATGACTTTGGACCAGGCAGCTTACGGAATTTGTTCTTGAGTGCTACATTGGGCATCACTCTGTTTGCAAATTCTTTTTATGTCGAAGAAGTTGTGTACCGTTCTCTCCCATGGACTTGCATTCCATCGTCTTCTCTTCGCTAATCACCTGCGGTATTTGGAAAGCCTCAGACCATTCGTTTGTCATGTCGCAAAGGTTTCTTGTGGTTAAGTACTCAGGCCGAAAGACCCACTGTCACGCTATGAAAAGTTTGGAGCCGTTTACCGGATCTAGGGCAATGGCGGGCAAAGCAGTTACATCAGAGCAACCAGGAGATTACTCTTGACGCGAAGAGCTGAACATACAGCAACAGTGAGGAGTAAGGACGCTAATTCATAGGTCGCGGCCCCATCGGTGGAACCTGGCCGCACCATCAGGTTCATTGAGACCGCAAACTGCTTGAGTCATGTTTCACCGGCCCGATATCCATTAATGAACACGCTGACCTTCCGCCTCTATACTTCATATCAGTACATTGGCCACACGAAGAAGGTGTGCATGACCAACAGTTTTATCGCCAATGGTGATGAAACTTCGAAAACTTACGGCTCAACTGTGGATGGACAAGCCATTGTCGCATCGAGTACAAACACTGACGATAAGCGCATGAACTTCTAGTTGCTGCACTCCCTGTGCCTTTATGATTGTATCCGATGATGGATTTCAGTGGGATGCTAAAATGCCAGGCCAATAAACTGCTTACTTAAGTGATCTAATTATCGTCTTTTGAACTGCCTCCCGGAACTTATCTTTTCACTTATATCTGCATCAGTATCATCAGGCGACCTTCAAAGTATAAAAAACTTGAATTTATAGACAAATCATTCCACTATATCCTTCGATGTCATTTTTATCCACATCCATTTCCAACCACTATCGATAGCCGTTTTGCGTTAACTTCTGACTGAAAGTATGAACAGCTAGTCGAGATTTATGAGTGAAGTGGTCCTTTGCCGGATAGAACACATGGTGTACAGCAAGTCTCAATCTCAGCTCTGGGCTCGTAATATCAACTACACTTTCGGCATTGTCAAAGCACATAACATTGACAAACTTAAGTAATTACGAAACTTAGTTGATCTGAGACGGAAGCAAACGATCGAATTCCATTTCTGGGCGTCCTTGGGAGCATAAGTAGGCACGTAAAAACTAAAGTATTCAGAAAAGGCATCAATTCAAGCCTGCAAATACTCTTAAACAGCAATCACCCGTATAAATGAACATTACCAACAAAGATACGGGTGACTGGGATGGCCACTTCTGGCTCATTAGCCGTCATTGGCCAGTCATATTCAACCCCAAGTGATGCACCGCTCGAGGTTCGAATCCGCGACCAGTAGCTTATGCGTCCAAGGCTCCAACCCACTGTGTCGTGGGTTTGTTGAATTGCCGGTTTCGATCGGAAATGATGAAATTAATGATGCACGCTCACCGATCGGTTACGGGACCCAGTCGTCCCGTTCTGCCTTGGCGCTCACTCTCGAGCAGCCGTAAAAAGACAAGGGGACTGGGATGGTAATTTCTGGCTCATTAGCCGCCATTAGACAGCCATAATTATTGACGATTATGCATCAATGATAAAACAACGAGCCCGTGGCCCAGTGCGTTAGAGCGTTAGAATTCTAATCAAGAATTAACGGGTTCAAGCCTCGGATAGTGCGCCACTTGGGGCTGGGCATGACAGACTAATAACGGCTAATGAACCTGAAATGGTCATTGCAGCCTCCTCTGTCTCCAGCCTCATCAAGATAACCCAGTCTGCTCCAAAGAGTTTAACTACCTTGCAATACGCCAGAGGACAAATGAGCTAAACGACTACACCTTATAACCCTCCTTTGAGCCAACGCATATTCAGACCAGTTTATCGAGCAAAGCAGGCAGCGAACGATAGATGGTGGGCAAATTAACAGCACCTCGAAACTGGGGGTCCAGTCCTTCATTAAAGCAGGTTCCGAGGCGGTTTTATGACTATTAAAACCCATTTGAATAGGCATTACACATAGACATCAGGGAACAAGTTGTTTCCGTTCGATGAACTCCAACGGCATGCTGCCACTTACCAAAATCTAGGCAGTTATCTACAAAAAGTTGCAAAAATGATGTTGGCAACTACGTTGAGACAAGTGAAGTAAGATTGCAAACTCACACTTCAGGCGTGATATTCAGTCGTAACCTCTAGCAACAGACATTTTGAACTCTCTGTGACTTAAGATTTCCTTATGTAAACTAAGACCGATCGTAGTTGCTTGCTAAAGTGGTGACCCTGAACGAGAACGTGCACTGCCTTTTTCACGCGTTTTCACTCGCAGACAAGAGCCAGAGAATTACTGCGCACTGCCTTATTGGTCCGTTACCCGCATGCACTTTCACTCGGCTCCTCTCACTTCAGCAGTTATCATTGATGACGCTATTCGTGCTGTCTGTCTCCTAACCCGATTTTTGGACAAACATACTGGAATTTACTTCCTTCGTATCGAGTCTTGTTTTCGATCTGTAACCAAATTTCACAGGCTTGTTCAGGCTTTGCCATTGCAAGTTCTGTTGCAGGTTCAGGCAGTCATAGAAAGTCCACCGGCCGACCAACCGTTCACGCAGCCTAAAGCCTCTCTCCTTCGCCTGCATCATGTTTCTGACCGTCAACGGTACCACCAGCTTATTCGTGACCGGAAACCCCACTGAACTCCTCAGAAGGATGCAAAGGCTTCGTGGTGAACTGCATATTTACGGCAAACTGTTTACGGAGATGATCCTAGAGCGTCTGCCACGGATGTCAAAACCATTATGTCAGCCGGCTCAGGGGACTTCTTGGTCTCACGGCTAGTCGAGATGGGGGACAGGATGTTGCAGGTACAGTGGTTCGAGCCGCCCTCCATTGCCCAGTTCTGAAATGGTCATTGCAGCCTCCTCGGTCTCCAGCCTCATCAAGATAACCCAGTCTGCTCCAAAGAGTTTAACTACCTTGCAATACGCCAGAGGACAAATGAGCTAAACGACTACACCTTATAACCCTCCTTTGAGCCAACGCATATTCAGACCAGTTTATCGAGCAAAGCAGGCAGCGAACGATAGATGGTGGGCAAATTAACAGCACCTCGAAACTGGGGGTCCAGTCCTTCATTAAAGCAGGTTTCCGAGGCGGTTTTATGACTATTAAAACCCATTTGAATAGGCATTACACATAGACATCAGGGAACAAGTTGTTTCCGTTCGATGAACTCCAAGGGCATGCTGCCACTTACCAAAATCTAGGCCGTTATCTACAAAAAGTTGCAAAAATGATGTTGACAACTACGTTGAGACAAGTGAAGTAAGATTGCAAACTCACACTTCAGGCGTGATATTCAGTCGTAACCTCTAGCAACAGACATTTTGACCTCTCTGTGACTTAAAATTTCCTTATGTAAACTAAGACCAGGGCAAGGTGGACGAATTCGGCTTAATAAAACTGACTAGGCACTTTCGAACAACGAACTGACCCGAATAGGAAACAAAGGAGTCATCAGACTGCGTAATCTGCGTACAAGCTCAGTATCTCATCATCGGCATGATGAGCCGTAAGCCCACCAAACACCCGTCAGAAGGTTGAGACAAAAAAGGGTCAACAGATCGATCAGCTCAGGTCAGACTAGCTCAGAATCTTATTTGCATTTCTGTTTGATGTTGTGTATTTACTGCTTTTACGCAGTGATGAGTCGACCATGCTTCCAGAAATATCTACGATATAATAAATCGATCCTGGGTGTCAAATTTCCACAAAGGGGAAATTGTTTTAAAACGCGCGTAGCCAGCAGGACTTATTGTTACCAACAAATTCCGCAGTACCTTATCAAATGCAACCCATTGTCACATATCATTCATAAAAATAAGCAGCATAGAGAGAATTGTGTTTACACTGAAAATCGATTCACAACCGCAAGTTCATTGTTCACTGCATACAGACCTACATTACCAGGTGCTAGCAAGAGTTTACACAGGGACTATTCAGTTAGCGAATAGAGCTCTTCGTCGTCGGAAGGCGTTCATACAGGCAGTCGGTCTTCCCTGACTGACTCCATGTGGTTATCACTCACAGTTCCATTCCTCCCCATGTTTGACATGCAGACAGCGCTCACACGCTGTTTTGGCTGTTCCTTAAATTTCCCACCTACCTTTTCGCCTGCATTTGTTTGAAAAAACGGTTAAGCTACCAGTTAACTGGGAAGAGTTCCCACAGAAACTGAATCTCGGCCTTATAGTCGTCCGGCTTGATGCAGTGCGTTGCTACACGGTTGTACAGTATTCCTGCGCTGTTGCATTTGTACGGAAAGGCGTAGTTGTTATGACGACTTAGAATACGAGTGGTATTCATCACCTTCCTATAAATTGTTTTTTTCAGCTCCTCGTCATTTTTTCTTGCACCAACTTGAACTAGATGTCGGAGAAGGTTGACTTGTGATGTGGTGTGAATTCCCCAATCCAGTCCCGATTGATGGGATGAAATGTATAATCAACGTACCGTCCCCAAAATCTTGGTCGATAATGGTAAAAAGCCGGTCACTCTAGTCGATGCAATACTGCCTCAGCTATCGAACTACACAACGGTGATCGTATTGGTGTACTTTTGACTTATTCGTTTGCACCTCCATTAGAGGCAAAGCTGTAGCAGCCGGTCTTTGTTGACACTCCTCTCCTTAGTCGACAGCCGCGACAAGCGTGCTGAACCACAGGCGCGTCGCCCACGCACAACCACACCACAGGCTTGACCTTAGTTCAGTTACTGCTGCATCCACAACGGCGGCTATCCTGCACGCATCGGCTAGCATGCTTTCTCACCCATGGGCCCTTGCGCTCACGCACCCCAGACTCAGCCCTTGAACCAACCAATCACAGACCCCACACTCAAACCGCCACACCCTCTTGCGGCAGGCAAAACGTGTAAACAAACTACCGCTGCCACACAAGCCAGCAGCCATCGCATGGCAACCTGCCCTGTGTACCGAATTAATTGCCCCTCGTATCCTATTGACTTATCCTGTTGACGGAAAGAACTTAGTTTGTGTGGAAGGTTGCCAACCGACAATTACACTCAGACCTCGCAGTTAGTCCAATGCGTGTTGCGTGGAGTAGCTGACTAGTCAGGCTGTAATGGCTCCTTCTTAATGAGGCCTTTATGGCACTCCCACTCCGTGGGATCCGAGCCAGGTGTGGTGGGACGCACAGGGGTGGTTCCGGCCGCGCCAGCCACCTTCGCCATATCCCCCTCTGGTCTTCTTGACTCTGTCATGACACCGGACTCAGGTGGGGGAATCAGCAGAGAGTGCGGTAGCTGCAGCACAAGGCTACTATTCCTTAAAACTAATCCACGTGCAATTCAATGTCCCTGCACCACCATGCTGTGGAGCATACGGTGGACATCGTTGGACTACGACGGTTAAAATGACGTAAAGTCGATCTCATATTCTTGGCCGCAACAAAGGTCTTTAGGCAGTGTTTCAGAAGATCAATAAGGTGCCTAAACTTCTGACAGACTTTGTATGCTTTTCAAAGAATAATAAAAATAGAGTAATTTGAATTTTCACACAGTATTGATACACAACAACAAGGTCATTTGTAGTGAGGAGATACAATTCAATGAACATTGTACCTTAAAGCCATAATATAGGGAATAAAAAGGGGGAATGTTTGCAGTCAGCAGGGTGATGAGCAAGGCTAAGGCCAAATTGGACTGACCGCGTGGTCCAACTGATTGCATAGGCCAGGTTTCTTACGATGTATGTAGACTGATTTCAAGTAGCTGAAGGTTCAAGTTGTTCGTGTCTGAACACGCACTTGGAAGGCTGTTTTAAGGACGAAACTACAGTGCAGATTTCTCAATTTTAAAGAAGCACCCCGCTTAACTTTCTTCCACTCAAAAAATTGAAAATTTAGAAGAAGTAGATGCGATCGCTGGGAGAACAGCTTAATTCGTCTGATGTTTCGGATTCCAACTCGAACCCATAATCAGAGATGGTTCCACCTTCATCGATGATGACTGCTCTCTGCTGCGTTAATTGTTTGATGGCCGGCATGCGAGTCGTTATCCGTGGAAATTTCGTCACACGTGTGGGAGGGTGGCGTGATGAACGCTCGGCCATCTGGTTCACCGGCTCCCCGAGTGGCCGATTGCTCTGGCCAAACTGTGTCTCGACACCGAATATTGGTGGGGTAGGTCATTGCACTTGTTGATAGACTAGGGATTTGCTTAGGTCAACCGATTTTAGTAATTCTATGAGATGCTCCATCTATGGTCACCTTAAGTTCCTGGCATTAGGCTCATCAACAGCCAATCAGTGCCTTGAACGGATAAAACATGCGAAGATAGAGCCAGAAGAATTCATGGAATCCTTTTCAATCTTCACCTCCATTCCACAGCAAAAAAAGCAATTGAAGTGGTGAGACAACTTCTAACGGTACGCTACGAAGGGAGGGGAAAGTCCCTGAAGTCCGAACATTTGCTTGAACCTCTGTGGTAGCCTTTTGGCATATTTTATTTTATGCACAACATACTACAGTTATTTTATTTGCCACACATTTACTTAATTTCCATTTACCCTTATTTGATTAAGTTGGCATGTATTAACTGTAACGCGCCACACTCAATCTGGTTTGTGATTCAGTGACATTAACTGATTTTTAACCTATTGCTTTTTTTCTTCACTGGCCGGCGTCGTCAGCTGATTCCGTAATATCGTAACCTTTGGCGTGGCTTGTCTCTCTTATTTCTTAGCGTGGGATCGAACAACCGATCGTAGTTGCTTGCTAAAATGGTGACCCCGTACGACAACGCGCGCTGCCGTTTTCACGCGCTTTCACTAGCAGACAAGAGCCAGAGAATTACTGCGCACTGCCTTATTGGTCCGTTACCCGCATGCACTTTCACTCGGCTCCTCTCACTTCAGCAGTTATCATTGATGACGCTATTAGTGCTGTCTGTCTCCTAACCCGATTTTTGGACAAACATACTGGAATTTACTTCCTTCGCATCGAGTCTTGTTTTCGATCTGTAACCAAATTTCACAGGTTTGTTCAGGCTTTGCCATTGCAAGTTCTGTCTCAGGTTCAGGCAGTCATAGAAAGTCCACCGGCCGACCAACCGTTCACGCAGCCTAAAGCCGCTCTCCTTCGCCTGCATTATGTTTCTGACCGTCAACGGTACCACCAGCTTATTCGTGACCGGAAACCCCACTGAACTCCTCAGAAGGATGCAAAGACTTCGTGGTGAACTGCATATTTACGGCAAACTGTTTACGGAGATGATCCTAGAGCGTCTGCCACGGATGTCAAAACCATTATGTCAGCCGGCTCAGGGGACTTCTTGGTCTCACGGCTAGTCGAGATGGGGGACAGGATGTTGCAGGTACAGTGGTTCGAGCCGCCCTCCATTGCCCAGTTCTGCACTTCCACCTAACCGACGCCTAATGCGCACCTTGTGGCGCAAATGACGGCCGAGATGGCTTCGCTCAAACTCCAGCTTGTGCACCTCACCTCCCGCCTATCATCCAGTCGCTCACCCAGCAGTCTTCGGTCTCTCTCGTGACCTCGAACTGATACTGTCTGTTGGTATCATACAAATTTCGGCGCACAGGCCCATCGGTGCTCTTTCCTCTATTCCTTCCAATCCCCACAGGGAACCCAGTCTGTCAGAGAATAGAGACAACCTCCTTCTCTGGATCCTCTGGCTTTAGTCGCACTTTGCATGTCTACGACTCGCAGACGGTTCCTAGTGGACACTTGGGCCCAAATCAGTGTAGTCCCTCCCACTCCAGCTGACCGTCGCTCTCCCGGCGATGGTCTCCATCTCCAAACCGTAAAGAAGTGCTTCTTATTTAGTCTGCAATTATCTCACTGATTTTCGATTGTTAGCAATTTTTGGCATAGCATACTTTTTGCGAACGGTCAGAAAGTAGCTCATTCAAAAGCCGGCATTCTACTGCGACTGGCATATTTTGGTATTAGGCTGCATGATAATCAATACAACAACCCAACTTAAGTGATTTGTTTGAATCCAAAATAGGTTTCAGAATTTCGGTTGACATTTCAAAAGATAGAGAATCTACTGTATAAATGTTTATTCAGCAGAAGTTCAGTTTAATAGATTACAGCATTAATTACAGAATTAATTAATTGATTAATTAACGAATTAATGTCTATGCACACGCTCAGAGCACACTTAAGCCTGCAGATCGCTCTCGTTGTTCTCGTCCTTTACTCACTCAGACCAGTTGTTTGGGTCATCTGCGGCACGCAGGGTGGTCTTTAGATGGCGGTAAAAACTTTCAATCATAACGTTGGCAGCTGGATGGTAGACGGTCGTCCGAAAGCGATTGCAGCCGAGGAAGTTGAGGAGGGCTTGGAAGAAGGTAAATTCGAATTGGGCACCTCGGTCAGTCGTAACCGTGGATGGGGAACCGAAAAAGGCAATCCAACGACTGAAAAATGCCTTTACGATGGTGTCTGCCTCCATGTCCGGCAAAGGGATAGTATTAGCCCAGCGGGTGTAGCGGTTGACGCAGGTAAGGAGGGGAGTTAAACCATTGGATGGAGGAAAGGGGCCTACGATATCGAGATGCACATCGCTGAACCGTGCGTCGGGGCTGAGAAAGGTACCGGATAGGGACTTTTTTTGGCGCCGCACCTTGTTCTGCTGACAACTCAGACACGACCGTGCCCAATCTTTGATGTCCTTGTTCATGCCACTCCAGACAAACCTTTACGCGAGGATCTTTTGTGAGGCTCGGATCCCAGGGCGGGAGAGTCAGTGAATACTGTGAAACACTGATTTGACGCATGAAGGCGGTCACGAAGGGGCGATGAAAAGGTCTGGACATATCACAGAGGACGGTGCCAGTCCCGGTGGTGAGTGGAACGTCCGATAGCTGGAGACCACTGAATGACTCGCCACCATGTCAACTGACTCGTCATTTTTCAGCAGCCATAGCAACAAGGTCGATCCGTTGTGAGAGTTGGAGAGCAGAGAGGGAGGGCCTGGAAAGCATGTCGACCACCTCATTCTTCGTGCCATCAATGTGGCGGATGTCAGTGGTGAATTGTGAGATGTAGCCCAGGTGGGCAATCTATCTCAGGTTGTACTTGTCAGCGTGGGACCGAAGAGCAAAGGTCAGTGGCTTGTGGTCCGTGAACATGGTTAAGTCCCGACCTTCAAGGAAATGTCGGAAATGCTTCATAGCCAGGCAAATAGCGAGAAGTTCACGACCAAATGTACTGTAGCTTCTCCACTGGCAAACGTTTCTTCGAGAAAAAGGCCAACGGTCTCGTCGAACTCACAAGGTGCTGTTGCAAGACTGCACCTACGGCTACGCTCGAAAGCATCTACCATTACGGATAGCTGAGCTCCGGGAGCAGGATAGGTGAGCAAGCTGGCTTCGGCAAGGGAAACCTTAACTTTTTCGAAAGCGGTGAGTGTATCACAAGTAAGCTTGAAGGGACCCTTGGGACCGGACAGCACGTTGGTGAGCGGTAACATGAGGTCAGAACATTTCGGGAGGAACCGGTGGTTAATAATGACGCCATACTTTTCGAGGCGGCCAAACACCAAGGTAAGATGTTCCTTATGCTTTTAAGAACTCCGACTATCCACCAAGAGATCATCTCTTCAGGCGTACACAAAAGGCAGACCAAGCAAGACACGGTCGATGAACCTCTGAAAAGTCTGGGCACCATTACGAAGGCCGAAGCGGATGCAGATGAAATCAAACAGTCCGAAAGGTATCATAACAGTGGTTTTGGGGATGTCTTCTGGGCCGACAGGAATCTGATGGAATGCGCGTACCAGGTCAATATTCGAGAAAACCACTTTGCCAAAAAGGGTTTCGGCGAAATTCTGAAGATGAGGCCCTGGATGCCGATCTGGAATAGCGAAGTTGTTGAGGGCACGGTAGTCGCCACAGGTTCGCCAGTCACCCGATGTTGCCTCGGGCACCATGTGCAGAGGTGATACCCAGCGTCTCTCAGACTGTCAAATGACGCCAAGTTGTAGCATATGTTCGAATTCTGCTTTCGCAAACGGCAGGCGCCAGTCGTATAGGACGAGCGAAAGCAGGAGGACCCGAGGTGCGGATGTGGTGTATAACATCGTATTGAACCTCGTCGCTGCGGAACTGGTGGTTGATGATGTTCAAACGTTGAAGTAGAAGCTACCGATAAGGAGAGGCAATATCTGTATTCAGGATAGAAAAACTGCAAGGGGTTGTAAAGGGAGTCAATCCTCGAACAGATAGACCGATAGCGCGATCAAGTAGACGGGAATGCCGGTAGTTAACTAGAAAGTCAAACTTTCTAGAAAGTTGGAGTCAAGGATTGCATGAGGGGCATCGGCAATCACAAAAATCGAAGAGAAAGACCGGTGAGGCCAATGGTAAGGGTGAGGAACAGGCCGCCGAAAGTGGGAATGGGGGAAGGATTAACAGTTTGGAGATGGTCTGAGTGAGTTAAGGACGAGAACAACGAGAGCGATCTGCAGGCTTACGTGTGCTCTGAGCGTGTGCATAGACATTAATTCGTTAATTAATCAATTAATTAATTCTGTAATTAATGCTGTAATCTATTAAACTGAACTTCTGCTGGATAAAAAAATTATACAGTATATTCTCTATCTTTTGAAATGTCAACCGAAATTCTGAAACCTATTTTGGATTCAAACAAATCACTTAAGTTGGGTTGTTGTATTGATTATCATGCAGCCTAATACCAAAATATGCCAGTCGCAGTAGAATGCCGGCTTTTGAATGAGCTACTTTCTGACCGTTCGCAAAAAGTATGCTATGCCAAAAATTGCTAACAATCGAAAATCAGTGAGAAAATTGCAGAAGCACTTCTTTACGGCTTGGAGATGGAGACCATCGCTGGGAGAGCGACGGTCAGCTGGAGTGGGAGGGACTACACTGATGTGGGCCCAAGTGTCCACTAGGAACCGTCTGCGAGTCGTAGACATGCAAAGTGCGACTAAAGCCAGAGGATCCAGAGAAGGAGGTTGTCTCTATTCTCTGACAGACTGGGTTCCCTGTGGGGATTGGAAGGAATAGAGGAAAGAGCACCGATGGGCCTGTGCGCCGAAATTTGTATGATACCAACAGACAGTATCAGTTCGAGGTCACGAGAGAGACCGAAGACTGCTGGGTGAGCGACTGGATGATAGGCGGGAGGTGAGGTGCGCAAGCTGGAGTTTGAGCGAAGCCATCTCGGCCGTCATTTGCGCCACAAGGTGTGCATTAGGCGTCGGTAAGGTGGAAGTGCAGAGCTGGGCAATGGAGGGCGGCTCGAACCACTGTACCTGCAACATCCTGTCCCCCATCTCGACTAGCCGTGAGACCGAGAAGTCCGCTGAACCGGATGACATAATGGTTTTAACATCCGTGGGCAGACGCTCTAGGAACATCTCCTTAAATAGTTTGCCGGCAATATGCAGTTCACCACGAAGCCTTTGCATCCTTCTGAGGAGTTCAGTGGGGTTTCCGGTCACGAATAAGCTGGTGGTACCGTTGACGGTCAGAAACATAATGCAGGCGAAGGAGAGCGGCTTTAGGCTGCGTGAACGGTTGGTCGGCCGGTGGACTTTCTATGACTGCCTGAACCTGAGACAGAACTTGCAATGGCAAAGCCTGAACAAACCTGTGAAATTTGGTTACAGATCGAAAACAAGACTCGATGCGAAGGAAGTAAATTCAAGTATGTTTGTCCAAAAATCGGGTTAGGAGACAGACAGCACTAATAGCGTCATCAATGATAACTGCTGAAGTGAGAGGAGCCGAGTGAAAGTGCATGCGGGTAACGGACCAATAAGGCAGTGCGCAGTAATTCTCTGGCTCTTGTCTGCGAGTGAAAGCGCGTGAAAACGGCAGCGCGCGTTGTCGTACGGGGTCACCATTTTAGCAAGCAACTACGATCGGTAGTACGATCCCACGCTAAGAAATAAGAGAGACAAGCCACGCCAAATCTCCCACGAATTAACGCTCTCACTCCGGTAGATCGACCTTATGCTACTCTAAATAAGCTTTCATACGGAATAATCTTCCACTCAAAATTGGGTTGTCGTCTACATTTGCGGTTTTCAAAACCAAATTATGCAAAAATTTAACTTCGGAAGATATAATCGCCTTATTATCCGTTTCCTTCCTGAATTCGCAACTTTTATATTTTGAAAAGCGTCCTTCTGATATTTGAGACAGTTCTCTTGATAGTACATTGGTCTCTTAATATGTTTCCATTATCATCGGCAGAGTCAATCTTCGCAGTCGATTTTTCGTCTTCTACTTTTCAACTATCGTCACCAACTCTCGACGACCTTGATACGTTCCTCCGTTCATAAATTATTTTCTGAAAGATATCAGTCAATAAACAATCTTATATTATCAAACACAATATAATGACTAGCTGGTAGCATTGGAATTTTCCTGCAGTTGAACTGTAACAAACAGAACCGAACCCCCGTTCTTTTAACGAAGTTTGACTTTAGTTATCTCTTTCACTTTTCGATTCTGATGACACGATTCTCGACCCTTCGAACGCCCAGTCTCCGATTCCGAGATAGGTTATTGATTTTACGTATCTTATATTCGTTGTTTACATTCCATATCGTTCCAGTTGGTTTATCCCATTAATATTCCATATTATCCCTATTATTCTGTGTTCGTTTTCATGATCCACCTTTTTATATCGATCAATATTCTTATCCCAGACGATTCTCCGGCTCTGAATTCACAGCAAATTATCGAATTTTCATATCACATATCCTTATTTATATGTCGTGACACTCCAATTCAGTTTATACCGTTTTGAGACTAATTGGAATTATCCTGCGCCTTTTTCGTATTGTTTCCAATATTTTACATTTATTTTAGCCATGCGTCCTCAATAAACTTTCAGGTCCAGTTCTAATTCACTTATCGATATGTATGTCGTTTACTCTTCCCGGAGCTCCGCTAAAGTTGAGATTTACGAGCTTTTAGAAAGGATTATCGCAGATGGATTGTCTTTCAAGATGAATCCAGCATCTACAACCACTACTGACAAGCAGATCCATGTCTCCTCCTCTCGATTGGCCGCTACAAACGGTTCATGCCCATAACCCGTTTCTACCTTTTTAGACATCAGTTAATTTAAGCCTAACTAATCGCCGAACCACACCAAAATGATGCGCTTGGAGACCCTCCCATCTGATTAGATGCAATGGACAATTGAGTAGCCCGCGATCGACTCTACTCCTGTCGAATGAGCACTCGAAAATCCATTAATGACAGATTATTCTTGACCCGAAAAATTCTTTACATGAAACATTAATTTATATACTTTTTAGTTACGTATTTTCATATTTTCCTTTTACTATGCCTTTGAAGGCAGTTGATTTTACTTAAAACAAGCCTAAAATCAAAACAAAGCAAAAATCGCAGCATAAATAGGGAATTTGTTTTACCTTTTTCCTGTGTCCTAAGGTGATTGACGGCGCCCAACAGGTGTTTTATCAATAATTATGTGCACCGTTGGAAGCGAGGACGTCCTCTGTGGAACCATCAGAGTGGGCGAGATACCGGTGACATTTGACGAGATAACGTTTAAAGCTTATCTTCTCGGTATGATACCGCCTTGGATATGACCGAAGCCTTGAACCGGAATGGCCTTTTGATTGGTATTCTTTATAAATAAATTGAATATTTAAAGCCCAGAGGGCCCCATCATTAAAATTTTAGTATCTTGGTATAAATAAATACAAAGTGAATAATTGCTGCACTATGTGAACAGCCATATGAACAACAGAAATGAGCACTATGGTAGGCATATTCAATTTAGAACGATCCGCCTTTCTTTAAAACAATAGTCAGCAATATTTGGAATATATGGCGAACTAAGAAATAATTAGTGAAACAAAACTCATACGGTTAAATTGGAGGCGGAGTTAGGCGATCCTTCAATTTAAAAAGAAAAATTAGAAGAAAAAATCTGCTTCTTTAAAAAAATTAACAGCTACAGTTGATGGGGTTGGTACGATTCAATGGGATAGTACTTTAATGTTGCTGACAATGTACGAAGGTTCGGAACGCTCCTTATCGGTGAGATAAAACATCTCCGAGTACTAGAACTTTAAACTTTCACGTCTATATCCCACATTCCATGTAATCCAGGTGCGTCTTACACGTTGTTCATACCTGGGGAAATTAGCGATGTAAAATCAAAACGATGACATGGTCGGTGATAATTTCCTAACTTGCTCAATGCGTCAACGGAATGCGAAAATTGGCGTTGGGAAGATGCAATTCCAGTTTTAGTCTCATATTTTTAAAACAATGTTCTGTGAATACGCTCACCTTCACCAGAAGACTCCATCCTAGATGCTGTATTGATTGTATCACCGAACAGACAGTACCTTGGCATTGTAAGACCAATTATGCCAGCAACACAGGCTCCTTAATGTAGAGAGTGCGAATTTGGAAGTATTTTCAAAAGTCTTACAAAACAGAGCTTCAACCACAAATAAAAAGACTGTAAAATTGGTTTGTGTTCGACAGAGACCATCGGCCGTCGTTGCGCAGAATTGCGTTAGCGGCAGAAGTGGTTTGACCAGCACGGCGTTATGTAGAAAGCTGACTGAAAGTCTGCGTACGAAAAAAGGGCAAATGTTAATCCTGTGAACCATTCGATTGGTTCATTTCAGGCAATCTCAAGTTAAATTCGAAGGTGAAATGAATTTTCGAGAATAATTCAAACATTTCGACAACGCTTTGTGCCTTGAATTCAGCCCCATCATTACAAACTTTGTACCGTGGTTTAAATAAATACAAAGTGGATAATTGCTGCACTCTGTGAGCATCCATATGAACAACATAAATGAGTAGTATGGTAAACATATCCGATTAAAAACGATTTGCCATTTTTAAAACAAAAGTCAACAATTTTTGGCATATATGGTAAACTGGAAAAGAAGCAGTAAAAAACTCCTAGGGTTAAATCGGAGGCGGAGTTCAGCGAGCCGCCAATTTAAAAAAATAGGAGAAAAAAACTGCTTCACTAAAAAATTAATAGCTAAATGCAATGGGATAGTATTGTGATGTTGCTGACAACGTCTGAGGGTTCGGAACGCTCCTTGTCGGGTGAGAGATAATATAGCAGTCAGAGCTACTGTTTATAAACACCAGTGGAGGTGAGAGAGGACGAATTCATCGTAGACAACATGGTCGAAACGAAGAGGGGACAGTAGAGGTCACGAGATCATCATCCAGATGCGACCTTGCTGACTGCATAGTCTACGAACAAAGAGACAAAACCATAAAAATCCGCCTTGATCATCAACTGAACCTGGAGACCATCGTCGGGGTTGCAAAATCGGAGGAAAGTATCAAGGTTTTCAAGAGTTGGCCATGCTAGTTTAAAGGGGGGGGGACGAAAAAGTGAATGCAAAGATTGGCTCTGCAGAGGATAATTGAAACATAGGTAGAAACCAATGTTATGTCAAGGGAACTGCCTTGATAAAGAAAAGAGATACAGAGGTCCACAATCGGGATCGAAACGAAAAGGCAAAGGTAGAGGTCACAAGATCGTCACCGAGATGCGACCTTGCTGACTGCATAGTCCACCAAAAAGGTGGTGAATACATCAGAACCCGCCACGATCATCAACAGATCGACCACCTCATCACGGAGGCGGACGCACTCTCGAATTAATATTAACGCTATTGACGGCAGTGCCATATGCGGCGGCTGTCAGAAACTTCCATGAAGAAAACCAGCTTGAGGACGAGATAAGACGAATAAAATCTGCGTTAAAAGGTGTCTCTTCTACAGTAGATGTCACACAGGAGTCCACTGAGCGAGTTACTAGGAGCAAAACTATTGATACTCGATCAAAGGGCATCCCAACAACTTAAGCAGCTGCTACAACCAACGAAAAACAAGTAGCGATTGCGCAGGACAAAAATAGACCGCTTAAAACAAAAAAAGCCTTAAAAACGCAAATCTGACATCAAAAAGGAAAAAGTTAATGGACAACCGACCTTGAGAGATGCCTCAAAGAAACTCGAACAGAGGGCTTCGACCATTGCCTCGTCCACCATAGGAAACACTGTGATTAGCACACCAAACACAAGCAGTGGTATTGATTTCTCAACCGGAAATACCACCTGCGATTTAAAATCATCGAAGCCGTGGAATTCGCCGAACTCAAAAAACCGGAACAAAACCAACATATAGCCAAGCAGCATCCGCTCCATCATCACCAGTGCGCAGCGTGAAACCTTCCCACCAGATAGTGGACGACAGTGTCGTAGGTACAAAATTCCACTGACAGGAATAAAAGGCTTCATAATACAGGGACTACCTAAATCAACAGCTACAACTCCCGTAGACCGATATTCCGAAGACATGAACCACTTTCATAAACTTCTGAACAATATGCTGTAACCCAATACGTCGATTGAATTTGAAAAAGCATTCCGCCTTGGAAAACGGTCCGAAAGCCAATCTGAATCAACACGTCCTAGGCCTCTAAAAGTTATCTTGATCAGTAGCCAGGAAGACAGGCTCATTTGTCTTGGCGCCTTAAGTTAAAAACTAAAACCCTGGAGTTTTTTTCAACATGACCTCTCACCTGCGGAACGGAAAAAAACGTGATCAACTTGTCACCGAACTGAGACAGCGACTCAACGAAGGGGAACAAAATTTGGTTATTTCTAACAACTAAGTGATCCATCGTCCATTGTTCTCCCCTGGAGAGGCCCGTTCCGGATGACCACGCAGTCGACCAAGTAAAAGGGGCTTGGGCCTGACTGTAAGCATTTCCCGGGCAAACTAACGTTTATGTACACCAATGCACAGAGTATGTTATCTAAGCTCGACGAGCTTAAGATACATGTCTGTGAACTATCCCCTGATATAATTTCCCTAACAAAAAACCTGGTTGTTCCAACAAGTGGACGACCGGGAGGCAACTATGGCTGGCTACCAACTGTGTAGAAAAGACATGAGAGGGCGTCAAGGAGCAGGTGTACTCACATATGTGAAAAGTGAACTTACAGTTTTAGACAAAACGGATAAAATGGCATCTTCTTTCGAAGCGATATGGCTATCCATAAAAGTACCAGGTTCATCAAGTCTAGATGTCCTGACAGTCTATCGTCCGCCGAGAAGAGACCCCGTAGCCGATGCTTACCTGCTAGAGGAGCTTGAAATATTGCTACACGGTTGGATATCCTGATCATGGGTGATTTCAATGCGCCTCAAATCGACTGGAGCTCGGCCTGCACACATAGTTCCGATCTAGCCTTTGACGGTTGCCTTATGAGCACGACGCTTAAGCTACTTCTCACACAGCATGTCACTTTTCCAACAGGGGTGCGCAAAGGACAACAGGCCAATTGTCTGGACCTCGTTCTCACGAAGTCGCAGTACAGCATCGAAGAAATGTCATGTCTACTGCCGCTAGGTAAAATTGACCACGTGGTACTGCGTTGGGAGTAATCTCTATTTTCTATACAAAAAAGACCAACGACAGTCAGAAGGAATATATGGCAAGGCGATTTCGATGGAATGAGGGCCAAATTCATGCGCACTCAGTGGGAACCTTCATTCTTTGGAAACATAACCGAGGACTGGGGAACATTCCGGGACATACTGCACAGGCTCATCGAAAATCACTGTCCGATTTGGAGAAGGAGGTTAATCAACAGACCGCGATGGCTTACGCAGGCCTTAAAAATCGAAGTTAAGAAAAAGCGGAGATTGTGGAAAAATTCGCTTACGGACGGAAATCCTGCATCTCTAAATGCGTCCAAAATTCAGATAAATCGGGTCAAGGACCTTATTAATAGACCAAAATGGCAGTTCGAAGTGGATCTGCTGAACCGGGCCACCGTGAACCCGAAACTGTTTTACGGTTACCTCAGGCAGAATACACGGAACAAGTATCTGATATCCCTGCTGAGGACTGCCGAGGGCAAAGACCTTACTGAAGACGGTGCAAAGGCTGATACTTACATTCCACCTACTACGCGTTCAAGACTGCTGCCTTGTCCCCGGTGATTTCATCAAGTTAGCAACAACAACGATTTTGAGAGGTTATCCTCTCCAATTACGTGTGACTGGAGTTATGCTACACTCGGAATTACTTCTTCTCCAAAAGAGTGGTCGAAGCTTGGAAAACTGTTCGTCTGGATATTGTTACGTCGGAATCCCTGGAGGTTTTTAAGTGGAAGTTAGATCGATATAATGGTGCGAGCTTCAACACGAACTAAAAGCTGCAAGGGCGATGTCCGAAAAATAGGGTATGTATGATACTACTAACTATAGATGATAAATATTTATTTATGTTTAGTATGTTTCATTCGGGGGCTCGCACTCTCCCATTATTCCCATGCGGAGGCTCCGGAGGTCCTCCTGCTTAACTATCTGCACACCTTGGTGGCAACGTGGGTGATCGAATCAACCGAACCTGGCACCCATAGTCCATGCGCTCTATGCACGTTCTCCCTTGGTTTAAACCGCAACGGACCGAGGATGATCTGGGCGGATATTTCTGTCTTTGAACTCATTCGGTGGTTTATGCAATCAGCAAGGGAGTGTCTTCATCTTCTGCACGTCAGTGATGATCCAGGTGATCTCCGCGATGCTCCCCGTTTGAACCTCCCCCAAGAGCGACATTTTTTTCTCTTAAATATCACTAGGAGTTTTTTTTAGTCTGCTCTTTTCCAACTATGTTCCACCAAGTTAGCTCATATCGAATGGCCTCGTCAACAAACTGAGATACTAATTTTTGATACCAGAACTCGCATGTTAAAATAGGGAATTCAAATTTAACTCACCTACATCTCCCTCAAATATACTGATACTGATAACGATACCGATACTAGATCCCAGAGACCATCGTCAGGGTAACAAAATAGGAGGAAAGTATCAAGGTTGTCAAGAGTTGGCGATGAGAGTTGAAAAGGAGGGGACGAAAAAGTGACTGCAAAGATTTAATCTGCAGAGGATAATGAAAACATATTTAGAAACCAATGTAATATCAAGGAAACTGCCTCAAATACCAGGAATACCCTTTTCAAAATCCAAAAGCCTCTGTTTTACTCATCTCCGTTTTTCCTTCTTCCACCTCACTCTTTGACTCTCGGCTGAACTCTGTAGGTTTCATCGGGTCGCTATCGGGCAAAGACTAACCTTGTGCTGGAAATCATCTGGGTCGTATTGACGTCTTTCATTTTGGTCTTCGCAAGACGTAAATTCCTATCTCTCTTCAAATACTCATTAGAGTTGCGTTAATACGTTTAAACACGTTATATTCGAGTATGTTATGTCCATTTTTAATAGGTAGGAAGCCGCTAATATAATATCTCCGAGTGCGCGGGGAAGCCTTTTCAAAACTTCGATGTTCATGTTTCCATCTGCTGCACCTTTCCGTCTCTTTGAATTTATGAAAGCGGTTACCATAATCCGGGATAAATTTGTCCTGGTGGGATGCGTGTGCTCTGGTGCACCTTATTAATTCATATTCGTGGTTAAATTTTATCCCGAAAATGTTGCGGACGAACTTATCCAGTCCACAATTATCCGATATTTCTACCTCCAGGTGAAGAACGAAATTATGAGCGGCAAAATATACTGATAAGAAATGATAAAACGGACTTATTACCACACTTGTTGGCAAAGAACACATGCGTTTGCTACCTAAACTATTTAGGTAGCATGGGCAACCTACTGGGTTATTGATAATATTGGTTATCAGCTAGAGATTAGGGTAAGGATTTGATCACCATACCGTCAACCGTAAACCTTGGTCTTAAAATTACTTGATATTTTCCGAAGTCAAACTCGACGAACGTTTTGCGGTCAGGTGCGGCCGGCTACAGATTCAGATACCTTGCTTTTCCATGACTACCTAAGCAAAAAAGTAGGGGCTATTGTGAAGAATCGATCGGGCTCGCTGTGTACAACGGAAAGCAACGCTTAACAGAACCACCTGTCACCACCGCAAAAAACCTTTTTTTCATTTTAATAGATGCGCAGCAGAAAACCTCTAACGTTGACTTAATTTTAACTGCAATCTATAACTTTAATGGTCCTCCACACAAGGACAAGCTTACCTCAGGGCATGTATTGAAAATGATAAATCTTGTGTTATTTCAGTGATACAATCATTTTTCTCTTTACGCAGAAACGTTAATTAGCCTGACATACATCTTCGTAGCACCGCCGGCAAGGTGTACACAATTCAATTGCCCAAAAACATCGGGAGCAGAGACCCCTTCTTTAATCAGAACCTCGGTTTCAGAAACACCAGCATGCTCTTCATGGTCTGCTGCCCGAAAGAAAAATTGCAAAATGAAAGAGCCAGCTTTCATGCTACCTTTTTGATATAATAAAGTCTTTCGAAACTTTGAACTGGAATGGACTAATGAAGGCTATGCTAAAATGTAGATGTAGAGTATGATTTACGCATATGATCAGCGAACTTCACGATGGTATAATGGCTTCGCCACGGGCAGTGTTAGAAGCCTTTGCCTCGATAAAAGGAGTGAAACAGAGTCGGTCATTTGGAATTACTCTCTGGAACTGCATATTTTCTGTCATTATGAGAGGCGCATGATATAAGAAGCGATCAGAATCGAAATCAAAAAGAGCACTAAAAAAGCCCTAAACAGTTGACGTAGGCAGGCAGAAAATCAATTTTTTAAGGCCAGTGTCCACAAGTTCCTATTTGTAGAAATGTTTCAGCTGAACATCATAATCGACGCGGTCATGCAGTGGAGAATGGGCTTCTGATAGGGGTCTGCTGTCTTTGATGATTTGTTCAAGTTGGAATTTGAATCATGAGGCAAGTGATGTTCTTTTTCCAGTGATTGCGTCTACCTCTTCTCCATAGGATTCTATGTTCTCGGTTGCTCAAACCTTGAACGGGACTTAAGCAACGATGAATCAGTGGTTATGGATCGACCGGCGTCAACTGACATCAACAAGGACACGGAACAAGCTTCCAAAGAAATTGACCTATATCAGTAGACAACTTAAAACACACATATGGATCACCATTTGAGGAAACAGTAGGATCGTGATCAAAAATGCATGTTGAATCATGAAAGCTTTTCAAGTATTCAAGAATTTGAGTTTGGTGAACGTAAGCTTTCGGTTATTTATCCTCAGGCCTTTACAATAATATAAGGGAGGGTAGAGTAAAAAAAGATTAAACATCCAATTGCACACACGTTCACCACCTTAAAGTTAAGGCTAGTATTATCAAGCACTCCACTTCTTCCCCTTGAAGGAAAGGATAAACTGCCGTTTCAGACCTCTTCTATGTGCATCTGCGCTTTCACTTGCTCCTGTGGAGCAAAATATATTGGTCGAACAACTAGACGCCTATCCAAAAGGATGCGAGAGCACCATCCTGCCTGGCTAAATCAAAGCACGGTAAAATCCGTCTCGAGTGCAATATAAGCTCATTTGGTTGAAAGCGGTCAGCGGGTTGACGTCAACCAAAGCATTCTGAGTAATCTATAAAATGCCGACGGAACACCCCAAGTTCCTGTGTCAGCGGATATTTGCGATGGCAGAGGCTGTGGCCATTCGGTTGAAAAACCAAACTTTGTGCTCGCAAAAAGCGTTTGCAGTGGTCCTAAAGATCTCTTGACCGAAAAAACTCAAAATCTGCGTTTACACCTTCTGCCACGTCGCCTCACAGCGACGAAGCAGTAATCGAGATAATTGCGGTACACCTTCCTCCTACCCTCCCCAGCCCTTGCCCCTATAGGACTACACTAAATGCTTATTGGATGTTTAAACTGTTGCAACTATACGCTCTCTTATATTATTACAAAGGCCTGAGGATGAATAATCAAAAGCATACATTCAACCAACCTTGACTGGAAGCTATTCAAGCAGATTAATCAAGTTTACTGTTTTATGCCTACTACTAATATGTAAGTAAACTTTATTTATGGAATTGCTTAATGTCTTAAAAGCGAATCCATACCACTGAGATTTACCATGGGGCTTGCAGAGAGCAGAGATCCTCATACTTACAAAAATAGTTATGACTAGTTAACCCATCTTTCAATTGTAGGCCCCAAAAGAGCTCTAGTTAGGAAAGACCCAATATTTAAACGCCGCTGCGATAAAAGGTGCGAGGGTTAAGACAAGGGTTTACTGAAATGTGAAATGCCGGGTATAGGAGGGAGAACGCAGTACAAAATCGGTTTGAGCAAATTATTAAATTCTAAGTTGTAGGAAGAAATCCTCAGTCATTTGAAGCAAGGCATAAATTATTGTGAAAAAATTTAAATTGTTTTAACCTTTACTAATAGAAAGAGAGATACTTATTCAATAGAGAAATCGTCAATATAATGGTGGCGCTCTACAGACATATATTACGAAACGTGCCCGGAAGTCATATTATTCAATAAACGTATACGGCTGCCGTGTGTGGATCGCCTGATGCTACAAAAAAGAAAGCTGATTGCAAACTTTTATCACCATAGCGATGGGGCATTTATCTTGAAGTACCCACAACCATAACTTTCATGAATACAATTTACAGTCGATATGCTATCTTATGAAATGCTAACTGAAAAATTGAAATTTTATAAAAATCGAAAGATTACTTTAGTCAAGAGCTGTAATATTAATTAAGGTGCGACATACTTTAGCGCTTGGAAGGCTGTCACCACCTATAAATACTAGTGGGCGCCTTCCAACACACCGCTGAGAGGTGGCAGCTGGTCAGCTTGTCTTTTAGTTACAGTTATAAACATTTATTCACTATAAAAATGTCGAAACGTAACTTCAAAATTCGTTAATTCTTATGAAACTAGTAGGGTTCCAAAGCGAGATAAAGGTTGCAAGTCGGCATCGCATCCTGTAAGGGCTGTTTACAGTATTTATCATATGATGCAAGGTTTCCATACGTAAGCAAAGCGTTTTTCTAAAGAATCATTTTAAATTTTTACCTTTAAGTAAAAAATGATGGAATTTACATTTGCGAAATATTTCGCAACGAATTCATATCTCAAAGCATGATCCCTTATAAATTGCTTCCAAACACAACCACTATTGCAGGGAGTTCGGAAGATTAAAAAAAACTCCATTTTCAGTTCAGTTCAGTTTTAATAAGGGAAAGATAGGCGAACGCCTTTAGTTCCCCATTAGTTATAAAGTGGCTAAGAAAAATCGATACATAAGGAAAATTGAAAAAAAACGTTTCCATAATGACATCGGAAAAACAAGCAGCCGTCGGCTAGTCGACAAATTACACTTAAAACTACTCAAATATTGTGGGTAGGATAATTATATGCAATTTAACTAGAAGGTTTGATAAGAGTCGAGTTCACGCTTAAAGGAATTCACGGTGGAAGAGAGAACAACCTCCGCGGGCAGAGCGTTCCACACTGCAACCACTCTGCTACTGGAGAAGTACTTGCGTCCATCGACCCTTGGTTTATCTGTGCATAGCTTTAAAGGGTGACCTCGCAAGGTGGGCGTGTTGGTCAGAGTGAAAAAAGCATTGGGAACAAAGCAACAATCCGGGCCATTCACAATGCGAAAGGTTAGTTACGAGATCTCCTGTTAGTAAGAGGAAATCGGTGAGGGTCGATAGTCTGTTTTCATAGGTTTGCAATCGCAGGCCTTTATTCAGTTTTGTCACCCGATTCTGGACCGTACTATCCTTGACAGTCTAAGGTCTCTATGCCTGTATGGCATATTCTAAGTGCGGCCGCACGAAGCTTCCAAAGGTTTTTGAGAAATTGTCTTTGTCAAATCCCATAAAGGCGCGCCGGATGAGTTGCAATGCAGGCATTGCTGACTTGGCCACGTTCGTGCAGTTCAGTGTTGGTTTGATTGACGATGTAATCCACACACACAGAAGTTCTTCTGACTGTCAACTGGTTGCAATGGTGTACCATTTCGAAAGTAACTTCTCGGGCTAGAGTCTCCACAGCGGCCAATTTAAAGAAAATTACATTGACTAACATTAAACGACATAAGCCAGCGCCGTGACCAGTCATGCAGCCTGTTCAAGTTCAGTTGCAGATTGTCTTCGTCTGCCATATTGTCGTCAGCGAACAGGAGGACATCCCAGTCAAGGTCCCTCGGGCTGGAGGTTCCACAACGGCCAATTTCAAGAGATTTTGCCCAGTCCTCCAGCCTGTTCATGTTCAGTTGCAGATGGTCATAGTCTGCCGTATTTTCAACAAATTTCCATAGTTTTATGTCGCAATCGAACAGGAGGACATCACAGTCAAGATCCCTAACACAGTCATTGATTAAAAAAAAGGAATAAGGTGTGGCCTAAAATTGAGCCCTGTGGGATGCCACTCACCACGGTTACTTCTGAGGACTGCTGGCGTCCGACTTGTACATTTTGGGACCGTCCAATCAAAAAGTTTTGGATCCATACAAGGAGGTTTCTACGAACTCCTACGCTGTGCAGTTTATGCAGGCGACGTTGGTGAGGAACGCAGTCGAAGGCCTTTTGGAAGTTGATTTAGAGCCATGCACCATTCTTCCTTCGTCGCGTGCATTGTTCCAGCGTTCATTTGAGAAGAGGAGGTTCGTAATAGAAGACCTACCACTACGAAAGCCGTGTTGTGCATCGGAGATGAGGTGATTCTACTCAAGGAACTGCATAAATACTTCCTTGATTATTTTCTCCATGATTTTACAACAGATGGATGTAAGGTTCACCGGTCTGTAGCTATTCGCAAACGCTCAGCTTCCATTCTTGAATAGCAGAGTGATGATTGTGATCTTCCAATCACAGGGTAGACACCCTAAACGGGCCACGTGGTAGATGCGTTGGACCAACATGGGGGCCACATTAGGGCACTGCAGGCGTTATTCGGGTTGCGCTCCCATATGAATGCCGAACATGGAGGTGTGGTGGCATGCCTAGGGGCGGCTAGGACTTAAGGGACCCGGCCGCGCCAGCCACCTGCGTCCTCTCCTGCCTCCGGTCTTCTTAACTCTGTCTTGACACCGGGCTCAGTTGGGGGAGGAGGAGAGAGTGTGGTAGATGCAGCGCAAGTCTACTATCACTTTAAACTAAATCACGCGCAAGTCACCGTCCCTGCTCAACTTTCCCATGAGCATACGGTGGACATCGTCGGATTACGACGGTCGAACTGTCGGGTAGACACCCAGTAGGAAACGACGCCTGGAAGAGTAAGGCTAGTTGTTTGGCAAGCTCCTTCGATAGGTTCTTCGATAGCAGTTCTTCGTGAATTATTTCTTAGGTGAAGGGGACTGTTTCCATAGTAGAAATTATCTCGTCTTCACAAGTGGGTGGGACGAATTCCAGTTTTGTTGTCACGACGGACCGGAAGAACTGAGAAAGATGTTCAGCATTATCCCTGTCCTCTGAGATGTCCACGTCATCGACCGTCCGCAATAGTGGATCGGATCCTTGTTCCATGTGCTCTGCCTTATGTAACTGTAAATGAATTTGGGATTAACCATGGCACGGTTCAAAAGATCATCTTCAAAGACCCGTCGATCTCTGGAAATGAGAATTTTGACTCGGTTTCTCTGCAACTTGTAAATGTTGAGGGATTCCAGTGTCTTATGAATGCGTGATAGTTTCCATAGTTTCCTCTTCTTGTTATCTTCCTTCTTTAAAGATGAAGTCAAACAGCGAGGTCTGTATGTTAGCCTTATTTGCATGCTTGGACAGTGTTTAGAAATGAGGTTGCGGACTACGTCTTTGAATTGGCCCCAAGCATCTTCGATATCGTCAGAGAATATGGATGCCCAGTCGATAGGAGAAAGGTCAATTTCCACCTGTTCGAAATCCCCACGGCAAATATTTTGTCGGAGACCAAGGGATTGAGCCATCAAAGAGATTAATGTTTATTGCCCCATGAGAACCACATGATCGCTCTTGTCTTAAGGGGTTAAACAATTCACAACGTCAATGTTTTCAGGCAGCATAGTGAACACGAGGTCGAGGCAGTTCCTCTGCTGGCAATTGCTAACCCGCGTTGGAAACAAGATGTGACGGGGAAGAAGCTAATTGCCAGTTGTGCACAGAAGCTGCTGATCAAATTCTGTTTCAGACCAGTCGGTGGAGGTGGAGTTCAAGTCATTATTGCGTGCATTAAAGTTCCCAACGATGAAAGTATTCAGCCGCGTAGCAAATACCTTGAGCTCATTCAGCAATTGGGCATCAGCTTCATGGTCGTTTCCGGGGGGTCCATACACCGTTAAGATATCAAGGCTTTGAGAACCCATTGCTCTTACGGTCAACCAAAATTGCTTCCCTACAGGTTAACTTTGACGTTTTTTCTGAAACATGCAAGCCATTCTTTACGAATGTTGCTATGTGTCCACCCCTTGGATTTTCTCTACCTCTGCGAAGCAGTTGGAATCCACTAAGTGCGAACTCCATGTCGCCAACCTGTTCCGACAAGCAATTTTCTGTTATTTAGATAACGTCTGGGAAGCAGGTAATAAATATGGATTCTCAGTTCATCCATTTTTGGTAGGAGGCTTTGTGCGTTAATGTACATGAATGTCAGCTTTGAGGTCCAACGAGATGCGTTTTTAGCCCCGACCAAGTCTACTGGAGTAGCTGTGCGGGCACACGAACCCGTTTAATCCACAGTGGGGCAGAGAGTCGTTTTACTAGCTGATCATTGTAGATTATCAGGTTCTGTTCTCCGTTGGTGCGCCATGTTCTCAATTCTAGTAGTAGTTTGCGATGCTTCATTCGTTCGACGGGGAGTAATTGGGCTGAAAAAACACACCCTTGTGCGAATACTTCAGTCGACAACGCCTGGAAAGGATTAATTTTGCTTGTTCATTGCCACCTAGGACGACTTTGAGGGGTCATGGTCGTGTCTATGCGGTGACCTTTAAATGAACTCCAAGACGAAAGGCCTTTAGGACGATTATGTCTTCCGATGGTTGCAGAAATTCGTTGATGAGTTCCTGGTATTTCTCTAAGTCGGTGGCAATTCTTTCCTTTTGTGTGTAAGCGGGGGACCCTAAGAGACCCTGGATTATTACGCAGTCACCCTTACCGGGCACTCCAATGTTACCAGCAGCATGACGATCATCCGCTGATGCTCCAGCTCTGTCGACGTGGACTGGCGAAGAGGCGACGGCTGCGATATTGGTGCACTTTTTCTCCCTACAACTCGTCTACTGTTTTACGTAAGGCATAATGGATGATTGTGTGTTGTGCTCGATCTTAAGTGCCATTACTCATAGGGTTCTGTCGAGTACTGGACCTTTTCGAGGTTAAAGCTTTCTTAACTGTGGCTTCAACTCTGCTGATACGGGAATGCGTAATGGTAGCGTATTCCGCCCTGGATACACTGCCATACGGCACTGTGCTGATTGACCTCACATCTAAGTTAGCCTCTGAAAATGCGCATACTGTCTGAGGGATGTTTTCATCGATCGGTATCTGTTGCATTTCTTTTACTTCTTCTGTCGGTTTACTTTTTTTCAATTTCATTTTGCACTTGCGTTTGCTTGATGGGCGAGTCTTGCATATGCTCCTTCGAACTCTGGTGACCTTTCACGCTGGGACTACGTGTGATTTTCTTTTCAATTCACGAAGTGCTATTTGGGCTATTGTTTACAGATCTCTTACCTATCCCTTTCCTCCTTTCTGGTGATTCATTATACAGGATGGCCCTCGCTCTACTCCGAGTAAATGTTTGTGTGGTTAACGCCAATTGATCCTTCGAAGCAAGAGTCCTGTAGATCATTTCCTTCAAATTTTTAACTTCTTCCTCTAGTTGTTTGACACCCATTGCAGGATTTCTCTACATACGTCTCTTGTAGGGCATTAACTAGGCTTTTAGAGTGAACCTGCGGACGTGGTGTGATGCTTAGCATGGCGGCTTTCTGCTCGCGAGCTTCCCGGTTCAAAGTGGGGGCGCGGGTCACTTTGACATTTAAGTGCAGACTCAGACGCTTGGCTGCCGTGCATCAGTGGTCGAGTTAAGATGACGTCCACCTCGTGGTTTACCGGTCCGGATTAAAATCTGGCTTGCGCGCTTCCTGTCTCTGATTTTCTTGACTGCGGCTTGACGCTGGGTCTAGGCACCATACTGTAGAGTGCGCGTTGGAAATCTGTCAGTGTCCAAAATGTTTTCGATAAAACGTACCGCAGGAACTATGGTTGACATCTCTTCCAAAATTTGGACAATCCAATATATTCTTTATAGTTACGTCTCAACATTCTGGTTTTGTATATTGTTTAGTCTTCTGTGACGAAAAATCAAATAAAGTCGGAGAATAGTGCCGTACAAGATGATTGGTTCACGTGGCCGTCTCTCTTTTAAGTTTATTTTATGCTTCAGATTCTTGTTGTAAAATTGCATAAAGATCCATGGAATCTCGTTGGAAAACTGCGACTATGCTCATGAACTTTCAGGGTTTATTACACTGATCCTTTGACTAACAAATCGCCACATGCATATAAGCGACCAAGCGAAGGAAGAAGGAGAGTGTTCGGGAAGAGTGCGTTTTTGAGTATTTGATGGCATGCGAGACAAAACATCAGAAAAGGAAACGGGGCAACACAATCACCTAACTACTGCTTATCATATTCGACCGCATAAATACGCCATATTCCAAGCCCTGCGATGAAATTAATTCATAAACGTAATTCTAATATTACCATTAACACTTCTAATAGGAAATATGTGGCTGATTTCAAATCGACTATTAAAGGAGACAGGCTTTTAATGTGGGCCTCAACGGCCTACTAGCAAATTGGTTGGATTGAAAACCCCTGTACGACCGTCTGAAAGAGCTGCAGCTAGATCTTCCACAGTCGAACTGAGTCTTGCAATGGGCAATATCGCAATATGTGACGGTCGAAATGTCAGTGACCAAAATTATTTTGGGAAAAGGACCACAAAAAGTCAAAATGTTTGGCTTTTCAAGGTGTCTTTTAGATTTTCGTTATAACCTCCTGATTTTGTGTTAGTGTTTGGTGTACTGTTAGTAAAAAAAATGAGCCCAACAAGAGTGCCCTACAAAATGATCGGTTTACGCGGTCATCGTTCCTGTAGGAGAATTTTTTGTGTCAAAGCCTTATATTTTTTTCGAATTCCTTTGCACATGCGGTGAAGCTTGTGGACCAGCAATCAAACAGATGAGAAAGTCATTTTCCAGTTCTGACCTACTCGTTGGCCAGGAAAACTGGTCGTACCGCACACCGTAGGGCTGAACTCGCTAGTAGTTTCGAAATGGCTTCAACAAAAACTTCTCAAAACCTCTTGGGAATACTGAGATGTGCATAGGAATTGCGCTAAGGTAGGAGTGGGCGGCGCACGGTACAAGACCCGGTCTTGATTATAAACCGTGCACGCCATCATGCAAATGCGCATAGTGTGTTTTGAAATCGAACGGGCTCAATTCGAATTTATGGAAGGGTTACTTGATGATATCCTGAGATATTTGTTCCGGATGGCTAGTAAGATCCAAGGGGCACACCTAGACTTCATGGTCCTTTTCGGAAATTTTCTACGATAAAAAAGCTGCTTTACGTCTGCTGGCCGGATCGCAATTGCTTCGCAAGACACAAAGAAACGACCGTGGTTCGTAAGGTAATCGGTGTGCACGCCATTATCGTCTTATGAACCAGATCGCAGTCAAGAGGACAAACAACTCGTGGGTTTAAGCCTCAGTTGTCGGCAATTCTGGTGCTGGATATGGGTGGCTGATGATAGCTAGTAGGCTAAATATATGCATATTGAAAAAGAGAAAGGCGTTTTATCAAAGAGAATGCGAGGGCCAGTTACGGTCTGTTAGCCATCGTCGACCAAAACGCTGCTTTTGCTGCACCAAAGACTCTTATCCGCGTCCTCTGGGCACCAAACGTTATTGAGTCACTTGCATAACCACAGAAAGGTTGTCCAATCGAATGCGCACTGATCTACACTTCTTGAGGCTTACTCTATTGACCTTGCAGGGAGCTCCAAAGCCTACAGAACCATATGCTGAAACGAGTTATGACAAAGAATTGAGAAATTAAGGATTCTCGGATTGCAAATGTGCATAGCTTAAAATGTTTTACCAGAACAAAGTGTTATCATATATAACAATGCTCGATTGATAAGAGGAAACTTTGGACTTGCCAGTGATTATATATATATATATATATATTGCTCTAAAGGGAATACATGATCTCTAGAAATGAGTTAAGAACGGCTTTTTAATCATAAAGAAACCATCCTGGTTCTTTCCGTTCATGGGTGTCCATAAAACGGAACTAAGTGGGACCTCCTGTCATCACTGCGGACATTCTATTTAAAATGGTGTCGGTGTATAAAACTGATTTTGACGGAAAACGCTAATCTTTCGATTTTGAATTCTTATTTCTGTTTTATGGAAACCTGCTTTTCTAGTACATGCAAAACCTATGATAGACTACCAGGATGGAAACATGAGAATTGGCGATCTTGTGCTATACCTCCTTAAAGAGTTTTGGATGTTTCTTATAAAGAGGACAAATCTCTTTCAAAGTATAGTTTTTCAAGTCAAAATTTGTATCTTAAATTACTCTCACTCAATCTCCTTCCAAATTGGACCATACCCTTCTATCCTCTTTTATTTTCGACTTTAGGAACGTTGAAAACAAAGGCAAGTCAAGGCCGTTTATGCAGATTTTTCAGTGGAAACGTATTGAGAAGGCAAATCCTATGTCACGCTATGATTTTTGAAGAGCTGACGAGCTAAATCAATTTACAGTTTTGTTTAAATGCAGAGCGCGTTATCTAGACATTTGCTGCCGTATGACAGTACCTATGACGTAACCTTGAGCCCCATAACCTTAAACCATAATTAGTACTGTGCCGTTGAAAAAAGGCGTTTCAGTTGCAAACACGGCTAACAGGATGAATTTTCCAGTGATAAAATACATTACGGCAGATAAGTGGTGTTCAGAAAAAAATTATTTCCCTGTACTTATGATGATTCCCGAAAAGTTTGCAGACATTCCTAGAAAATATAATTATCCAAGAGTAGTTTGTAGAATTTCAGTTGTCGGCAGCCATGAAGGAGTATATTCATCGAGCAGAAGGTAATTGATAAATCACCAGAATCTTTCTGGTGTCCCTTACACTTTTTAAAACAGTTAAAATCAATGTTTAAAAACTGGGCTTTCAGTCCGTTGATCAAAGTAAAGGCAGAAGTTATATCCCTTACCATTCACATTATTGGTGTAATCGTGGTTACTTGGGTATTCGGGAAAATATAAATGAACCTTCTTTACTACATGGAAGACATATCTTTCCAATTAAATGATATTTGTTAAAAAGATAATTTTGTTCCTTTTCCGTAAGAGGAAGCCTGGAAGGATTTATAGAATTTGAACAAATTTACACATGTCAGCAGGTTAGCAATTTTTGGATTTTTCCTTATCATGATGGCAACGCACATCCAAACTGACGATTTCAAGTCAAAATGTGTATCTGAAAGCCACCTACATTAATTTCCTTCCAGACAACATCAAATCTTTCTATCCATCTTTTTTGACTTCAGAAGCGTCAAAAACAAATCCAATCAAGACCGTATACACAGGTTTTACTGCATGCAAAGATCTGATTGCCTGAAACTATTTATCGTTTACTTGAAATCGAGACAGTGTTGAATAGACATTTTTGTCCTTATAATAGTACATTTGATGTAACTTGGAGTTGCATACCCTAAGCCATATTTGATATGGTCTCGGTAAACGAAATGCAATTCAATTTCAACCATAGATTAAAGGATGCATGCTTCCTGTAATATAATAAATCATGGCAAACTGGTTGACTGCAGGAAACCCAAAAGGTCTGTAGAAATTCCTTGAAAACGTTTTCTTCGTCTGTGGTTTGCATGATTTTTGTTGACGGCAGCCATAAAGGTGTATATTCATCAAGCATAAATTTACGCATAAATCGCCAAAATCTTCCTGAAAACCTAGTAATGTCTAAATAAATCATGGCAATGTTGCAAACTCGGTGTTCCCAGTTCTTTGGTCAAAGATAAGGCAATAAGTATATCCCTTCTAACTCAAATCTTCGGTGTAATCTCGTTCACATGGACAGTGAATAATAGAATATATATATATATATATGATAATGTGGAACCGACAAAGACAAGGGAGACTGGAATGGCCATTTCTGGCTTATTAGCCGTCATCAGCCAGTCATACCCAATCCCAAGGGTGGAACACACACCTATCATACATACACACACACATACCCACACACTATCATATATATATATATATATATACTAAAAATATCGGA